>CM046441.1:30573096-31173096 GCA_025506515.1 Flaveria trinervia
AGTTTGCTATTGCTAATGCTTTGAAAGAACAGGAGATGTATAAAAAGAAGCCAATGTTCAAGATCAAGGAAGAACCTGAAGATTTCTTTGAGTGCTGAAGATTAAAGAAAGAAGATAGATAATGAAAGATGAAGATAGATGATGAAAGTTGAAGATAGAAGATAAAAGCTGAAGGAAAGATAACAAGAAGACAAGATTAAAGATTTTGAAGACTGACGACCATGTAAATCTTAGGGGGAGTATTGTTAGTTCTCTAGAAAGATTAACATGTTGTCTTTATGTGTCTTTTTACTATTATTAATAGTATCGGGACTGGTTTTGTAATTTTGTTAGTTCCTTGTGTTTCATGATAAATAGCTTAGATTTGTAGTAGTTAGAGGGGACGAATGACGAGATAAAAACAACTGTTTTAGAACAGATTCAAAGCTGCTTAGTTACTTTGTAATTGTTCTTTTCTTGATATTAATGAAACTGTGAATTTTGTTGATATCTTGCTTGATTTAATTACTTTGTTTGTATTTCTTTAAATTGTGTTCATACATCATCACAGATTGATACATTTGATCCTATCAATAAAGTCACACCTATGTCACACACTTCCCCACAAAAACCGTTCCACCACATGTTGAAAGTAGAGCATGCTACAATTGTGGAAACTATGGACACATAGCTCTAACTGTCCTTATTATCAGACACCAAGAAAGAAAATTGAACTTCATGATCCTAAACCATGTTCTTTTAAAAGGAGTTCTATCACTCTACCAAAAGGAATTAGTGAACATAAAGTTCAAACCGTAAACCAGTCGTCTGTTTATCACAAACAGGCCTTACACAAAACTGACATATGGAAAGATAAATCAAGTATAGTGTTTGATAATGAGAACAAGAAGAAGAATGATGTGCCCTCACCATCGAATGGACAATGGGTAGAGTTTATGATGTGTGATTCCACTGGGTCACCCAAGCCAGTTAAGGCTTGGGTCCCTAACCAGAACTAATCATTTCCTATGAATGTGCAGGATGTCCGCTATAGTGACTCTAAAAATACTTGGATTGTTGATAGCGGGGCATCAAGGCACATGACTGGGAACCTTTCTCTCTTGTCAAATGTCAAACAAATTAAAGGAGAACACATTTCGTTAGCTAGAAATAAAGGAGGTTATATCACTGTACAAAGGGAAGTCAGAAACCAGAAAGTGAAATTTAATAAGGTAAACTATGTTCAACAACTTCAAAATAACTTAGTTTCTGTCTTGCAGATATGTGACAAAGAGTTCAAGGTTGTATTTGACAACAAGAGGTGCTATGTTCTGAAAAAAGACTATGTCATACTAGAGGACCAAGTTTTAATGTCAGCTTCAAGATATAACGATTTGTATGTCTTGGACCTATGAAAGGCCTCCACAACCGATCATAATGTACAATGCTTCTTGTCAAAGGCAACACAAAAAGAATCCATCTCCTGGCATAGGAGAAGGGGACACATTAATCCATGAAAGTGAATCACTTGATCAAGAATGCTCTAGTGCGTGGAGTAAATGTTAAGAACTTCCAATTACCGGATTTTTGTGTCGCATGTAAGAAAGGGACACAAAGGAAGAAGTCTCATAAGGCAAAGAAAGTTCACTCAATTGACCTGCCTCTTGAGCTCCTTCACATGGATATGTTTGGTCTAGTTAGTACAAAAAGCATTGCCGACAATTTGTACTGCTATGTAGTTACGGATGATTACTCAAGATTTTCTTGGGTGATGTTTCTGAAATCCAATAAGAGACAATCGAATCATTCAAAGAGCTGGAAACTACATTGGCGTCACTCTACAAGCTTAAGGTAAGGCAAGTTTGCTCAGACAATGGTACCAAGTTCAAGGACCAGTGGATGGAGGCATTCTGCAAACAAAAATGAATTGTGCATGAGTTCACATCTGCCTACACTCCTTAAATGAAAGGGGTTGCTAAGAGAAAGAATCGAAGCTTGATAGAGACATCTCGGACGATGCTAGGAGACTCGAAACTATCTATCCAAATTTGGAATGAGGTAATAGCGAACACATGTTATACGCTCAATCGAGTCTTATTGGTAAAACATCACGGTAAAACATGCTATGAGTTGCTTCAACGACGTAAACCAAATCTGGAGTACCTCGAGCCATTTGGCGCACCATGTATGCTGCTAAAGAAAACTCAATCAATGAAGTTCAGTGAGAAGGCCGAAGAAGTAATTTAATTAGGATAAAACATACCGAATAAGAGAGTTTAAAATAACTCAACGGGTCAAGTAGAAGTGTGGTGCAACGTTGATGTACATAGATATACCACCCCCTTGCTGGAAAAGAAAACCCATTCTTTTTCGACTATGATGGATTCTATAAGTCCTTCAACATCCCGCTCTCCCCTCCTAAGGATTAGTTATCGACCAGAATGATGTACGAGGTGTTAAATACACCATCACTAGACCCGACAACCTTAGCGTTACCAGGTGAGTCTTCTAGTTCCTCAAGGGGAGCACTTGAGGTAAGTGACTCCTCCTCTAATGACGAAGACCTAGAAAATGATCAAGTGGATCAGGAGGAATAGGTTCCTACTACTGCAAGTACACAAGCATTAGATGTTGATGCTTCTGACACTTCCAAACCTCACCCTCCAATTGCCTCAGATACTAAACCTACTATTCACAATCTGGATAATGAGGTAGTTGTACCCACCACTCCTGGATCATGACTAAACGTGTATCATCCTTTGGACAATGTTATTGGAGATGTTCGATGAGGAGTACAGACAAGAAATCAGCTATACTCACTGATTATGCCTTAGTGATAGAAAAGGGATATCTTCATGATGGTGCATACCGATGTTTTGTGTCTCAATTTGAGCCAAAATATGTTAGTGAAGACTTAACGACATGGCATGGGTGAGTGCCATGCAAGAAGAATTTCTTTAATTCAAGAAGTTAGGAGTATGGACACTGGTGGATAGACCTAAAGGTGCTAAGGTCATTGGCACCAAATAGGTCTTGAAATGCAAGAAAGATGACCAAGGAGTCATAATAAGAGACTCAAAAATCTCCTGAGGAACATTGATTACCATATATGCGTGGGATCCACAAATGCTTGTTGAAATAATTAAACCTTAAATCATCACCAATGTGTGTTAAAAATCTGTGTATGGATTTAAGAGGACAAGTATACTGACAATCATCGTGAGCTGCAACTATTGAAAGTCAAAATCATTGTGCGTAACTTATAGCACTAGTATGATTTCCTAAAATTGTTGTTGACTATGTGTGAAAACAAGGATGAAGGATCAAAATTGTTTATTAAAGTGTCAAAAGTGAGTCTAATATACCTGTATGATTCCAAACTGAAACGTACCAGAAATGATTAACTGGAATTGAGGCTATGCTACCCATGAAGTAAAATCCATTAGAATTCTTTTAAGAGGTTGTATTTCATCTCTAATCAAACATACGAATACATGTCATGTTGTTGTTCTTAATTTCAAAGTTTATCTGTTTAATTTTAGTAAAGTGTAATGTAAGAGTCGGACTCAAAAACTCATCGTAATCTCTGAATCACACACTCAAAAGGGTCATGTCTGAGGTTATCCAATCATTCAAAATAAAATGACTCACGTCTAAGGTGACAAATTCGTTTTAAGTAAAAGGATCACGTCTGAGATGATCAACAGTGTTCTAAAAATAAAAGGGTCATGTCTGAGATGATCATTGGTCATAACGTGTTATCTATAATTAGAACGATAAGTTTTGAAATTGGATAAAGTCAAATGAACAAGTATGAGTCATTCGTACAGATGGACCATAAGTATGGACTAGTTGCACGAATGAAGCAATGACATTGAACCATCAGCCAATAGCATGAATGGTGGTGACCGACTAAGTAAGTCATCCGACTGAACCCCAGTCGGACGAATGAAGCTGACCGAAGGAGTCAGTCGCATGATTGAAACCTAGTCGCACGACTGACCGTGACCGATGAGAAAGTCGCACAACTGAGCTTTAGTCGCATGAACGAAGAGTGTGATTAGGTTCAGTCGCATGACTAAAAGAAACCCTAGTATAAATAAGGGGGAGTCGGTCGCAGACACTCATCAACACCCCCAATCGCTCTGTCTTTGCACGATCGTACTGTTACGCTGCGAGAATTTTCATTGACTGTTTGCTTCTAACGATTTCTCTTAATTATGCAGGTAATGTGCAACATTATCCACTCAAATGTTCACCAAATCATGCCCTAAATCGACTTAATTTGAGCCCTAACAAGAACCGACACTTAGTTCACAAAATAAACCAGTAAAACTAAATAAATTGCTAACTTAAAATGTGTTAGATGTAGTTGGAATGATTGCGAGTCTATTGAGCCAAACCATAACGTCCAACATCAAATTTTGCTCAAGATTTGAATTTGAATGGAAAAACAGATTGTCATGCGAATGTACATACTAATGAACTTCAATCGCATGAATGAGCCGAATCGCACGACTTGGGAGTGAGTCGCACTATCCATTCGCACGACATAACAGAAGGATTCATGTCCAATAAATTCAAATTTCATTCATTTACACACACTCTAACGATTATCTATCTTGTGTTACAGCAGCATAGCGAGTCGGTAGATGATGAGCAAAAAGCACAACATATGTGCTCATCTAGACATTACGTCCTGGAACGCGTTTGAGTTAACGGGCATTATTACATTTCTACGGAGATCGAGGATCTTCAGATCTATATCCACTACATGCACACCATACAGATCGATACAGTAGGCTTTCTGGGAAAGCACTATTGTTGATAGGGCCTCAGAGCCTCACCATATTAAGAGTTCCATCTTTGGTCAGGACATTGAGATCAGTGAGGAGGATGTGAGGACAGTCATAGAGTTGGGAGATGATGGTGATTGCCTACCAGACTGCATCCGTTGACAGTTCGAGGATGTTTTCTTCGGGCTAAGTACTCTGGGGACATAAACGCTCGTGTCCTCAACAAGAGCAACTTGTGCCACCAGTTCAAATACTTAGTCCATGTGCTGCTAAAGTGTATAGCCTCGAGGTAGGGCGGATTTGATGAGATGTCTGATTAGATCCAGAACACGTATGTAACTCTGGTGCTAAACCACCCGTTTAGCTTTTCGAGGATGATCTTCACCTACTTGGTGGAGAACATAAAGGCCAAAGGCAAGGAAGGCTTGTACGTGTACCCACGTTTCATTCAGATGATCATCAACCAGAAGCTTCCTTCGCTTCCCAGGAGAGAGAGGATGCAATTACACTAGACGTGATGAATGATATCACCATAGGCAGGATGATGGTTTACCGGGGTGAGCAGGTGAAGCCCCCGATAAGGAGATTGTTTGGGCATTTGGCCCGAGAGGTCTTCATGGTGCCAAGTAGGAGGAAGTGGCATCATGATGATAGTGACCCAGATTCTGAGCCGATTCTGCTCCCATCCGACAATGCCGATGATGATGATAGTGGTGATGGTGGAGATACTGGCCCCACCCAATCTAGGGCCACTACCACAGATGTTACATCTCCATCATCCACCCACGGAGGAGCTGAAATGGCAGGATTCCATTAGGACTTTTGTCCTGATGAGGAGGAGGTGTTTGATGAGGAGCCATTAGTTCGGATGGTGGGTAGCAAGGTGGTTGACAACGATCGAGGGATTAGGGCAGTAGGTGGATGCCAGGGTGAGTGTGGGGAGGCTGATACTGATCCATCTTACACCCCAGCCCAGCCTAGTAGCCAAGGGGGAGCATCCTCCTTGATGGGATTGAGGAAAAAGAGGATGGCTCACCCGCATCGGATGAAGAGTAAGAGACATAGATTCACTTTGATCACCACCTCTACCACCACCACCAACACAGATACCACCACCACAACCACACCCTCCACCACCACTACCACACCCTCCACCACTATACCACACCACCCACCATTACTACCACACCGCCACCCTCCACTACTACAACCATACCTCCACTAGCTACACCTATACCACCACCCATCTTTACCATAACTACCACCACCCATTGAGCCAGGACTTCATCTTAGGTCCCACTGAGCTTTGGATCCTCTCAGCCCTTTGTTGGGTTAAAGGAGTAGCTGGCAAATCTAAATAGGATTGTGCTTAAGCTGCTTGCTACTGATGAGCAACGAGCTACACAGCCAAACAAGCGGATGGAGCTCAATGCTGCTCAGGCTTAGCATATAGCAGCTTAGAGTCAGGAGATTGCTGATCGTGAGCTGCGAACTTCTTTAGTACAGAAGATAGATGATCATGAGGAGAAGAACAAGAAGTTGATGCTACAACTGAAAGGCTCCAAAGATGAGCCCCTCAAGATCAGAGAAGGGGATGATGATGTTGATGATGAAGATGATGAGGATGATGAGGACGATGATGATGAGACTAATGAAAATGGTGATGGAGATGAAGAAGAGGAGAAGGGAGGAGATGAGAATGAATTTAACACCTGGTTATTTTAAAGTCAAAGAAAAGAATGAATAAAGTGAAAGAAAAGAAGGAAAAGAAATAAAACCTAATTCTAGGGGTAAAAAGTGTCCAAAAGGATAAAATGTTTGAAAAGTGGGTGTAAAAGGTGGTATGGCCGCCCATATGTCACATACACCACTAATTTTTGGGTTTTAGAGAGAGAGAAGCTGGGAACAGCAAATTCTCGGCTTTGAAGAAGAACAAGAAGAAAGAATTCGAATTTAAGTGGGTTTCTAAACGGTTGAATTCAATTTGCAAACGAATTTGGAGGAAACCATACTCAAGAGCGCACAGGTGAGTTCTAGGACTCCTCTTTTACTGGTTTTTAACTAATTTTGGGGCTAGAAATGCATGAATGTATGTTTTATTAAACTGGGTTTCAGACTCTTGTGCTTGAATGTGTGTATGATCCTGTTATGATGTGATGTGTGACTATGTTTATGCTTGATGATGTATGATTGTATTTCTAAGGCTTAGAGGGTAAGAATTAAGCTTAGAACATGATGAATGGCGCATGAAAATGAATCTGATGTTTTAGACCCACTTGATAAGTTTGTAAATTTGCCTAACTGTTTGGAAGTAAATGCGGATGAGCATTTGAATAAGTATAGAAATGCGGATGCGCAGTATAAGTCAATGCGGATGAACATTGACTAAGGGCAGGAAATGCGGATGAGCATTTGACTAAGTATGGAAATACGGATGAGCAAAGTAAGTCAATGCGGATGAGGTGAGTTAAAGCAGATGAACATTGACTAAGTGCAGAAAATGCGGATAAGCATTTGACTAAGTATGGAAATGCGGATAAGCAAAGTAAGTCAACGCGGATGAGATGAGGTCAATGCGGATGAATACTGACTAAGTGCTGGAAATGTGGATGAGCATTTGACTAAGTATGGAAATGCGGATGAACTATAGCAAATGCGGACGAATTGTAGGAAATGCGAACGAACTATAGCAAATGCGGACGAATTGTAGGAAATGCGGATGAACACTTAGAAAAATTCTGACTTTTTGAGAAAAGAGGTAATGTAGGCTTTGACCTAGGAGATTCCCGGGGGTTATGAAAGTTGACTTTTGGGATCATAGATGGTATGATGGGCATGTAATGATGTGTGCTTGATGCTTATGATGATGATGATGAAGTTGCATGCTTATGCATGATGTATGCTATGTATGTATGATGCCCTGCATGATGATGTATGAATGATATGTTTGTGTTCCTTGTGATGATGTACGATTATCTTTCCTATGGCTTTATGTGTTATGATAATGAATGAATGAACGAAGTATTATGAAATGTAAAATGAAAGATAATGAAAGAGGAACATGATGAATGAATGCATGCATTGATGAATGAATGTAAGAAAGGCTTGCAAGCAAATATATGGAGGTTCACACCTAATGTAGGGTGTTAGCTCAACTGTTTGCGGGTTAACTACCCCAAAAGGATGCACACTGGGGTCCATTCTTTGGGATTGACCATATGCACGGGATTCTTGCCGCTTGGCCTTGGTACTGGAGTTAGCTTCGTGCACAATGTTTGAGGTCTATGAAAGACCTCAGGCCCAGTTACCCGCTTCGTGCGCAATGTTCGGGGTATAGCATATGGAAATGATCCGGGATGAAAGAGAAAAGATAAATGGTGAATGTAATTGCCCTAGGTACTAGAGTCAGCTTCGTGCATAATGTTCGAGGTCTATGAAAGACCTCAGACCCAGTTACCCGCTTCGTGCATAATGTTCAGGGTAATTTACATGTCACTGAAAGTAATGAATGAATGAATGAAAGTATGAACAAAGAATGAGGAAGATAATAATGATATTTTCTGTATGTACGTATGATGTATGATCACGAATGAATGTAAAGTATATTATGTTTTGATAAAAAGAATGGTTTTAAGAAGGAAATGTATGTTTTATTATTAAAGTAAAACTCACTCAGCAATGCTAACTTTTATGCATTTTCCAGTTGGCAGGTGAGCATTGCGAGGATGGCAGGAGGCGGCTACTCAGCTCTTTTGGATGGCATTCTGTTGTTAAGGTTTTTGCATTGTAATGTGAACGAATGATGTTTTGAAATGAACGCTTGTATTAACTTGCAAAAGCATTTGTAATGATATGAAAAGTTATTTCTTTAGATATCCGCTGCAATGTTTTATGAATGATTAGATGTAAAATATATGTTTTTTGTGCGATGATTTACCAGCTGTGAGCCTCCCGAGAATGTGGCCTTACAAGTTAGTATCAGAGCCAGAGTTTAAGTGAATTGGTAAATTTTCAAAATAAACCTTAACTTAAACTGAGAGTGGGACAAAAGGGAATGGGATGCCAATCTGAGTAGCTGTGTGCCATTAGGTATTTTCATAAAGTTAACTGGTTTTATGTGTGCATGGTATGTAGTTATGTGTTGTATGTAGATCTATATACTGATGTAGTCAGGACAGGCAATGCTTGGGGTATGAAGAGTAGTGTAAGTGGCTAATCATAACTGGCCACTGTAATTAGGGACTTACTATACTTGCCGTAATCTGAGCCGTTTCCTTGAATGACCGTGTTAGTGTTTAAATCTTTCAGTGTTAGTTAGCGGATGGCAGTGCTAGTTCATCTAAGGCTTCGCGTGGTGGTGGATGTGGTGTTCAACCACGGGTTACGAGGGGAAGGACTAGGGCCGAAAAGGTGGTTCATGAAAAACCAGAGACCCCTCATCCGAAGGGCGGAGATGAGAGTCCTAATCTGAGAGCCTCAGTGAAGGAGGCGGTTGAGGAACAAGTGCATCAAGTCATGCATAGGATCCTACCGTCTGTGGTGACTGAAGTGATAAAGGCAATTAGAGAGGGAGAGAGAACAAAAAGAGTGGACCTATGGGTGGAAGAAGACAGCCCGAGACTGAGACGGTTCTGTCTGATGATGAAGAAGAAGAGGAGGAACCAGAGCCTGTGCGGGAGGCAGTACAAGGCTGTAACTACGGGGTATTCATGAGATGCAAGCCCCCTACTTTCGATGGAAACGGCACTACTACTACTCACTGGTGGGTGAGGGAAATGGAGGCTATACTTGATATCAGCGAGTGCCGAGAGGACCAGAAAGTGAAGTTCGCTACCAACTCTTTTGTTGACTCAGCTCTATGCTGGTGGAACAATATTGTCCAAACTGAAGGCAGCTAGGCCATTAGAAAAATGAGATGGTCCAAACTGAAGAATTTGGTGATTGAGGAGTTTTGTCGTCACGGGGAAATGGACAACGTTGAAAGGGAGTTTTTGCAATTTAAGGCGGGAACGATGACACACCAAGAGTACACCACAAAGTTCAATGAAATGGCACGTCTGGTGCCAGATCAAGTGACGCCTATCTCGGAAGATGAAGAGGTATATTCAGGGTCTGCTGATGGACATTCGCAGGCACATGATCGCCGCCCGACCAAGCACGTTTAGGTCAACGGTGGATCTAGCAAGGAGATTGCATGGTGAGAGGACTGTGGTGGTGGCGACTGAAAGTAGTCGGAAGGGTGGAGGTGATAGAAACTGGAATGGGAAGAGGTTTGGTCGGGGTGGTGCCGTGACGAGTAACAAGAAGGCTCGAGTGGATGACCGCCGTGTGGTCACATCAAGTGCGGGGTTCAAAAAGTGTGGCAAGTGTGGGAAGGAGCACGGTGGTGAATGTAGATGGGGGTTGAATGTTCGTTTCAAGTGTGGGAAGCCTGGTCATATGGCTAGAGACTGTGGAGGTGTGAAGTGTTTCAACTGTGGGGGAAGTGGTCATATGAGCAGGGAGTGTAAGAAGCCAAGAGTTGAGGGTTCTAGGGTGAAGGAAACTGGAGATGAGGGACCAAGGGCGAATGCCAAAGCATTCGCAATGACACAGGAGGAAGCTAGAACAGACCCTGATGTCTTGTCCGGTACGTTTCTCGTGAACCAAACATTAGATTCTGTGCTATTTGATTTTGGTGCTAGTAAGATTTTTATTTCTGCTACTTTCTGTGCTAAGTTGCTTGTTAGTAGTAGATGTATTGATGCGCCCTTCGTTGTAGAAACTGCCACAGGTAAGTCTAACAGAATTTCTGAGATGTTAGAGGACTATGATGTGGTGCTAGAAGGTCATAAGTTTCCTGTTAGACCGTTCGTGATGACCTTGGGTGGTTTTGAATTGGTTCGTGGGATGGATTGGTTGGCGGACTTCAAGGCAAACATTGTGTGTCATAAGAAGATGATTCGTTTGACACTCCTGACGGAGTTCAGTGACGGTTTATGGTGATCGGGTGACTACGATTCCGAAGGTGATCTCAATAGCGGTGGTGGGAAAGTATTCGAGGCATGGATGTAGTGCCTACTTGGCCTATGTAAAGATGTGGATACGCCAACACCACAACTATCCGATGTACCCGTTGTGTGTGACTTTCCAGACGTATTCCCAGAAGACTTACCAGGAGTGCCACCTACCGTGAGATTGAGTTCCAGATTGACTTGATACCGGGTGCCCAACCGTTGCCAAGGCACCGTATCATTTGGCTCCAACAGAGATGAAAAAGTTGATGGAGCAGTTGCAAGGGCTGCTTGATAATGGGTTCATTAGACCGAGTATTTCTCCTTGGGGTGCTCCGGTCTTGTTTGTGAAAAAGAAAGACGGTAGTATGAGGATGTGTATTGACTACTATGAGCTAAACAAGTTGACGGTGAAGAACCGATACCCCTTAACCAGAATAGATGATTTGTTAAATCAGCTTCAATGTGTTAGTTGGTTTTCAAGGATCGATCTTCAATTAGGCTATCATCAGCTTAAAGTGAAAGAGCAGTGTTGGACCAAAAGAACCAATGAGCCTGATCAGAGAAACCTCTAAGTCCCACAGGACATCACAACAGCTGAAGAAGACCTGATCAGCTGTTCTACAAAGTCTGAAGAATACAACTGCTGAAGTATTTATGAAGTACTGAAGACAAAGACTGAGACAACAGCTGAAGATCTAAAGTCTGAAGACTTCAACAAGTACTGAAGACAAAGACTGAAGATCAACAGCTGAAAGACAAAGTCTGATGTTCAAGTACTGAAGACATCAGCTGATGTTAACAGCTGATGACAACAGCTGAGGAGGGCTTCTTCAGTTGTTGTGATGGTTTTTCTTCATCAGTAGTTTTCTTTTCCTTTCAGTAGTGTTTACTTTTCAGTAGTTTTGTTTCCTTTTCAGTACTTGTAAACAACTGAAGAGGTTGTTCTTCAGTTGTTGTAGTATCAGTAGTTTTATGTTTTTCAGTAGTTGTAAATAAGATGTTTAACACTTAGGAACATTTGTAAGAAGATGTCAGTTGTTGACATCTTCAGTAGTTGTTAAACATCAGTAGTTATAAAACGGTTACATGTCACTTTCAAGTGACATCAGCCTACGTCATTCTTTCCTTTATAAGGAAGGATGACTCACCTGTAATCGTGCCATTGAGGCCGACAATCTTAATGCAATATTCCTTTTGTCGGATATTTCTCTCTCTATAACAAAATTCTTTTATCGCTTTATATCGAATGTTCTTGCTTGAATTTGTCTAATTCTGAGCTATTCCGCTGCTATATCTGTTCAATCGATTAAACCAAGAGGCTGAGATCCTAACAAATGGTATCAGAGCAGGTTAATCATTGATCGATCTAACAATTGATCATTGAAACTGTTCAATCGCTCTAAGTTTGATCGAATTAGCAAATTCGCAAGGATCTGTTATAGAGATTGAGAGTGTATCGCTTCTGGCCGTTTTATTTGAGGTTTTGTGTGGTTCTGAGCTAAATTTATTGTGATTTTACTTGAATCTGTCTGATTTTCCACAATGACTACTTCTTCGAATGATCCTTTCAATACTGGATCCTCTACCAAGCCTCCGATCTTGGTGAGGAATGAGTATAACATTTGGCAGAGAAGATTGCTCCATCACCTGTCTGTCAATAGCTCAGGTTGTTGGACATCTGTGGTACATGGACCACATAAGCCAATGGTGAATGATCCGGAAACAAACCAGTTGGTTCCAAAGAAGAAGGAGCAATACTCCGATGAGGACAAGAAGTTGTTTGAAATCGATGCAAAAGCCCATGGAATTTTGGCTATGGCTATTCCTAATGAGATTTACTCTGGGCTTCTGCATTGTGAGTCTGCTCATGACCTCTGGAAAGCCATCAAAGAACAATTTGGTGGTACTGATGAGGTTTTAGCAAACAACAGGGAAATCCTCGCCCAACAATATGAGACTTTCTCTCATAGAAAGGGTGAGACTCTGACTCAACAATTTGAGCGGTTTTCATGTTTAATCTCTGAATTGAAAATGGTTAAACATGAATATACCAGGAGTCAGATGAACCATAGATTCCTAAGATCACTGCCTGAGAGATGGAACACATATACCATTGTTCTACGCTCAAATGCTGATGTTGATCGCCTATCTCTCACCCAACTTCATGGGAAACTGCTTACATTCGAGAGAGAGATAGAGCAGAAAAGGAAATTGGTTCATCTGGCAAGCTTACTGAGGATTTTGTCCAAGGGAACACTGCCCTGATTGGACATCAAGAGTCAGAATATGCGTCATCTGAAAGCCAGTATGATGAGCATATTGATTTCTCTACAAACACTTCTGAGCCTGCCTTTGTGAGTGTTGATAGTTATTCTGCTGGTAGTAATAGTGACAATCTATGTTTCATCATGGATGATCTCAAGGGGATTGCTGATGATGACTTAGAAGAGATGGATATTTTGAGCCAAATGGCCTTGATAAATATCAGATCTCAGAAGTTCTACAAAAGAACTGGAAGGAAATTCCCAGGACTCTCTGGCAAAACCAAAGTTGGTTTTGACAAGAGTAAGTTGAAGTGCCATAAATGCCACAGGCTTGGACACTTTGCAAGAGAATGTAGATCATCTGGATCTAACTCTCCTGCACCTTTTGTGACTTTCCCTGGCAATAGTCAACAAAACAGAGGGCAACAACCTGTCAATTCTGGTTATCATCATCAACCACAATCTCCTGCATATTTGTTCCACAGGGGCCAATGCCATATCCATACCCCTGCTATTACATGCCACAACCAGGCCAGGTTCAAGCACCCACTGCTCAGCAACCACATGCACTCCCTGAGCCTCAACCATCCCAATCTCATCAACCTAATCAACTTCAACAACACAGCTTCTTCACACCAGGAGTTGTTGACTGGAGCAGCTTACCAGATGATGTGTCTGGTAATGAACAACTGTTCTCAGGTGCTGGTCAACATGGTGGTGAGCATCCTTTTGGAAATCTAGCTCTCATGACTTTGGAATCCTCTGATGGATCATCCTCAAGTACCTCTTCAACACAGGTATCACAGGTATCCTCTGAGGCTAAGGCCAAATTATGTTCTGAAACTTGCATAGCAGCATTTGCCTCTATTAGAGAAGCAAATGTGGCTTTAATCAATAAAAATGTAGAGCTAGAACAAATAATTTCCAAAAATAAAGCTGAGTTTGAGTCTGTGCTGAAAGAGAAAACTGATGAGATTTATAATTAAAATGCCAAATCTCTGATGATAAGGCTAGGGAGGATGTACTCTTAGAGAAGTACAAAGACCTCAAAGATACTCTTGCTGTCACCCAAGTAGAGTGTGATCGATGGGTACAATCTTGCAAGGGCTTTGAAATGCTTCTTAGTAAGCAAACAGCTTCCAATGTGAAGTTTGGAATTGGTTATAATCACACTGCTCCTCCTACAGATTTTGCTTCAAGAGCAGGAGTAGAATCTGATGGAGAAAGTAATGACCAATCCACCTCATCATGTGATTCACTACTTGATAAAGCACCATCAGTAGTTGAAGTCAGAGTAGTAATCCCTCTGTGAACCTATCAGCTGATATTGATGGTTCAACTGCTGACACTCACATGATCAATGAGTTGATCAACCCAAGTGTTATCCCTAGAAGTACTGAGGGTACTGGAGAGCAGGGGATAACATCTGGAGTTCAAATCCCAATAACTGACAGCACTAAAGAGAAGAAAACTGTCAGTAGGAAGGATTTGAAGCCTACTAAGGAGTTGACAAGAAGGCAAAAAGTGCTTCTAAACTGCTGAAGAGCAAGTCTTCAGTAGTTTCATCTTCTTCAGTTGATGATCAACAGAAGATGAGAAGAAGAAACCATGTGAAATATGTGGTCTATTCAATCATCTCACAGATGATTGTTGGTACAAAAAGGGATCCAAACTCAAACAAAAGGAGAAAATTAAAGAAAACTTGGCTAAAATGAAAACTGAGTTTGAGTCCAAGTTTGTACCAGCAGCATCAAATCCTGTTACTCCTATGTCCAAAAAGAAATCTAAAAGGGAAGGAGTGCAACAGGCAACAGCTGAGGTTGCTCAAAAGAAGATGGTGCAACACAAGAACTCATCATCAAACACCAATACCAATGTGTCTGAAGAGCTGAAAGCTCTTTCCCAGAATCAGACACAGCTGGTAATGATGGTTCAACATCTGTTGGGAAGAGTTAACCAACTTGATGGCCCTGTGTTGAAACCCCAGAAAAGGAGATCCAAGCCAAAGGATTCCTCTTCTACACCATCTCCTTCACCTCAAGCTATTGTGCCCAATAAACCTGTTAGTTTACCATCTATTGATGAGACCAGGCCCAAAACCAAAAAGGTTTGGGTCTCCAAAACTAACTGATTGTTTATTATGCAGGTTTCTTCAACATGCCAAAGTAGCATCTGGTATGTAGACAGTGGGGGATCTATGCATATGACTGGGAACAACTCACTTCTTAATGACTACTCTCCAGGAAGGAAGGGTTTTGTTTCCTTTGGCAATGATGCAAGAGGTTACATCATCGGGAAGGGCTTTGTTTCCAATGGGGAAATAAGTTTGATGATGTCAACCATGTGGAAAATCTCAAGTATAACCTCTTGAGTGTCAGTCAATTGTGTGACAAAGGCCATGTTGCCCTTTTCACAAGCCAGAACTGCAGGATTCTGTCATCCAAAGTTCTGAGTTTGATTGACAAGGTATTGGATGCTCACACTCTCCTGAAGGCCAACAGGACAGGAAGAGTGTATGCCTTAGATCTTTCCAAGAAAATAGATCTCAAAGGCCATCCTTGCCTATTTTCCAAGGCCTCTCCTCAAGAATCTAATCTATGGCATAGAAGGCTGGGACATGTTAACTTCAAGAACATGAATCAGCTGATACACCATAGTTTAGTAAGGGGAATGCCTATGAAGGAGTTCAAGTGTGAAAACAACTGCACTGCTTGTTTGAAAGGAAAACAGCACAAGGTTTCATTCCCATTGAAGAACCAAAGTCCACTGCCTGCTTACAACTTCTTCACATGGATCTCTTTGGTCCTGTGAGAGTGATGAGCATGGCAAAGAAGAAATACTGTCTGGTAATTGTGGATGATTACTCCAGATTTGTATGGACTTTCTTTCTACATTCAAAGGATGAAGCTGCACAGAAGATCATAAACTTTGTGTTGTATGCTGAGAAGCAGTATTCCCTCTCAGTCAAGTGTATTAGAAGTGACAATGGAACAGAATTCAGGAACAATACACTTGATGAGTTCTACCTTTCCAAGGGAATAAAGAGCAGTTTAGTATTCCAAGAACTCCTGAACAGAATGGAGTTGTGGAGAGAAAGAACAGGACCCTCATTGAAGCTGCAAGGTCTATGTTGGCTGATTCTGGACTGCCATTGACCTTTTGGGCTGAAGCTGTCAACACAGCATGCTATGTGCAGAATAGAGTGCTAATAAATCAGAGGTTGATGAAGACTCCATATGAAGTTCTACATCATTTGGCCCCTCTCATTTCATTCTTTAGAGCATTTGGGTGTCCCTGTTTCATTCTCAACACAAAGGATCAGCTCCAGAAATTTGATCCTAAGGTGGATGCAGGGTACTTTGTTGGTTATTCATCAACTTGCAAGGCATACAGAGTCTTCAACTGCAGAACAAAGATGGTTGAAGAGACTCTACATGTCAAGTTCAATGAATCTCCAAAGGACAAGATTCCACAAAGCCCTGTGGAGCTCTTTGATTTGGACATACTGCAATATGTTCCTTATCAATCTCCTGCTGTTGCTCCTGTCAACAGTTCACCACCTGGTGTTACTACTGAAGATGATGATGATAGTAGTAATCACCTCTTCAGGTTTAGTGACCAACTGCCTGAGTCCTCTAAACCTGATGCTCCTGTAGCTCCAGCAGCACCATCCACAACAAATGCTGATGAGATTTCTGCATCCTCAACTTCATTTGAGTTGCCACCATCTTCATGGTTTCAAGAATCTGCATCAACATCTGCTGCTGCTGAAGGTCCTACAAACACTTGCACAGATTTGATTGTTTACCAAGAGCTGAAAAATCACCCAATGTCAAATCCTTGGTGATATCAATGCTGGTGTTTCAACCAGAAGCCAGTTGTCCAATTTCTGCTTCTATGCTCTCTTCATCAGTCAGCTAGAGCCAAAGAACTATCATGTAGCTTTGAGAGACAATGGATGGGTTGAAGCCATGCAGCTTGAGCTTCTTCAGTTCAAAAAACAGCAAGTGTGGGAGCTTGTTCCTCTACCCCCAGGTAAGTGTGCAATAGGCACTAAATGGGTGTTTAGGAATAAAACTGATGAAAATGGGCTAATTGTTAAGAACAAGGCCAGACTGGTTGTGCAGGGGTTTGCACAAGAAGAAGGTATTGATTATGATGAAACCTTTGCCCCTGTAGCCAGACTGGAGGCAATTAGATTGTTTTAGCCTATGCTGCACTCCACAATCTTAAAGTTTTTCAAATGGATGTCAAAAGTGCTTTTCTATATGGTAACATAAAAGAAGAAGTTTATGTGTGTCAACCACCAGGCTTTGAGGATAATAAGCACCCAGAATGGGTATATAAGCTTGATAAAGCTCTTTATGGGTTGAAACAAGCACCTAGAGCCTGGTATGAGACCTTATCAAACTTTCTTCTACAGAATAATTTCACTAGAGGCTCCATAGATAAAACTTTATTTATTAAGAAGGTGGATCAGCATAAGCTACTTGTTCAAATTTATGTTGATGATATTATTTGCATCCTCTGATCCCAATTGTGTGAGGAATTCCAAAACTTAATGCAACAGAAGTTTGAAATGAGTGCAATGGGAGAATTACAGTTCTTTCTAGGTTTGCAAATCAAACAAAAAGCTGATGGAATTTTCATTCATCAGTCTAAATACACAAAAGATCTTTTGAATAAGTTTGATTTACAAAACTGTAAACCCTGTTCTACTCCCATGTGCAACACCACACAATTGGATGTTGATCAGAAAGGTAAAGGTGTTGATGAAACTCTTTACAGATGTATGATTGGTTCCTTGATGTATTTAACAGCTTCTAGACCAGATATTATGTTTGCTACATGTGTTTGTGCTAGATTTCAGGCTGCACCTAAGGAGTCTCATCTGATTGCAGTCAAGAGGATCTTTAGATATCTGCAAGGTACACAATCTCTAGGCTTATGGTATTCCACTGGACATTCTTGCAAATTAGTTGCTTTCTCTGATAGTGACTATGCAGGGTGTAAGTTGACCAGGAAATCAACTTCTGGTGGATGTCAATTCCTAGGCAACTGTTTGATTTCTTGGCAGAGTAAGAAACAAACATCTGTTGCTACATCCACTGCTGAAGCCGAGTACATTGCTGCTGCAAGTTGTACATCCCAAATACTCTGGCTTCAGAATCAACTTTTGGATTATGGCATTACAGAGACTAAGACTCCATTATTAATGGATAGTGCTTCAGCTCTTTGCATTGTCAAAAATCCAGTCCAGCACTCTAGGACCAAACATATAGAAATTAGACATCATTTTATAAGAGATTGTTTTGAAAAGGGTCTAATTAATCCTATGTTTGTGCCTAGTGCTGATGAGCTTGCAGACATTTTTACTAAGCCTTTGGATAGTTCAACTTTCCACAACCTGGTGTTAAGGCTTGGTATGCTGCAGCTAGAATAAGTGACAACTACTGATGATCTCAGTAATTACTGATGATCATTGGTAACCATGTCACATATAAGTACTGATGAGTTATTTTACCCTCAGTAGTTTTTATAACTACTGAAGGCTAAATGCTTTAAGTACTGTACTTTATCTGTTCTAAACTACTGATGTAGTTACAACTACTGAAATCAGTAGAAACAGATAAGTACTGATGTCCTATGAAACAACTGAAAACAGCAAAAAGGCTGATGAGTAAGTGTTGAGGACAGTATGAAACAGCTGAAAGGCTATGAATTGACGACAACTACTGATGAGTACTCTCTCTTCAGTAGTTCACAAACTGCTGTTTCTTCATAAACAACTGAAGCAATACCATGTCTTCAGTAGTTTCACAACTACTGATGACTAACACCAAGTCTTCAGTTGTTTACAACAACTGATGGCACAACCAGGTCTTCAGTAGTTTCACAACTACTGATGACTAATACCAAGTCCTCAGTTGTTTCAACATCTGAAGTCCAACTTGTCTTCAGTAGTTTTTAAAACTACTGATGCCTAAATCAGAGACTTCAGTTGTTTCAACGTCTGATTGTAAACACCATGTCTTCAGTTGTTTTATAACTGCTGACCACACCAATACCATCAGTCGTTTCAAACCTCTGAAAGTTAATACCACGTCATCAGTTGTTTCAAATACTGATGACTAACACCAAAACCTTCAGTCGTTTCATAACCCGTACCCTATATATATCTGATCCCTCTTTCAGAGTTTTTCATTCTTTCACGACCTAAAATTTCAAAAGCTCTGAAAATCTTTCACCTTCATTAATGGCGACCATGCAACTCAAGCCTCGACACAACTGTGTCGCGTACCTCACTAAATCGCCCTTCTGGACCAAATTCGATAATGCTATAGATCTTATGGTCCAATCACCACTGAAAACGGCTTCCTCCTAAATCCAATCATTTATGCCGATTCGCTACATCAGTTTGGACGAATGCAACTGTTAATGGAGAATCTATCCATTCGTCCATCAACTCTCATAAGGTGGTCATCTCTACTGCTACCATCCGCCAGATATTACTATTAGATGATGCTGCCTACCCTGTTGGATATCCTAAGCGCCAACTTGATCTTTCATTTGGACAACATGGATATCAAGGCGATCTTAGTGCTTCGACCATCCTGAAGAAACATTTTCCAGATGCTGAACGCTTGATATTTCATATGGTAAATGTTTGCCTGGCCTCGAAGACTTCTTCTTGGGATCAACTGTCTTCCAGATGGCAACAGGTACTGTTCTCTATCCTTGAACAAGAACCACTAAACTTTTCTGAAATAATTTTTCTTGAAATCAAGGATATGGCCACAAAACCACTTTCTAACCGTTGGATACTATATCCTCGGTTTATAATGGCCATAATAGAGAATCAGCTTCATGCTGAGGGACTAGTTGGTCTGGGAGTCCCTGCTTTGGCTGTATTGCCGGAGGTATACTCCCGACACAACACTGACCAAACTCTAAACAGGCTGCCAAGCTGCGCAAACCCACGCAGCTGGAACCCACAGCCTCCACTTCCACATCCAAAGTCCCCTCCAAACCCACAAAGAAGAAGCCTAAGAAGGCTACTCAGGGAGTTGAGTCCCCTGAGGATGCTCCTGCTGCACCAAAGCAGGTTATCTCTACTGGAAATAACCCCCCAGTAGAGACTATGACTCCACCAACCGAAGCCGCTCAGGTTTCCTCTCAAAAGGAACCTGATGCAACCACTCAAAGGGAAGCCACACTGCTGGGATCCTCCTCACTTGAGGGGATTACCATTGAAGAGCACCACTCGTCCCGGGTGCACACTGCTTCCACACCCTCTCCTGATGCAACCGCCCCTCAAAGCCCTACAATAATTGTTGCAAAAGTGCTGACGCAGTTGCATTCCTCACCCCCCACCCAGACACCAATACTACTGGGATAACCTCAACACCTGAGGGGGAGGATCACAATGCTTCTGTCAACCCACAGCACAGGGGTTATCATGTTCCATCTCTGGTGTAGACAAGGAGGTGCGAACTTCTGGTGAGGCTGCCACTGCCTCTGACTCAGCAAATGACCAGGTGCAGTTGGTAACATCTCTAAGACCTCACCAGCGGCAACAGCTGATGAAGGACATAGTCCTGAGGCTGGAAGTCCCCAGAACCAAGAACAAGGGGCACATGCTATAATTGATCTACACTCAAGGCATGTTAATCCTGACTCTGTCAGGAGGTCAGGTGATTCAGTATCAACTGATGATGACCTGAGCTTCTTCTATGATGTAGTTGCTCAAAACACCATCCTAGAGGATGAGGTTAGCAGACTCAAAGAGCTGCTGGCCAAGATGTCTCAGGATGAAAGTCCATCTGCCACCACAATACACCCACAGATGGCACCTTCTTCTGAAGGTCCCCTAACACTGAGCCAATACATACTTCCAAGCCACCAGCCTCTGCTTTTGGCACTGATTCTCAGGAACAGAACCATCCTGATCAATCAGTTGCTAACCTTCAAAAATCCCTACCTCTCATCACTCCCATGATCACAGATATAGTGATCAAAGCCATTGATGAGAGGCTTCCTACAATAATACAACCCCTGGTGGAGGAGTTGGTGACAAATCACTTTCTACTGCTCAAACCCTTGCACCCAATGCAACCAAAAAGGGGGAGAGTCAGTCAGTTAAAGGAAAAAGGAAGAGGACAGATGGGGAGAAGGAGAAAGAATCAGAGAAGGTAAATGAGAAGGAGTTGGCTGTATAAGTGTGGAGGAGACTGAGTTTGATCATGAGAAGGAGAAGGAGAGTGAGAAGAGAGCTGAAGTGAATGAAAGTCAAAAAGACTTTCATGTCACATATCAAAAGAGGAAGGAGAGTCTGAGAAGGAGAAGGAGCTGAATGATATGGTGTGAAAGAAGCTGATGCCAACCATAACCGTTCAATGGATAAAATCATTGATCAGTTATATAGGCAGGGTTTTGACATCCAACAACTAGACTCCGAGATCAGAAGGTTGGAGACAGAGGAGATCAACTCAAGATGGGCTAGTTATGATGCCTTAGAAAGAGAAAGGCTGGAGATAATGATTAGATTTATAGCCAAATACTTGGGAAGATCTCTGATAGAAATAAGGGCCTGGACCAGGGACAACATCTTGGCAATAACCACCAAGATTTGTTCGTCTGAAGCATACTCCAAGGGTTTAGTGATTGAGGCATTAAATGAAGCTGGGGTTGGGAACCGAAAAGAACTGACAAAATTTACTAAAGCCTCCCTTACAGCCAAAATGCTAAAACAGTCTGAAAAGCCTCTATCCTCAAAATCACTACCTCCACAACCCACTAAAACAACCCCTTTACCCTCTAAACCAACCATCCAACCCACAAAACCAAATCCTTTACCCCCAAAACCCACTGCCAGTGATGTACCTAGACAAAAGAAAAGAAAGGTACTGAGGGCTGATGAAGATGAAGAGGAGGATGAAGACAGACTGCCACTCTCTGCAGTTATCACTTTGCCTAAGGCTAATCCAATGTCCATCACTCCTGCTTCTCAAATGCATGATGTGATGATAAAGATTGAAGAGGAACAGATGCAAAGACATGATGAGGAAATGCTGAAAAGCATTGACAAAGCATATGCCACATCCTCTTCAATGATTAGCATGAAGAAAGAAGTCTTAAGATTGTACACCCTTGCTAATACCTTTCAATACCAAAGGGAAAAAGTAAGGATATGGCCTGATCCTAGGGTGGCACACCGGATTGTCAAGAAAGAAATTCCTTCAAAATACAAGGGCCAAGTGAAGAGGGTTGTCGACGAAGACATCACTGTGGTTCTTGTAGTGTCCCCTGGGAAATTGTAGAAGAGTTCAAGAAAGCTTATGAAGCCAAACAACCACCCCAAAAGATGTTGGAGAAAAATCATAAAGAAGGGATTGGTTTAAAAGACTTGAAAACTTCAAACAAGATGAGCTCAACCTGCTCTTAGAAGGGACTCATCCAGATGAGTTTGCTTACAGACAAATAACCACGGTTGAGCTCAAGAATGGAAAACAGGCCAAGTACATCTCTGAAGTGTATGGCCGAGAAGGATTGTTTGATGGTGTGCCCGAGGTGCTGACAATGGATGAGCAGATCATGTTTCTAAGGGCTTACACCAGGGAATCCTATAGGCTGATACACGGGAAGTAGATCTCATGGTTGGGGTAACAGCTCAGTGTCCAAGTCCCCAATACAGAGCTCCAACCATATCATGCAAAACAGATCATCAGAGACTTCTTCCAGGCCGGTGCTGAAAAAGGGTCACTTCTCATCTGATCAAGAGGATAAAAAGACCAATCTATCTGCCAAATAAGTGGGACTCGTCAATAACTTAGAGGTTTTGGCTGCATTGGTTCAGGGGGAGTTTGTTGGACCAAAAGAACCAATGAGCCTGATCAGAGAAACCTCTAAGTCCCACAGGACATCACAACAGCTGAAGAAGACCTGATCAGCTGTTCTACAAAGTCTGAAGAATACAACTGCTGAAGTATTTCTGAAGTACTGAAGACAAAGACTGAGACAACAGCTGAAGATCTAAAGTCTGAAGACTTCAACAAGTACTGAAGACAAAGACTGAAGATCAACAGCTGAAAGACAAAGTCTGATGTTCAAGTACTGAAGACATCAGCTGATGCTAACAGCTGATGACAACAGCTGAAGAGGGCTTCTTCAGTTGTTGTGATGGTTTCTTCATCAGTAGTTCTTTTCTTTTCAGTAGTTTTTTTACTTTTCAGTAGTTTGTTTCCTTTCAGTACTTGTAAACAACTGAAGAGGTTGTTCTTCAGTTGTTGTAGTATCAGTAGTTTTATGTTTTTCAGTAGTTGTAAATAAGATGTTTAACACTTAGGAACATTTGTAAGAAGATGTCAGTTGTTGACATCTTCAGTAGTTGTTAAACATCAGTAGTTATAAAACGGTTACATGTCACTTTCAAGTGACATCAGCCTACGTCATTCTTTCCTTTATAAGGAAAGATGACTCACCTGTAATCGTGCCATTGAGGCCGACAATCTTAATGCAATATTCCTTTGTTGATATTTCTCTCTCTATAACAAAATTCTTTTATCGCTTTATATCGAATGTTCTTGCTTGAATTTGTCTAATTCTGAGCTATTCCGCTGCTATATCTGTTCAATCGATTAAACCAAGAGGCTGAGATCCTAACAAAGCAGATATCCCTAAAACAGCTTTTCGTAAGCGCTTGGTCACTACGAAGTTTCTTGTCATGTCCTTGGTTTGACAACACGCCAGCTTCGTTTATGGATGTCATGATCGAGTGTGTCGGCCCCCGACGATGTTGGATTAAATCAGTGATGATATCCTAATTTATTCGAGAAAGAAGCGACGTAGTGTTGAGCATGACCGGTCATATTCGAGAGGTTCAACGACGTTAAGAAGGGAGAAAGTGGGTGCCAATGTCTCCAGTGTGCATTCTGGTTGGAATGAAGTTCAGTTTCTGGTCATGTGGTGAATTCCGAGGGATTGTGGGGATCCGGAGAAAGTGGAGGTGGTTATGCAATGGAAAGTCCCAAAGACGACATCGAGATTCGTAGTTTCTTGGGTTTGGCGGGTATATAGAAGATTTACCAAGACCTCTTAAGATTGCCTTTCACCTAAACCAAGGTGACCCGGGAAAAGATGTGAAAGTTGCATGGGGCCAAGCTCAAGAGAATTGCATTCGAAGGAATGAAGGTGAGATTGAATCAAGCTCATGTTTTGTCATTACACGATGAAGCAAAGATGGTGTTATTCGGATGTCCTACTCGGGGGTTGAGGTGCGTTGGAATACAGAGAGGGAAGGTTATAGCCATGCATCCCAACAGTTTGAAGGTTCATGAGTCAACTACCCTACTCATGAATTGGAGCTGCGCGTGGTCTTGCGCTAAAGATTTGGAGGCACTATCTTTACAGGTACGAAGTACTTCTTCGAGCAAAAGGATCTGAACATGAGGCAGAGTTGGTGGTGGAAGCTTATAAAAGACTATGACGAGATCCACTACATCCGGGCAAAGCCTTGTGGTGGCGGATGCTTAGCTGAAAGTAGAGACCAGAGCTGATTCGGGTGGAAAGCAACCAACTGATCATGCCTCTACGTAATAAAGCAAGACAAAGAGTTTCAAGATGAGGCACTGAAAGAAGATCTCTTAACTCTGAAAGAAGAGAGGTTGGTTTGGTGAATTTGGTTGAAAACACACTTGGTGTTAAAACTCGATTTGGTCGTGTGTGGATTCCTCGTTTTAGGGATCTACGGGTGAAGATAATGGATGAAGCACACAAGACTCGATACTCCTTTCATCCAGGTGCCACAAAGATGTTTCACCACATGAAGAAAATTATTGGTGGCCGGTATGAAGCGCGACGTGGTGGAGTGTGTGAGTAAGTGCCTTACCTACTTGTAAGTGAAGGCCGAGCATCAAAAGCCGTATGGGAAGATCCAAACATTAGATATACCAGAATGGAAGTGCGAGCACATCACCATGGATTGCATTACGAAGTTGCCATGTACTCCGAAAGCGTATGATGCCATATGGGTGATTGGTGACCGTTTGACGAAGAGTGCTCACTTCCTACCAATCCGCGAGACATATTCATCCGAGAGGTTGGCTGACCTATTCATCAAGGAGATTGTAACTCGTCATCGCATGCCGGTGTCCATTGTGTCTGACCGTGACACCCAGTTTACATCTAAATTCTGGAAGAAATTCCATGACGCTATGGGGACGAGGTTACATATTAGTATGGCTTATCATCCCCAAACTGATGGTCAGTTAGAAAGGACTATTCAGACACTAGAAGACATGCTTCGGGCATGTGTGATTGATTTTGGGGGAAGTTGGGATGACCACTTACCGTTAGCGGATTTCTCATACAACAACAGCTATCATAACAACATTGGTATGCCACCATATGAGATGCTATACGGTAGGAGATGCATAACACCCTTTTGTTGGGGTGACATTGGTCAGAAGGAGTTAGGAAGCGTCAAGGTAATCGAGGCTACGACTGAGAAGCTTGAGAAAATCAAAGCCGTCACGAAGGCTGCCAAAGATAGACAAAAGTTGTACACCAATAAACACGTAGGCCGATTGAGTTCCAGGTGGGTGACCGGGTTATGTTGAAGGTCTCACCTTGGAAGGGTATTATTCATTTCCAAAAACGGGGCAAGTTGAGCCCGAGGTACATAGGCCCTTTCCAATCATTGCACGAGTAGGAGAGGTAGCCTATAGTTTAGTTACCCGATGAGTTAAGTGGAATTTACCCGACATTCCATGTATCTCTTTGAGAAATTGCTTAACTGATGAAGACATGATTGTTCCATTGGAAGATATCGACGTAGACGAATGGCTCAATTATGTGGAGCAACCAGTGGCAATCATTGATCGAAAGGAAAAGAGGCTGAGGAATAAAGTGGTTCCCCTTGTGCGTGTACAGTGGAAACACACGAAGGGATCCGTGTCTACGTAGGGACTGAAGAAGAGATGAGACAGCATTACGCACAATTCTTTAAGGAATAATAGGTTTCGAGGACAAAAACTATTTAAGGGGGGTGGACTTGTAACACCAGGTTATTTTAAAGTCAAAGAAAAGAATGAATAAAGTGAAAGAAAAGAAGGAAAAGAAATAAATCCAAGTCTAAGGTAAAAAGTGTCCAAAAGGACAAAATGTTTGAAACGTGGGTGTAAAAGGTGGTATGGCCGCCCATATATCACATACACCACTGATTTTCGGGTTTTAGAGAGAGAGAGAGTAGCTGGGAGCAGCAAATTCTCGGCTTTGAAGAAGAACAAGAAGAAAGATTCAAATTGAAGTGGGTTTCTAAACGGTTGAATTCAAAATGCAAATGAGTTTGGATGAAGCCATACTCAAGAGCTGCAAAGGTGAGTTCTAGGACCCCTCTTTTACTGGTTTTTAACTAATTTTGGGGCTGGAAATGCATGAATGCATGTTTTATTAAACTGAGTTTCGGACCCGTGTGCTTGAATATGTGTATGATGATGTTATGATGTGATGTGTGACTATGTTTATGCTTGATGATGTATGATTGTGTTTCTAAGGCTTAGAGGGTAAGAATCAAGCTTAGAACATGATGAATGGCACATAAATATTGAATCTGATGTCTTAGACCCACTTGATAAGTTTGTAAATTTGCCTAACTATTTGGAAGTAAATGCGGATAAGCATTTGAATAAGTATGGAAATGCGGATGAGCAGAGTAAGTCAATGTGGATGAGGTGACTGAATGTGGATGAACATTGACTAAGTGCACGAAATGCGGATGAGCATTTGACTAAGTATAGAAATGCGGATGAGCAAAGTAAGTCAATGCGGATGAGGTGAGTCAATGCAGATCAACATTGACTAAGTGCAGGAAATGCGGATAAGCATTTGACTAAGTATGGAAATGCGGATGAGAAAAGTAAGTCAATGCGGATGAGATGAGGTCAATGCGGATGAATATTGACTAAGTGCTGGAAATGCGGATGAGCATTTGACTAAGTATGGAAATGCAGACGAACTATAGCAATGCGGACGAACTGTAGGAAATGCGGATGAACACTTAGAAAAATTCGGACTTTTTGAGAAAAGAGGTAATGTAGGCTTTGACCTAGGAGATTCCCAGGAATTATGAAAGTTTACTTTTGGGGTCATAGATGGTATGATGGGCATGTAATGATGTGTGCTTCATGCTTATGATGATGATGATGATGATGTTGCATGGTTATGCATGATGTATGCTATGTATGTATGATGCCATGCATGATGATGTATGAATGATTTGTTTATGTTCCTTGTGATGATGTACGATTATCTTTCCTATCGCTTTACGTTTTATGATAATGAATGAATGTACAAAGTATTATGTAACGTAAAGTGAAAGATAATAAAAGAGGAACATGATGAATGAATGCATGCATTAATGAATGAATGTAAGAAAGGCTTGCAAGTAAATGTATGGAGGTTCACACCCAATGAAGGGTGTTAGCTCGACTGTGTGCGGGTTAGCTACCCAGATGGATGCACACTGGGGTCCAATCATTGTGATTGACCATATGAACGGGATCCTTGCCGCTTGCCCTAGGTACTGGAGTCAGCTTGGTGCACAATGTTCGAGGTCTATGAAAGACCACACGCCCAGTTACCCGCTTCGTGCACAATGTTCAGGGTATAGCATATGGCATTGATCCGGAATGAAAGGGAAAAGATAAATGATTAATGTAATTACCCTAGGTACTGGAGTCAGCTTCGTGCATAATGTTCGAGGTCTATGAAAGACCTCAGGCCCAGTTCCCGCTTCGTGCACAATGTTCGGGGTAATTTACATGTCACTGGAATGAATGAATGAAAATATGAACGGAAGAATGACGAAGATAATAATGATATTATCTGTATGTACGTACCATGTATGATCACGAACGAAGGTAAAAGTACATTATGTTTTGAGAAAAAGAATGGTTTTACAAATGAAATGTATGTTTTATTATTAAACTAGAACTCACTCAACAGCGCTGATTGTCATGTATTTTCCAGTTGGCAGGTGAGCATTGCTGAGGATGGCACGAGGCGGCTACTCAGCTCTTTTGGATAGCATTCTTTTGTTAATGTTTTTGCATTGTAATGCGAACGAATGATGTTTTGAAATGAACGCTTGTATTAACTTGCAAAAGCATTTGTATGATATGAAAAGTTATTTCTTTAGACATCCGCTGCAATGTTTTATGAATGACTAGCTGTGAGCGTCCTGGGAACTGGGCCTTACAATGATGGAGATGATGTTGCTGCATCAGCATCCACACAGGCTAGAGCGACGGTCAAAAAGGCTAAGGATGAGGGAGCTTCATCCTCAACCCCTCTGGCTGACGAGCCTGCTATTCAGGGCAAAAGTAATGATTAGATATTTATGTATTTGAATTTTTTTGTACATGAACCATGTATTATAATTTGTAGTTAATGTTTATATATATTTAATGATTAACTCTCTTGATTAATGACTAGCGATTGATGTGTTACATGTTTAAATCAACCAGATCAAACATCTCAGCAAGATGAATACGATGTTGCTCCCCTTCAGCAAATCAAGTCTCAACTCACGATGATTCTTGATTTGCAAGGGATTGTCAGACGGTCAGTGAGTACTACTCCTGAAGAAGGAGAAATCATTCCTGACCTAACTGACGAGCAACTTGCTTAGATGCTTAGGTTGAACCCGAATGAGATTGTCAAGGATGCTCTTACTTTTGAGGTTACAAGTGATGATGAGCTCAACGACATAGATGAAATCGAGATAGAGGATGTCACTGCTGACCACTATCCAGAGTACACTGAACGAGAGAAAAATGTAGTCCCCAACTTGGGTGATACTCTAGGTAGTGATACATTTGACAAGCTGGATCAGATGGAGAAAGAAACTGAGAAGAAGAGGGTCAAGCCAACCTCAAACGCTGATGTTGACATCAAAAATCCTGAATGGGCGGCCTCTTTTGCTGATATCCGAGCCCTGCACACTGCTCAAAAGCCAAATTTCTACATCAGCTTTACAAAGTCAAGAAACACAAAAAGGTGTCAGGAATGATCATTGCATGGGAAATATTGAGGATCTAAATGTGTATGTAGTTAAGAGAGAGAATGGCATAGAGTACTTTAGATTCCCAAACAATCTAAAGAATCTCCCTGGTTTTGAGCTCAACCATCTGGCACGCCTAAAGTTGTTGTATGCTGACCGAGAAAATTGTCAGGCTAGTTTGAGGCTGCTTTAAGGAAATAATTCCACAACAGGTGGGTAAACTTCAGACCTTAACAATCGTAGAGGTATATCAAAAGGTCTGAAGTTGATCCCATTACTGGAAAGCTAAGGTAGTGCTGAAGTGGAGTCCTCCACGTACAATGTCCAAAATCCCTTTAAGGCAAATGCCACAGGACTTCACTCCGTACTTCGAGTGGTAGAATATGATTGGAGAACTGGTGAAGTAGTCATAGTCTTACAAAAGGAGAGCAAAAGGACACTATCCGGTGTTGACCCTATATGGCTGACCAACTTCTCTGTAGACAATGTATATACCTTATACAAGTGGCCACTATTCTATGACACGCAGGATATCATACAAGCCCACCAGTTTCACAACGTGATAAGACTCTATTTTGCATTCGAGATACATGTCGGAGTTACAAGAGAGGAAAAGTACAAGAAATTTGAAGAGCTAATAAAGAATGTTATACAATTATGTAAACTAGGTCCAAGGGGGAGTTTGTTGATACATATGTACCTAGTTTAGGAGCTTAATGTAAAATGTGTATCATGTCTTACATATATGTAATTGAATGGGTATGAATAAAATACAATGTGTGGTTGATGCTTATAATGTTTAATATTTTATTGCTTATTGTGTGATAACTTATAGTTAACTAAGTATATAGGTTTGTGGTTGTTGTACATAATTCTTAGTCAATAATGATTGAGAAACATGTTCAAACTTAATCATGTGAAGTTCTCATGCGAATGGACCATGCTAATGAACCATATGCATGAATACTTCATGCTAATGGACCAGTTGCATGACTGAACCAGTAGACCGGATAAGTCGCCCCATTGAGACATAAGATTGACTCAGTCGTATGACTAGACCTTCAGTCATGCGGATGGATCAATTGCATGATTTAATTGCACGATTGTACCATGCTAATGGTTAGGCGTACGATTGGAAGACCCTAACAAATAAATACCACCTAATTCGTGGAAAAACGGAACCATTTGAATACCTACGTACATAATCTTACCCTAGCCATCCAGAGACTCAAGAAAACCTGATTCAAGTTCATAGATCGTAGTTAATCGTTCCCTAATCATTCTAAACATTTCATTAATCATTAGATTGATCTAAAGTGTGTTCTCCCTGATTGGATTGCCAATGAAAAAGGATTCCGCACTGTTTGAGTTGGTATACGCGTAGAATCAGTTACTACTTCATACGTAAACGCTCCTAACATGGACCACATGACTGAACCAATCGTACGAATGAATGAAGGAGTATGAGCCAGTCGCACGACTAAAACCCAAGCGCACGATTGAAGCATGCGTATAGATCCAGTCGCACAACTAAAATTTAAAATATGATAAATAAGGGGGTCAGTCGGTCATAACCCTTACCACCCTTCAAACTCTCTGAAATCGCCCATACACACACATACTCTGCTCAAATTTCGTTTAACTGATATTACCGATTGATTGTGATCCTAACGTGTGTTCTACTCATCTACAAGTATTGTGCAACTAAAATCGATCGAAATGAATGTCTAAATCGCACCTTTAAGGACCGATTATGCTAAAACCTAGAACCAAGACTAAACCCTAAAAATAAACAACTTAAATGGACATAAAAGTTTATGTAAAGGACATTAAGTGCTATTTAGGGTTTCAGGTTCAATCACACGACTAAACTCAGCATGGTGTAGCATACGACTAAGTTGCACAATCGTACGACTAAACTCAGCCGCAAGCTCAATCGTACAACTAAACTCAATCATATGACTAAAACTAAGTTGTATGGTTCAATCGCACCATTGAACCAGTTTGGTCAAAACAGTTTAAGTTCCTACTGTCTTCTCTTATGCGTAAGTCTAATGTATATTTTTCTTGTGTTTCAACAACATGGCTGATAGATGGACGATGAGCACCAAGCACAACATCTGTGCTCACATAGATGCTACCTCTCGGAATGCTTCTGAGTTTGCTGGAATTATAGCCTTTCTACATAGATCGGGATCTACAAGCCTATCTCTCTTCCATGCACAACCTACCGATCTATACAACAGGCCTTCTGGAAAGGTGCTTTGGTTGGCAAGTCCGTTGAGCCCCACAGTAATCAAAGCTCAATCTTCAGACAAGAGATTAGGATTAGTGCAGCTCAATGAAGGCGAGTCTTGGACCTGGGTGACGACGATGCCTACTCAACCAAGCTACAGCCTCTAACTGTACGAGGATGCTATCTAAGGATGAAGTACACTGGGGACATTAATGCAGGTGTGCTAAAGAAGAGCAACTGGTGCCCCAAGTTCAAGTACTTCACTCATGTCATCCTAAAGTTCATAGCTTCAAGGAGAGGAGGATTCGATGAGATGTCTCATCAAATCCAGAATGCATATGTTGCTCTGGTATTGAACCACCCATTTAGTTTCTCCCACATGCTATTCTCCTACATGATCGAGAACATCAAGGCCAAGGGCAAGGAAGGCTTCTGTATGTATCCGAGATTTTTACAGGTGTTCATTGACCAGAAGCTTCCTCTACTGCCGAAAGAGAAAGATGATGTTGTAGTTCTAGAGTTGATGGATGACACTACTTTGGGTAGGATGAAGGTGTACCAGGGGAAGCAGGTGAAGCCCCCAATCAGAAGACTCTTTGGTTATCTGGCCAACGAGGATTATGTGATGCCTCTCGTAAGAAGTCGCGTCACGATGATAGTGATTATGATGTTGAGCCCATAGTGGTTCCCACTGACAAAAGATGACGACGATGATGAAGATCTTGATGACAGTCAAGTTACACACCTAACCAGCCTATCAGCTCAGGGGGAGCCTCTACAGCAAAGGGCTCCAGTAAGAAGAGGATGGCCCAGCCTTATGGAAAAAAGAGTAAGAGGCCAAGATTCACATTGATCACATCTTCTACTACCACTGCCATAGCTACTACCACCACTACCACAGCCACCACCACTACCACACCCACTTCCACCTCTACCGCCACTGATACTCCAACCACTACTCATACACCTAACCCCACCTCACCCACAATACCCAACATAATTCCACCACAATCCACTCCCATCCCGTCTTCCATCTTCATCACATCCACCACTACCACAACTACTCACCAAGCTGATCCCTCCACCCATCCATATTTAGAGGAGCAGCTAGCAAGCCTCAATCGCATGGTACTAAAGCTGATCGCCACTGATGATCTGAGAGCTACTCATATCAATCAGTTGATGGCGGTAAATGCATCTCAAGCCAAGCAAATAGCTCAGCTAAGTGAGAAGAACGCGTAGTATGAGAGAGCTTTGAGCCGAGGACACCACACACTAAAGAGTCAAAACAAGCTGGTGATGGCTTCAGTAAAGAGAATTGAACAACTTGAGAAGAAGAACAAAAAGATTTTACCAAAGCTAAAGGGATCAAAGAGTGAGCCCTAAAAGATTAAAGATGGTGATGATGAGGATGATGAAGATGAACTCACTGAAGAGAATCTAAGGAAGAAGATGGTGATGATGAGGAAGCGGGAGGAAGTGGAAAGGGAAACGGAGGTGATGATGATAATGTTCCACCCTCAAAGGACCATACATGCCAACTCAATTGGTGAGTTGATGGTTGTTCTGCTGAGATTCCAACAAGTCTATGAATTAATGCAGATGAAGATTCTGCGGTAGAAGATCCAAGTATTGGCTTACCGCATTTATTAATGCGGAAGGCAAATAACAAATGCTGACCAGTGTTTGTTCTTCCGCATTAACAAATGTAGAAAACCAGAGGTAATGCAGACAAGATTCTGTTCATCAGCATTTGCCAATGTGGATGACCAGACAAATGTGCCGAAGAATTTGTTCATCCACATTAACCAATGCACATGACCAACATACTAATGCGGAAGATCAAGTAAAGAAATGTTGATTAAGTAAAGAAATGCTGATCAAGTCAACTCATCTGCAGTTGCCAATGCGGATGAATAAGAAGAAATGTGAATGAAGACAACTAGAATAGAAAGGCATCTTGTCTGTCTATAAATAGAATAGAAAACCTTGTACATGAGGTGGCAGTCGATAGACAATTAGAATATATTTTGTCATTTACTCTCTAGGTGTATTATTACTATTTTATGCTCAAACCCGAGGATTTACTGTATTCAATTACCTTCATAAATAAAAAAAACATTTATGAGTATTTCTTCTGCATTGAATGCTTCTTGATTGTATGATTCCGCAATTCATTCATTAACTCAATCACTATATTCGATCCTAACTGAGAATCTCAATCTCACTACCCAGTCAATTGGTATCAGAGCTTTAGCACTCTCTTCTTTTTCAGATCTACCCAAGACCTGAATAGAACTTGACTGCTCTAGTGATTGAGTTGCTAGTAGAGTATTCTATCATCTCTACTTAGTAAACAACAGAAAATACTCTTAAAACATCCTCTGTCAACACGTTCTCACCTTCAAGAACTATATACAAAACCTACAGATTCATTCGAAGAACAAGAATATAAAAAAAGTTGCGACACAAACTAAGAAACATTATCAGATTTGATTTACTAAGCATTTGTTGAATGATTTGGACTATTCGGACTAATTAATCTCAAAACTTACCTAATCTTACCTATACAAGTTAAAACACCTTGTTAAAATGGATTCACATGTTTTTCAGAACATGGTCATACTCCAAAACCACCAATGCTTAAACACAAATCTGAAATTTAAATAATGGAAAATTAGATTTATGAACTACATAATAGGTGTAGATCCAGATTATTGGATTTCAATTTGCAAGGGACCACACATTCCGGTTCCTCTGTGTGCAGATCAAGCTACCATCTAGAAAACATCAAGAATCCTAATTGAAGACTTGACTGTTGATGATGATGACTATAATAAAGTCAAGATTGATCTCAAAGCTTACTCCGTACTCACTTAAGCACTCAAGATAGATGTGCTGAAAAGACTAGAAAAGTATGGAACTGGCAAAGCAGTGTGGGATGCATTGCTGATCATGTGTGAAGGTAGTAGTGAAGTTGCTGAAATTAACAAGGATAAACTTGTTAATCAATATGAAACTTTTCATCACTCAAAAGAGGAGTCCATCTCTAAACAGCTCTATAGATTTATGCAGCTGGTGAATGATTTAGAGATAACGGGAGTGGCCTACAAAGTCAAGGAGTTGAACAAGAAAATGCCGCACAGCCTTCCTGAAAGCTAGAAACAGAATGTGACCATGCTGAAAAATACTCTTGATCTTGAGAGTACTACTTTGGATATCATGATAGCCAATATAGAAGCACTTGAGCTTGTTGAAAGAAGAGGAAATCTAGGTGGACCAGGAGTAATTGAAGCATACAAATTCCCATCTGACTCTCATACTGTGGAAAATGCCTTCATTACTGAACAAGATGATTTTCTTCCACAAGGGATCAAGCCAAGACCACTAGATCATTGTAGCTCCATCTACCAACAAGCTATCAACATCATCTCAATCAGCAGGATTCTCATCAACTCTTACAAACACACATGAGGAAGACTCACATCTGCACATATGATCTAAGAAGACTTGGAAGAAATAGATCAAGATGATGCAGAAGAATTAGATTTACAATGGCAAATGACCATGATTGCTATGAGAGCAAGGAAGTTTTTCAAGTAGAAAGCTAAGCCTTGATGAAAACACAAAGCTTGGATATGACAAATCTAAGGTGAAGTGCTTCAACTTTGGCATGGCTGACCACTTCTCTAGAGAATGCATTGCTCCCAAAAGAAGCAACAACTTCGAGAGGAATTCACAAAACCAGTCATCTTCATAACATAATTCAAGCTATCATTCCAACAATCATCAACAACAGTATCACCATCAACAACAACAGTCATACCAGACTCAACCTCTACTGACTAATCAAGCTCACGGAAGCAGTCAATCATCTGGAAATGCTTTTGTGATCAAACAAGATGGAGTATGTGACTGGAGCCTGTATGCTGAAGAAGTAAAGCCTCAATTTCAAAATCATGCACTCATGGCTCACATCACTCATGGTCCATCTCCCATGCCATCTGAGGTAAAATCTAACCTATGTAGTGATAAATGTATGCTGACTGCAAGGTTATACAGAACACAATCACAAAATGGCAGATAAAATAAAATAGGAAAAGTGAAGTCAGAGATGATGAAAAGAGCGATAAAAAGATTTGAAATCAAAATAAAATCTCTCATCTATGACATTGAAAAACTTCATGGTGAAAAGTACACTCTTGTAGTTGAGAATGAGCTACTGACTAAAGAGTTAGCTTAATCTAAGGCTAAACATACACTTACTGAAGTGAAACTTGAAAAGTTTCAACTGTCTTCAGTCAAGCTGCAAGATATGCTTGATTCTCAAAAGGATCCCAAGGACCTGTCCGGGATTGGGTATAATTCATGTCCTCTACCATATAATGACAACTACACTGTCATGCCTGAATCTGTCACACTCAATGAGGAAATTGAAATTAAAAATATGGAACCAAAATCTATAGTAAAACGAGTAACCAATCCTCAAAACAAACATGATATTTATATTGAATCAAAAGAGGAGAAAATCAAATTAGGTCATCCAATTAAGATTCAAGAGTGTTCAGACAAGATAGTGAGTGTCATTAAACCTATCACCCTAATCAAGGCTATTGTTCCTTTTGTGAAGTTCATACTAGCCATTTCAAAAGGAAAGAAAAATTTTGTGAAATCAGTGAAACCATTTGCTGAAAGCAGTTCTGATAATGAGAGCAAATCTCCAAATATTCAAGTAAATCAGAACAGATTTCACTGCAAAAGAAACATAAGAGATCACCTATTTCAGAACTTAAAATTCAGTCTAATCCACATTCTTCAAAATCAAGACAAGGACTAGGTTTTGATATATGTAATAAAGAACATGTTGATCAGTTTAAGAAAGTGATACAGAAAGGTTGAGGAAACAAAAACAGCCTAAGACAATTAACAACAGTAGGGTTGTGAAGCAAACTACAACTAAGGCTGATCTTGATTCCCTCCCTAAGCAAAAGACTACAACTCCATTGCGAGTAGGTAAATCACCTAAGCTCAAATCTGATTCAAGAAACAAACAGATGTACTATGACATAGGGAACATGTTGAATCACAAAACAGAAGAGTGCTATTTCAACCAATACTGCTCTATCTGTGACATGAACAATCATTCCACAAAAAACTACTACTTTAACAAATATTGTTTAGTCGTTGATGCAAACAATCACAATACATCTGATTGTTACTTTAATCAGAATGGATTAAGAATTCCCCAAAACAAGCCTATCTCAAAGACATGTGCTATGAAACACATAGTGAGACCTTATTTTTATAACACTCAATCTAGGATATGTAGATCGACAATTGACATGATTAAGTTGAACGAATTGTGGAAGGGTCAAAGAAAACATCACATAATGAAACCAAAATTGACCTTCCCAAACCAAAAGAATTTTTGATAATGAATAACGGGTTAAACTTCTACAAAGAAACAGAGATTAAAGGTTTCATTACTCATAGGACTCTTCAGTAGATGTTGATGAGATGACTCAACCTAATCATTAACAATTTAGAGGGAAATACCAAGAGGTCACCATTATGAATAGGAACAGGAAACCCCAGACCATCATGGCTGTGGTTCCTTATTCTAATTAGTTATTTTTGCTTGCAAGTTCATCCACATAGGTCTAATAGCTTATGGTATGTGGACAATGGCTGTTCCCGACACATGACAGGAGATCATTCCATTCTTCATGACTTCAAGCATATACAAGGAACTATGGTGGCATTTGGTGGATATTCACAAGGTGGAAGAATTACAGGTGAAGGATCTATGATAAATAGGATGCTGAGCTTTAATAGAGTGAACTACTGTGAACAACTGAACATTAATATGCTAAGCGTATCTCAAATCTGTGACAAGAAATATTAAACTCACTATACTCACACTCATTGCTACATTCTGAAACCTGGATTTTAGATTTTTGAAGAATGGGTTAATCTAAAGACTCCGAGAAAGAATAACACTTATGTCTTAAATCTGAATTCTTCAACACCAACACAAGAAACATGCTTATTATCAAAAGCAACATTTGATGAGTCTCAGCTTATTATCAAAAGACGTTTAGGGCACACAAACTTTAAAAACATGAACAGATTAGTCAAAAGAAACCATGTCATTAGTTTTCCTCAAAAAGAATTTCATTCAATTGATCACTATTTAGCGTGCCTCAAAGGAAAACAACACAAATGCACTCATAAAACCAAGCTGGTGAACACAAACAATACTCCATTGAAGCTACTTCCCATAGATCTGTTTGGACCAACTCATGTCACGAGTATTGGAAAGAAACAGTATTGTTTGGTGATCATTGATGATTTTTCAAGATTCACATGGGTTTTCTTGTTACATCATAAAAATGAGGCATCCCAAATAATAAATGACTTTATCCTAAATAGAAAATCACGATGATCATATGGTCAAAATAATAAGAAGTGATAATGGCACAGAGTTTAAAAATGAAAATTTGAATTCGTTTTGTGCAACCAAAGGCATTGCTCATCAACTTAGTGCAGCTAGACCTCCTTAACAAAATGGGATAGCTGAAAGGAGGAATAGAACACTGATTGAAGCGGCAAGAACATTGCTAGCCGATGTTAACTGCCTATTACCTTTTGGGCAGAGGTAGATAACACATCGTACTTTGTGCATGCTCAAACTCTGATTCTAATAGAAAGTAACATGACTCCATGTGAACTGCTTTTTCACAGAAAACCATATATTGGATTTTTCAAGTCATTTGGCAGTCCTGTCTTAATATTAAATACTCAAGACTATTTGGGAAAATTTTCATCCAAGTCTAATGAAGGATTCTTTGTAGGTTATTCTTTAGTTTCAAAGGCTTATAGAGTGTTTAATCCTAGATTAAACATTATTAATGGATCTAACTAATGTTCTATTCAAGGAAGATTCATTTCCCAAATCTACAAATGGTCCCAACTGGTTGTTTGATATTGGCTCTTTTAAAAAATCATTTGATCAATTTCATTTGTCTGATGCAGGAAACAAACATTCAGCTGAACCTTATTCAGGAGTAGAGCAAAATGATGACTTTTCAATGATACCTCCATCATTCACTCCACCTTTGAATGACGATGTTCCACTACAAGCTCATCCTATCAGGCAATCATCACAAAATCAATGTTTATCAACTGAAACTGGTCCAAGCTTGATACCTTCACCATTAGAAGATCCAACAACTCAAGGAAGAACATAAGATCAAGCTACACCTCTAATTGAAACATAAAGAATGTCAAATGATGGAAGCAATCAATATACTACACATGGTGAAGCAGTCACAGAGACTTAATCAGACTATCTTCATAATTCCCCAATAGTACACAATGAAGGTGCCTTTGACCGTAATGGACTGAATATCTCCAATCTTGATGTAACCATTGCTGGTGACTCTATTCCAACAACTCGAAAACACAAGAATCATCCAGTCGAAACCATTATTGGTGAACTTAATGAAAGGATGACAAGAAGCAAGTCCAGTATTGCAAACATTTGTTTGTTCTCAAGAACATGAAAGAGGCTCTTCAAGACAATAGCTAGATTGAAGCAATGCAGGAAAAATTGCTCAAATTCAAGAAGCAAGAAGCATGGCAACTGGTAGATCTTCCTAAAGGACAATACCGTATCGGTACCAGATGGCTGTATAGGAACAAGAGTAATGATAGAGGGATTATCATCAGTATTAAAGCAAGATTAGTGGCACAGGGATACACTCAAGAAAAAGGAATTGATTATGACGAAGTGTTTGCACCTATTGCCAGATTAGAAACAATCAGAATCTTTCTAGCATATTTTGCGTCCATGAGATTTACTGTTTATCAAATGGATGTGACGTGTGCCTTCTTCTATGGAAAAATTGCTTAGGAGGTCTATGTGAATCAACCACCTAGCTTTGAAGATCTAGATTTCCCTCACAGGGTGTACAAGATTAACAAAGCCCTGTATGGCCTTCATCAAGCCCTAAGAAAGAGGTATGAGACTCTATCATCCTTTCTTCTTGAACATGGATACAAAAGAGGAAAGATTAATCAAGCTCTCTTTAAGAAGAAGAGAAGAGACATGCTTCTAGTCCAGATTATGTAGATGACATAATAATTGGCTCCACAAACAAGCAACTCTACAAATTTTGAAGGCCTAATGCATTCAAAATTCCAAATGAGTGCAATGGGAGAACTCAGTGTCTTCTTAGGAGTGCAAGTCCAATAAACAACAATGGAATCTTCATCAACCAATCCAATATGTGGATACAATGCTAAAGAAGTTTCATTTTGCTAATTGTCAGTCTATTAGCAACACCAGTTTGTAGGATTCTGAGTGCCCAAGACACTTAGAATATTGATGTGGTTAGTACGTAATGATCCAAGTCGGGTTATACCCAATAACAAGCTTAGCAAACACCAATTAATATATAATTGATGATATGATCATGCAATTAATATTTACACCAATTTAGAAAATGGGTTTTCTAAATAAGTTGCGTATGAGAGGGAACAACTTATTAGGATATTTTGTTCAATAATTTATTTGATGTGTTATTTAAATTGGTTAGATGACACCAAATAATAATGAAGAATAAATTATAAGATAAATGATCAATTGTATAAGTTATATAACTTGTACATACAATTAAATGGTTAATTGTATGTCTAGTTACAAGACATTTTAACATGTGTGTATGTATTCAAATTAAAAGGGGGAAACCCTTTTGGTTTCAAAAATTTCGCCCCCCCCCTTGATTGTCATTGGACCTTTTTCTTTGAACACATCACACATTATTAAGTCTTGTCCCCTTTGATCTCTTACTTCTCTCTTCACATGCAATAGACAAAAACCTCCCACTTTTCTCTCTAAATTTTCGGCTAGCAGCAAGAAGAGGGTTTTGTGGTTGTTTTGGTGTCATCTCCCTAGCAAGAAGAGGTGTTTGCAAGGAGGCTTGGGGTATATTAGCTTGAGGGGTCCTTCCTTGGAGCCTTGGCCGATTTTCTAGCATCTTATCAGCCTATTTTGGTTGATTTTCAGCTGGACAAAGAGGTAGTAATCACAGCTCATTGTGGCTGTGATTTTATGTAGTTTAACATATGTTCATAGCTTGTTCATTCATATATAATGATCCTTTTGATTTGGGTTTGTTTTTCCATCTTAAAATATCATTAAGAGCACAAAATTTAGATTATAAACATGTTATAATGTCTATCTTCCGCTGCATTTTTCAGAAAGTTTAAAAGGTTAAACTTGTTTTCTTGTGTTCTAACAAACCCATCAATGGCATCAAGAGCCGTTATGTGATAACTTGCTTGTTCATAGTCTTTAAAATTGGTTTTAAAGAAGTATTATCTACCTTTTATGGGTGATTTTGGGCTGCTATATTTTGTATGAATGATTCCCCAAACTTTCAAGATCATATCACACATGCTAGTGATTAGATCTTGAAAGATATATTTATGAAATGTTGATTGTTTGGACAATGTTTAAAACCCAAAATTTCAGTTTATGTTGGCTGAAATTTGGTGGTTTTAAGTGGTTTCATTATATGTTTGGATGATATGATCAATAGATGTTAGTGTGCATAACCTAGCTTTTGGCCTATTGATTTGATGATTGGAATGGTTGGTTTTATTCATTCAATTGGGTTGTAATATTTATGTTTATCTTTTGGGTTGTATTTATTTATTCATTTGGTTATGCAATAAATAGAATAGGTGCATTTCTTTTATTAGAAAAATGTATTAGGATACAAATTTGTAAAAGGAAGATGCACAAGATCAAGACCCAAAGATGGACATCAAAGACATGTACACTTGAAGCATTTGGATGTGGAATCAAGTGGAGTTCATGGACACATATGATGTGTCATTGTAAACCCTTAGGAAAGACCTTATGACAACACTTTGATGGCAAACAAGTGTAGCCAACTTAGTGATATGGTTATGCACATATGGTTGTATGAAATATGCTTGTTTGATTATTCATTTTATGTTGATTGTTTGATATATGGATATGCTTAACAATCTAAATAAATTATCATAACAAGCTGAAATTTTTGGTTCCTAATCATTAAGTGACTAATAAAAGGTTATTAAAAGGATTAATGATTTCATAATAAAAGAAGTTTTATTAAAAGAACCATAGGGTATCTTGTATTTGAAAGCATGCAAATACAAGTACATAGAGTTTTCTAAAACTAGAATTAAGTAATCTCTAACTTTTGACAAACAAGTTTAACATCGTCCTTTTGCATAACACTTGAGTCATTTGAAACTCTAAATGGGATAAAGGTCACCTAACCATTTAGAGGGAACTTGTGATTTAAGGTGGGGATACCACATTGGTGGGATAAAGGTCACCTAACCACTTATGTGGGTAAACTCACATGTGTGGGCAAGTAGGATAACTTGATTTGCAAACCATGTTAAATGGATCACCTAAATATGGTTTCCAAATGGTGTTGATGGGATTAACATGCCGACTTTGCATATGATGTTTTAAGTCGATCCAGCCTCTAGAACTTGCAAATGGTTGCAACCGTCAGTCGTTGACCACCTTATTAATTTAAATCGTGGATAAAGGTCACCTAACCACAATTTAAATGTAATGTTGGGTTCTAGATTTTAATATAAAAATGACCTTAAAAGGCGTTAATTATAAAAAATAGCAATATCGAAAATACTAAATAGACCTTTGTTAAATTTTGTAGATGGCCCCAACAATGAAAATCACAATAACTCATCCGTCCAACCAATCATTACGTGCGATCCTCCAAAAGAAAGTCTAAATCATAACAACTTTATTGATTGGTATCGAAACTTGAGAATCGTTCTCAAGCAAGAGAAACGATCATATGTATTAGACGACCCTATCCCCGATAACCTACTGAGGATGATCAGGAGGCCTTCAACGATTTGTTGAAGTACACTGAGGACTCCGTCCAAGTGTCTTGTCTCATGCTAGCGAGCATGACTCCGGATCTCCAAAAGGAGTATGAACATCATGGAGCTTATAATGATAAGCCAGCTGAAGGAACGTTCCAACAACAAGCAAGGGTTGCGCGCTTCGAAACGGTTCGAGCACTCCATGCATGTCGTATGGACGATAACCAATCTATTTCATCTTATGTTCTTAAGATGAAAAGTCATATTGACCGCCTCGAGAGGCTTAATTGTCCCGTCTCGAAGGAATTGGCCACGGATTTGATCCTTAATGGCCTTACCAAGAAGTTCGAGACATTTGTGTTGAGCTACAACATGAATGCTTGGGACAAGAGCATTGGTGAGCTTCACTCAATGCTCAAAACGGCTGAGGCGGCCATGGGTAAAAGGGTTTTACCCATTCTCACCATCAATGAAGGTGGGAACAAGAAAAGGCCTTATCCCGCACCCAAGGCAAAGGTTGCCAAGGGTAAGGGACCCGTCTTGGGAAAGGGAAAGGGGTGGTAAGGGTACTACCCAACCACAGGAGAAGAGCAAAAGGTTGCTACCAATGACCCATGCTTCAAGTGTGGGGAGATTGGACATTGGGCAAGGAATTGTCTTGTCCATCTCCAAGAGTTGCAAGCCAAGAGGGATGTCGGGCAGACCTCAGGTACAATATACATGATTCATATTGATCTTAATGTTACATCTTCTAACACATGGGTATTGGATACCGGATGTGGAACTCATATTTGCAATTTGTTGTAGGGGTTCACAAGAAGTAGGGACTTCAATCAAGGGGATAATAGTCTCTTCATGGGCAATGGAACCAAAGTCCAAGTTGAAGCTCGTGGGACTACATCCTAAAACTTCCAGTGGCTTGGATGTTATTTTGAAGAATATTTTGTATGCTCCTAGTTCGACTAGGAACATTATTTCTATATCCCAATTAAGACATTATGATTATGTATTATCTTTTGTTGAAGATGATATTCATGTTTCTTTAAATAATGTTCTATTTTAAGCAATCCCATAATGGTATTATGAATTGGTTCATGAAAACGCTTTAAATAGTTCATCGTACCAAACTAACACCAGAAACTCAAGTTGGACTTGAATGATACCTATCTTTGGCATTGTCGTCTTGGTCATATAAACAAGAAACGTATACAAATACTTCAAAAAATGGTCTTTTAAAACAAATGAATGTGATTCATTTGATGTATGTGAATCTTGTTTACAAGGTAAATGACTAAGGCACCCTTTAGTGGGACTAACGAAAGGGCAAAACATTTATTAGGAATCATACATTTGGATGTATGTGGTCCTTTTAAGCCAATGACTAGGAATGGTGAAAGATACTTCATTACCATTACCGACGATTATAGTCGCTATGGGTATGTGTACTTTTAGGCACAAAGATGAAGCTTTTGAAATGTTCAAAATCTTCAAGAATGAAGTAGAAAATCAACTCAACAAGTCAATTAAAGTTCTCCGTACCGATAGAGGAGGTGAATACCTAAGTGATGCTTTTCAAGATCATCTTAGGAGTTGTGGGATTGTCTCACAACTCGCTCCACCTGGAACACCATAACATAATGGTGTGTCTGAGAGCACGAATCAAACCTTATTGGATATGGTCTGATCTATGATGGCTAGAAGCACATTACCTCTATCATTTTGGGGTTTCGCTTTGCTCTCCGCGGCCCGTATTTTAAATATGGCCCAAACCAAAAAGGTGGAAAGGACACCTTTTGAGATATGGCATGGAAGAGTTCCATCCCTATCATACTTAAGGGTCTGGGGTTGTGAAGCTTATGTTAAGACTCCCACCCCAAACAAATTAGATGTCCGATCCACCAAGTTTATCTTTGTTGGATATCCTAGAGATTCTATGGGATATTATTTCTATGATCCACCGGAACAAAAGGTGTTTGTTGCCAGAAAGGGTGAGTTCTTAGTAGCAAAGTTCCTTATGGAAGGAGCTAGCAGTAGAACAGTGGATCTTGAGGAAGATCAAGAACCACAACCCGATGCACGTTTGGTTGAAACTAGCACTCAACATGAAGATGTTGAAGATGATCAAATGGTTGATCAATACACACAAAACGTTCGCAGAAGTGGTAGAACTAGTAATCCACCTGAAAGATACGGATTTTTCATGGATGGATGCTATGTGGTAAATTCAGATGAACCAACCACATACCATGATGCAGTGTCCAATTTGGATTGTGACAAATGGCTTGAGGCCATGAACGTTGAGATGCAATCCATGTATGACAATCAAGTTTGGGAACTTGTTGTACCACCTCTTAATTCCAAAGTAGTTGGAAGTAAGTGGGTTTTCAAGAAGAAAACCGATATGCATGGAAACTTGGATACTTATAAAGCTAGACATGTAGCAAAGGGTTTCACTCAAACTCAAGGGGTTGATTATAATAAAACCTTCTCACCTGTTGCGATGCTAAAGTCTATAAGGATATTGTTTGCCATAGCTGCTCATTTTGATTATGAGATTTGGCAAATGGATGTCAAAACGGCTTTCCTAAATGGATATCTTAAGGAAGATGTCTATATGGTTCAGCCTGAAGGTTTTGTCGATCCAAAACATCCTAATAAAGTATGCAAATTAAAGAAATCAATCTATGGATTGAAACAAGCATCTAGAAGTTGGAATCATCATTTTGATGAGGAGGTAAAGAAATTTGGCTTCATCAAAAACGCTGATGAGGCTTGTGTGTATAAGAAGGCTAGTGGGAGCACAATAACTTTCCTAGTATTGTATGTTGATGACGTACTACTATTTGGAAATGACATTCCAACCTTGGAAGGTGTAAAAACCTGGCTTGGAAGTTGTTTTTCCATTAAGGATCTTGGAGAAGCCGCCTATATTCTGGGAATAAAGATCTATAGGGATAGATCAAGGCGGTTGATTGGTATAAATCAAAGTGCGTATATTGATAAAATCTTGAAAAGGTTGAAGATGGAGAACTCTAAGAAAGGTACCGTACCTATTCAAAGAGGAAAGATATTGAGTACGACTCAATGTCCAAGCTCAAAGGATGAGCAAGATAAAATGAAGGCAATCCCATACGCATCTACTATTGAATCCATCATGTATGCGATGATATGCACTCGACCGGACCTGTCATGTGCCTTAAGCATGACAAGCCGTTCCCAGCAAAATCCTGGAAACAGTCATTGGATGGCTGTTAAGAACATACTTAAGTACCTAAGGAGGACAAGGGATATGTTGCTAATCTATGGATCTAGTGATGAGGAACTCGTTGTAAAAGGTTACACGGATGCGAGTTTCCAAACCGATCGTGATGATTCTCGGTCACAATCGGGATATATTTTCATTCTGAATGGAGGAGTGGTCTCTTGGAAGAGCTCCAAGCAGGATGTGGTGGCTCTATCAACTACAGAATCAGAATACGTCGCCGCCTCATTGGCAGCTCAAGAAGCTGCATGGTTGAAGAAATTCATTGTCGATCTAGGGGTTTCCCTTCCATTCAGGACCCCCTAGAGATCTTTTGTGATAACGAGGGTGCGATTGCTCAAATCAAGGAGCCTCGTGCTCATCAAAAGACTAGGCACATTGAGCGGAGATTCAACTACATACGGGATGAAGTTGAAAAGGGAAAGATATGTATTCGCAAAGTTCACACGGATCAAAACATAGCGGATCCTCTCACGAAGATCCTTGAAAAGGCAAAGCATGAAGGTCATCCTTGTGCCATGGGACTTCGATATTCTAGTGATTGGATTTGATCTGTAAACTTTGTATTTGGATATGAGGAACTCTTTATTATTTGAATAAAATTATTTGGTTATAATGTTTCAATAATGTTCCAATTTAGCATGTTTAATCCATGAGTAAATTGTTTACTCTAAATGTCCGTAGTCGTTCATACTTGTGGAACAAGTGTGAGGGTAAGATTATTATGAACTTGAATTGGTTGATATTCATAAGGATGAATATAGAGCAATGGGTTGCTACCAAGGTTCATAGATATTTATGGGATGCAAATATTGGACTAATCCACATCTCAAATTTTACTACATGGAATCTTATTGATTGATCATAAGTAAATTTGAGTAAAGGCGAATATCATTTGGTATCCTCCGACCTGAGATACATATTGGGTTTTGATATTCACCAAATATTATACCTTGAGCTTCTTCTTCACTGTCCTGAAATAGTGGACAGCACATAAGGGTATGTTCAGGTATGACACGAGGTGTTTGTGAGAAACGTATGTAGTCGAGATGGAATTTGTTCCTCTTATTCGTTGAGAGTTAGATGTCTAAGGCCTGATTAACTTAAATCAACAAGGAATGATCATTCTGTGTCCTTGGATTTAACATGACATCTGTAACAAAAGGATAGATGATTGATTCACCTAAATCATTTCAAGTAGGGTACTTGAAAGGGATGATGTTATTGAATGGCTATAAGACATGCGTATTAAGGGTAGTAAACCGTTGTTAGGCGGTATTTACTGCTTGCATCAATCTTCTATGAATCTTGGCAAGTGGGAGATTGTAGGATTCTGAGTGCCCAAGACACTTAGAATATTGATGTGGTTAGTACGTAATGATCCAAGTCGGGTTATACCCAATAACAAGCTTAGCAAACACCAATAAATATTTAATTGATGATATGATCATGCAATTAAATATTTACACCAATTTAGAAAATGGGTTTTCTAAATAAGTTGCATATGAGAGGGAACAACTTATTAGGATATTTTGTTCAATATATTATTTGATGTGTTATTTAAATTGGTTAGATGACACCAAATAATAATGAGAGAATATAACTTATAAAGATAATGATCAATTGTATATGTTATATAACTTGTACATACAATTAAATGGTTAATTGTATGTCTAGTTACAAGACATTTTAACATGTGTGTATGTGTTCAAATTAAAAGGGGGAAGCCCTTTTGGTTTCAAAAATTTCGCCCCCCCCTTGATTGTCATTGGACCTTTTTCTTTGAACACATCACACATTATTAAGTCTTGTCCCCTTTGATCTCTTACTTCTCTCTTCACATGCAATAGACAAAAACCTCCCACTTTTCTCTCTAAATTTTCGGCCAGCAGCAAGAAGAGGGTTTTGTGGTTGTTTTGGTGTCATCTCCCTAGCAAGAAGAGGTGTTTGCAAGGAGGCTTGGGGTATACTAGCTTGAGGGGTCCTTCCTTGGAGCCTTGGCCGATTTTCTAGCATCTTATCAGCCTATTTTGGTCGATTTTCAGCTGGACAAAGAGGTAGTAATCACAGCTCATTGTGGCTGTGATTTTATGTAGTTTAACATATGTTCATAGCTTGTTCATTCACATATTAATGATCCTTTTGATTTGGGTTTGTTTTTCCATCTTAAAACATCATTAAGAACACAAAATTTTTAGATTATAAACATGTTATAATGTCTATTTTCCGCTGCGTTTTTCAGAAAGTTTAAAAGGTTAAACTTGTTTTCTTGTGTTCTAACAAACCCATCACAGTTCATACCAAAGTGAAGATTGGTCCTGATCCAGAAGGCAAATCTGTTGATTAGACTCACTATCCATCCATGATAGTCTCACTTATGTATCTAACTGCTAGCAGACCTGATATTATGTTTGGTGTTTGTGTGTGTGCCAGGTATCAAGCCGATCCAAAGAATCACAAATGAATACAGTCAAGAGGATATTCAGATATCTAAAAGGCATACTAGCTCTTGGGTTATGGTATCCAAAGGAAGGAGATATCAATCTTTATGCATTCATAATTGTGATTATGGAGGATGCAACTTCAATAGAAAGTCCACATCTGGAGGTTGTCAACTACTTGGTCCCAGACTGGTCACTTGGCAATGCAAGAACAAACAAACATATTTGTATCAACAACAGAAGCTGAGTATATTGCAGCATCGGCCTGTTGCTCTCAAGTTCTCTATATTCAAACCCAGATGCTTGATTATGGTTTTGACTTCTTACATAGACCAATTCACATTGACAATAAAGCAGCTGTTTTCATAACAAATAATCCAGTTCAGCACTCAAAAACAAACAGATAAAAATCAGATATCACTTTTTGAGAGACTGTGCTAAAAAAGGGTTGATCAAATTGATTCAAGTACCCACTCAAATCAATTGGTGAATTATTTATAAAGGAATTTAAACCTCGTAGGTTTGAATTCCTAATTCAATCAATTGGCATGATTAACCTTGACTAAAACCAAAAACAACTAAAAATAATAGAAACTCACAAAAAGAAGTCAGGTTTGATGAAGAAAAGAATATTTGGGAAATGATATAATTATAGTCGTTATATCTTCACTGTGCTTAATTTCAAAATTTGAGAGACTGTCATGACTTACCAGAGATGTTGGTAGGCTCAACTTGGTAGAGAAAATACATGCAATGATGAATTAAAATCTTATTCAACAGTGAAACACTCATCTTAACGTATAGGTATGCATTAGCTTATCTGAGTGCATGTGTGTGTAGTAACCTAAACGCCCTAGGTAATAATACTTTATGCATCTCTTTCACCTACATCCAGTTTTATCTTTGTTTTGCTGAGCAAAGACCTGATGAAACGTGCACATAGTGCAGATGTACTAAACCAAAAGATTCCCATAAGGAACACATCCAAATTGGATGAATCTACAAAAGTAATACATTCCAGTAAATGAACAAAAGAATCCCATCATGGATCACCTTCCAAGTGAAGTGAAAAGAATCCCAATATGGATTATGATGAAAGAGGATCAAAGTAAAAGAATCCCAAAGAGGATTAGTGAGAATGAGTTCTCATAACTTAAGTAACCTCGTAAGGAAAGTTGTGAAATAGTTCTACCATGCATTCTATATGGATGGTTGATCATTCTATGCTTTTGTGTGTGAGGTACATATTGAATAATTAAATCAACCAAAAACATGATAAATATCACTTGTATCAAACTATCAACCTGGTATGAGTTTAAAAGGACAAACATACCTTTAATCATCTAGTTCATAAACATATCCATTTTATCATAAAGGATGCACATGTGTAATGTAAGATTGATATGATCCCAACAAAAGACATCTTTCTCTTCATTATAAGTAATAAAATTTATATTAAAATTTTTTTAAAACATTAATGTTTCTATCCATATGCAGATATAAACATTAGGGGGCGTAATTTAAAATTTTTGATTAAGTCTGTATAGAATTTTACTATCTTAAATTACTTTATTAAAAATCAAAAACAAAACAAAAAGAAAATGTATGTGCTAATGCAAAAGTTATACCATAGTATCATAGCCTATGCAGATTCTTGGAAGCATGAAAAGTCCATGATCAGTCAAACAATACAAAACTTGTATCACTTTTGACATACAAGTCAATCCAAGCAATAATTGACAACCTCAACATTCAATCAACTTCATAAGAGAATTCAACCAGAGACATTTCTTCATAACAAGAAAAACCAAACCAAAGACATTATCTTTTGATTAAGTTCAAAAGTTAATGCAGGTAAGTACATTGGTTAATGCGGGTGAAGGTAACCCACACATGTAACCAATGCAGGTAACTATTATTTCTAAGTGCAACAAATAAGGACAAAGAATGTACTCTACCACATGTGTTCGACCGCATTTGTCAATGCAGATGAAATCTACACTTCCTCATTTCTTTTACTCATCCGCATTTGGTGATTTCCTCATCAACTGCATTTGTGGATATGTATCTTCAAATTTCATGTAATTTCAAACAAAAATAAACAAGTGCTTAATCTCTTCTATCACAATGAATGACGATCATGTAATTGTGAACTTCAAACATCCGTATTTTCTATAGTGTTTACATGCGGATGTCTAAAATCAAAAGTTCAACTCTATCGGATTTACTGTAGTGACAAATGCTGATGATCTTGTTCTTTCGCATTTGAAACAGTGCACAATGCAGATAGAAGAAAACCTTTGCATTTGATACAGTGTCCAAATGCGGATGTCTACATTACACAAAAGTTGATGAACTTATGTTCTTCCACATTTACAATAGTAAACAAATGCACATAGCCAAAATACTTAAAATTTCCACTTCCGCATTTGCTATAGTGATTTAAAAATCTAACCGCATTTCCTCTGGAACTTGTAAAATCTTGTAAAAGCCATTAATTGACTATTTAAAGGAAATTCAAAGGGTCATTTAATACTTTTCAAATTTGAGAGATTCCATAGTTAGACAAGTGAAAAACCAATGTACATCCTCATTGATCATCATCATCAACAACCAGATATTTTAGTGTCTTGTCCTCAATCTATTCTTATCTTCTATTCTAAGCAACAATAGTATTGAAAGAATAGTGAAATTTCCAAAATATTTTGTGACCTAAGTTTTGGACTTTTGAACTAAAACTAAACTAAGAACCCAGGGTTAATGAAGAACACCCAACTCAGATTTATTCAAAGAAAAGTTATACATTTTGACATCAATGAACATGCAAACTAAGAGAAGTCTATTCATCATGAAAAACATCATACTTGTGTTCAACATAAGAACAGAGCTTGATGAAAACTAAAAATGTGGAACAAATTCTTGAAATAATATCTCATAAATGGTACATAATGTTAATAATGCATTTGCTTAAATATGAAAAATAGTGAAACTATGGTTGTTCATCACAAGATCACCATTTGACATGACAACAATGAAAGAGTAAAATTCAACATTCATCTTTGACCATTAATAGTCAAACTAATGAATGTGCATATACTTACTCATCAAATCTAACTCATATGTGTTAAATGCAGAATGAATGGCTAATCTTACATGGAGCAAGCTCCATAACGTCAGTTGTTATTTGGACCTTGATGTACCTGAAGCTGAAGGATTGAGAAACATGATCAGATTCATATTTACTGCTAGAGTAGCTCATGCTGTTTGAGTCAGGCCCATAATCTATGAAATATATATGGGATCATTCTACAGAACTGTAGAAGTGACTGATGTGGAGGGTTAAAGGACTCTAGCGGGAAGAATTACTGATGATCTTTCTTTGTCCATCACTGAGCAAACTGTGAGACAGTGCTTACAGTTTGGTGATGATGCCAATGCTCCCATTGACTTGGAAGATGAAGAAATCACCACTTTCTTAGCAGAAATTGGATTTGAAGGTGACTATAAGGGAAAGCAAATTGTAAAGGGGTTGGTAGATTTGCAATGGAGGTTTGTAATTCACCTCTTTCAATATTGCTTATCTAAGAGGAAGATAGGTTGGAATGCTATACTTGTGATCACTTCCTCTGCCATATGTGCCTTGTGTACAAACAGACTTTTCAACATCTATGCTTATGTATTTAATGGTCTAACCTCTAACATACATATCTTCTTAATGTATCCAAGATTTCTCCAATGTCTAATTAATCAAGCCTTTCCTAATCTTTCACTTGAAGGATGAACTTTGTATATTTCGCATTATGATTCCAAATCCTATAAGTACATTAAGAAAAAAGATCCAAGAAATTATTACACTGGAGAACACTCTCCCCTACTACCTTGGATGATTCAGCTGATAGTAGAACAGGAGGCTCTTGTTGATGAGCCGATTCAAGAAGAAGCTCAAGCTGCTGTTGAGCATGCTGAGAAAAGAATTGAAGGATCGAGGCCAGTGTCACGCCAGGAGGAGTTAGGGGGTGATCATCACACTGGTCCTCATGATCATGATATTGCATCTCCCTTCATACCATCACTATTACCATTTCTCCATAAATCACCAACCACTTCAATTCATAAATCACCTATTCCATCACAAATAGCTCAACCAATCACATCTCCACCTCATCACTCTCTAAAATCACCACCTCACCACTTTCCTAAATCAACACCTCAAACATTCCCTACTAGTGTTGATCCAACTAAGTTTGGAGATTCCACCGGCTCATCTAAAGAATCCAAATCATCTTTGGATGAGGAGGATCAACCTGTTCAAATGTCTCTATTAGGATGGTGTATTGAACGAAATACTAACTGATATATATGTATACCAAGTCAAATATTGCGGAATCCTATTTGATTGGCGATACAATCAGTGAGAACGCACGAAGAAACAATTATGGATTGAATCTAAACATTAAGAACGATTGGTAATCGATCTAGTACGATCTATGAACTTGGAACAGGTTCTTAGATGTCTCTATACGGCTAGGGTACGATTTAGTACATAGGTTTTCGAAGTGTGTATAATGCTTATGTTTTTCCACGAATAAGGTGGTATTTATAGGTAGGATTGTTCATTCGGACAACTGAACCATTTGCATGGTTCATTTGTTCGTTTAAGCCATGCAGTTGATCCATTCGCGCGGCTGACTGAGTCAGTCGCATGAAGTTGTTCATGTGTATGGACTATTTAGGTGCATGGACACTCAGTTGCATGGCCATTCGGATGCATTATCATTGTTGGGGCGCATGGTCCAGTCGGACGCATGAGAACTCCACTTAACCAAGTTTGAATGTATTCATTATTATAACATTATGCATATCAATTCAAACAATCTCAAACCTATGTAATCTAGTCAATATGCATTACACACTCATTAATGAATATTAAACATTATAAATCACAATCAAACATTCTCATTTCATCAAGTACCCAAACATTACATGAGCGTAAGACATTCAAGAAATATTATATTAAGATCCAAATCTAGGTACATATGTATCAACAAACTCCCCATTGGACCAAGATCTATCTATCGTCTTACCTTTTTCATAACCTCTTCAAATTTTGGATTTGGAGGGCTTGTACAATATCCAGCGTGTCATAGAATAGTGGCCACTTCTATAGAGTGTAAACATCGTCAGCTGACAAGTTAGTAAGCCACATTGGGTCGAAAAGCCTCATAGTATCCATTTTGCTCTCTTTGTTCAAAACTATGACAGCTTCCCCTGTTCTCCAATATAGTACCACCAATTAAAGTGAGGAGTGAAGTCCTGTGGCATCTCCCGTAGACGGATCTTTGACATTGTTCATGGAGGACTCCACTTCAGCACTATCTATGGCTTTCCAGTTATGGGATCAACTTCAGAACGTCTGATATACTCGATACCTTTCTCTCTCTTCATCGTGTATACATTAAGATAATCAAAATGTGCCCTTTCTTCAGGGCAGCCTCAAACCAGCCTAACATCTTCTCGGGTCAACGTATAATAGCTTTAGTTTAGCCAGCTAGTTGAGCTCAAAACCAGGTAGAGACTTTAGATCATGCGGGAATCTAAAATACTCGATACCTTTCTCTCTCTTCATCGTGTATACAATAAGATAATCAAAATGTGCCCACACAATAATCTTGCCTGACACCTTGTGATGTTTCTTAGCATTGTAGAGCTTGGTGTAGACATTCTGTTTAGGAGCAGCGCATTGGGCTCGGATCTCCTCAAAACAAGAAGCCCATTCAGCCTTTCTGATATCAACATCAGTGCTTGAGACATGGGCTTGTTCTTCAACCTTCTCGGATTCTTGCTCCATCTTATCTAGTATCTCAAATGTATCACCAACAGGAGTCAACCACATTGGGGACCACATTTCCCTCTTTGTCAGCGTAGTCGGGATAATGTTCTCCAGTAACGTCCTCTAACTCTATTACATCAATGTCGTTCAGCTCGTCATCATTAGTTTCTACAAAAGTAGGAGCATCCTTGACAATCTCATTGTGATTGAGCTTGAACATTTCTGCAATTTGCTCATCAGTAAGATTGTGAATGATCTCTCCTACTTCAAGAGTGTACATTACAGATCTCTTGACTATACCCTGCAGATCAAGAATCATCGTGTGCTGAGTCATGATCTGTTGGAGGGGAGCAACATCATGTTCATCCCTTTGAAAGTTTAGATCTGCTTGATTTAAACATGTAACACACCAATCGTTAGTAAATAATCAAAACAGAACTGTTAAAAATTTAAAATAAACATCAATTACATAAGTTTAATACAGGATTTGAATACAAATGATTTCTATAACATAATAACTAAACATTACTCTTATCTTGTATCCTCTGCTCTTCTGCTACTGGGGCGGATGTGGAGGCACCCTGATCATGAGTCCTTTTGGTCCTTCGTCCGCTTGCAGAAGTAGCACCTGCAACACATGCATCCTCATCATCATCGTCAACATCATCAGCATCATCACAGCATCTGCATCATCCTCAATGTCATCACCATCATCATTATCATCATCATCACTGTCATCATCACCATCATCTCCATCTCTTTCCTTGATCTTTAAGGGCTCTTCCTTTGATCCCTTTAGCCGCAGCATGATGGTTTGTTGGTGGTCTCCAACTCCTCTATCCTTTTAGTTGCTAGAACATGCTGCTCCCAGAGTTGGGATATCTCTACGCGCTGTACATCTATCAGCTTGGCTTGTTGCTCTATCTGATGTGCCTGCTGAGATATCTGCATAGATTGAGCAGCAGTAAGGTCTACTAGCTGTCGAATCTGAGTGGTCTTCTCATCATCGGCAGCCAATAGCTTCAGCACCATACGATTAAGTGCCGAGAGCTGTTCCTCTACCCCACTAGGAGGTAGAGTGGATCCTAATGGAAGCAAGGGAATGTAGATGGTCCAGCATGGTGGTTGTGGTGGTGGTGGTGGGAGTGGTGAAGATTGGGGGTAATATAGATGAAGGTGGTGGTTGAGTGTGTATGGTATTAGTGGTGGTATGTGGAGTGGTTGTTGGACCAAAAGAACCAATGAGCCTGATCAGAAAAACCTCTAAGTCCCACAGACATTACAACTGCTGAAGAAGATCACAACAGCTGAAGACATCAGCTGATTGCAAGGTCTGAAGACAAAGTCTGAAGACAAGATCTTAAGACTTCTACTGAAGACAAGTCTAAAAGTAAAGTACTGAAGACAAAGTCTGAAAGTAAAGTACCGACGACAAAGTCTGAAAGTAAAGTACTGAAGACAAAGTTTGAAGCTATCAGCTGAAGACAAAGGCTGAAAGTATAGTCTGAAGAACAAAGACTGAAGACAAAGACTGAAGACCAAAGTGATCAGTAGTTGTCACAACAGCTGAAGTTATTAACTTCAGTAGTTGTCACAACAGCTGAAGTTATTAACTTCAGTAGTTGTCACAACAGCTGTAGTTATTAACTTTAGTAGTTGTGATGATTCCTTTCAGCACTTGTAATTTACTTTTCAGTAGTTATAGTTTCAGTAGTTGTAGTTCAGTAGTTTTATGTTTTTGTACTTAGCAATCTCTGAGATGTAATCAGTAGTTGAGAACATTCTCAGTAGTTTGCATAGTTTCAGTAGTTTGAATAATTCTGTTAGATGTCACTATCAAGTGATATCAGCAGACGTCACATTTCCTATATAAGGAATGTTGACCTAGTTATAACGCGTGACATTCAGCCACCACGAAACGAAAACATATGAAGAAATATTCCTTTGCAGAATTCTCTCTCTATAACCGTTTACTTCTCATTGAATATCAATTGTGTTCTTGTGAATTGTCTAATTCAATGTTCAAATTCCGCTGCAATCAACTCAAATTTAATCAAACTTAGATCACTGATCCTAACAAATGGTATCAAAGCAGGTTAATCATTGATCGATCTAACAATGATCGTTGAAACTGCTATTTCAATATCTAAGTTTGATTGAATTAGCATATTTGCAAGAATTGGTTATAGATCATTGAATTTCTGCTGCTTTCGGTTATTGCTTTGAGTTTTCTCTTGGTTCATATTGAGTTTGTTGTCTTTTGCACTAAATCAGTTAAAACTTAATTGAATTTGGTTGAATCTGAGAATGACTACTCCTTCTAATGTCCCTCACAATACCGGTTCCTTAACCAGCCCCCGATGCTGGTTAGGACTGAGTATAACATATGGCAACAAATGCTTCATCACCTGTCTGTTATAGTTTAGGTTTTTGGACATCTGTGGTACATGGTCCACACAAGCCTATGCTGAACAATCTGGAAACCACCAAATGGTTCCAAAGAAGACGGAACAATACTCAGATGAGGATCGAAAACTATTTGAGATTGATGCTAAAGTGCATGATATTCTGGCCATGTTCTGCTAATGAAATCTATTTTGGGCTTATGCATCATGCAAACTGCTCATGACCTCTGGATGCATTAAGGAACAATTTGTGGAACAGAGAGGTCTTAGCAAACAACAGAGAAATCCTTGCCCAATAATATGAGACATTCTCTCATAGGAAGGTGAGTCACTGACTCATAGTTTAAGCGTTTTTCCTGCTTGATCTCTTAGCTGAAAATGGTCAAACATGAATACACTATAGCCAGATGACCAACAGATTCCTCAAATCACTCTGCCTGAGAGATGGGACACATACACCATTGTCCTACGCTTCAGTGCATCTGGATAGCCTATCTCTCACCTAACTTCATGGAAAACTGCTTACATTTGAAAGAGAGATATAGCAGAAAAGGAAACTAGCATCATCAGGAAAGCTCACTGATGACTTTGTACCAGGGAACACTGCCTTGTTGGTCATGAGTCAGAATATGCTGCAGCAGAAAGCAATTATGATGAGCATAGAGATTTCTCTTCAAACAGTTCAGATCATGCATTTGTTGGTGTTGACAGTCATTCAGGCTGTAATAGTGATGATTTGTGTTTCATTATGGATGATTGGAAGGGTATTGCTGATGATGACTTAGAAGAGATGGATATTCTAAGCCAAATGGCCTTGATAATATCAGATCTCAAAAGTTCTACAAGATAACTTGTAGGCTTTCCAGGACTCTCTGGCAAAACAATGTTGGTTTTGAAAAGAGTAAGTTGAGGTGTCACAAATGCCACAGGCTTGGAGACTTTGCAAGAGAGTGTAGATCAACTGGATCTAACTCCTCTGCACCCTTTCTGACTTTTCAAGCAATAGTCCACAAAACAGAGGGCAACGTCCTGCTAGTTCTGGTCATCATGCACACCTATATTTCCTGCATATTTTGTCCCTCAGGGTCCAATGTCATATCCATATCCCTGCTATTACATGCCCCAGCACCAAATCCGTTTAAGTTCCTATTGCACAACAACTTCAAGCCTTACTTGAGCCTCTACCATCTCAATCATCTCAATCACAACCTCATCACAGCTTCTTCACCCCTGGTGTTTTTGACTGGAGCAGTTTACCAAATGATCTCTCTGTAATGAGCATTATTTGCTGGTGATGGTCAACATGGTGGTGACATCCTTTTGGAGGAATCTTGCTCTCATGGCCCTGGAGTCTACTAAGAGTTCATGCTCCAATGCATCTTCATCACAGGTACCCAGGTATCCTCTAAGGCTAAGGCCAAGCTATGTTCTGAATCTTGCATAGCTGCATTTATCTCTATTAGAGAGGCAAATGTAGCTTTAATAATCTAAATCTTGAGCTTGAGCAAACCCTTTCAAAAAGAAAATTGAGTATGAGTCTTTTCTAATGATGAGATGATGAGATTTATAAGCTTAAATGACATTAAATGATGAAAAGGCTAAGCTAGAGGTCATTCTTGAGAACCATAGAGAACTCAATGAAAACTTGCAGCTACCCAAGTTGAGTGTGACTGCTGGTATCATCCTGCAAGGTTTGAAATGCTGCTCAGCAAGCAATCTGCTTCGAATGTGAAGTTTGGAATAAGTTACAATCACATTGCACCACCTACAGATTTTACTCCAAAATCAATGGTAAAACCCGAAGATGAAAGTAATTTCCAAACCACATCATCATGTGCATCATCCTCAAGTGATCACCAAAATCACAAGATGAAATCAGTGTTGATACCTCAGCAAATCAATTGCCTGATGGGTTAACTACTGATAAGCATATGAAGCTGAGTACTTCAGATGTTGTCCCTCAAAGTACCTCAAGTACTCAAGGGCAAGTACAACATCTGAAAAGCATTTCAAATCAGCTGAAATAAAAGGATTACACCTGCTGATGAATCTATCATACGGTCTTTCAGGATGGATAGAGAACAGCTGAAGGACAAGTCTTCAGTTGTTACAGATCCTTCAGTACTTAATACAAGTACTGAAAGGAGGAAAGTACTGAAGATCACACCTTTAGTAGTTTCCACATCAGCAGTTGATCAATCCAAGATGAAGAATAAGCCATGTGAAATATGTGGTAAATTCAGTCATCTTTCTGATGATGTTGGTATAGAAAGGTTAAAAAATCAATAGAGATGAGCTCATTAAAATCCAGATGGATGAAATGAAAATGAGTTTGAGACCAAGTTTGTACCACAGTCATCCCAATGTGATAAACCCAAGACTTCACCCAAATCCAAAAAGAAGGATAGGGTTTATCATAAAACAGCTGATAGTGCTTCTCATGATAAACATCAGACTAAGTCTGTGAATTTCAAGGAGGAAATGGTGGTCCACATGAACTCATCAAAAACAGTACTGATATGTCACAAGAGATGAAATCTTTGGACAAATCAGACACAACTTGTTATGATGGTTCAGCATTTGTTGGGGAGAGTTAACCAACTAGATGCACCTGTGATCAAACCACTGAAAAGGCATTCCAAGCCCAAATCCAAGGAATCCATTTAAGCACCATATCCATCTTCATCAGCTGTTAATCATGAGAAACAAGTTATGGTTAAATCTGTTGATGAAAACAGACCCAAAACCAAAAAGGTTTGGGTCTCAAAACCTAACTAGTTCTTGTGATAAATGCAGGGTTCTTCAGCATGCCAAAGGAGCATCTGGTATGTAGACAGTGGAGGATCTATGCATATGACTGGGAGCAGTTCTCTTCTTGATGACTACTCTCAAGGAAAGAAGGGATTTTTTTCATTTGGAAATGATGCCAAGGGTTACATCAATGGGAAAGGATATATGTCTAATGGAGATATCAGATTTGATGATGTTAACCATGTGGAGAATCTTAAGTATAATCTATTGAGTGTCAGTCAGATGTGTGATAAAGGGCATGTTGCACTTTTCACAAGCCAGAACTGCAGGATTCTGTCTTCCCAAGTTTTGAGGCTGATTGACAAGGTATTGGATGAACATACTCTCCTGAAGGCCAGCAGGATTGGAAGAGTATATGCCTTGGATTTGTCAAAAAAGATTGATTTGAAGGGTCATCCTGCCTGTTCTCCAAAGTCTCTCCTCAGGAATTTAAATTGTGGCATAGAAGGCTGGGTCATGTTAATCTCAAAATATGAATCAGCTGATCCACAGAGTTTAGTGAGAGGTCTACCAATAAGGAGTTCCAATGTGATGAAACCTGCACTGCTTGTTTGAAAGGAAAACAAACAAAGCCTCATTCCTCCTATTGAAGACCTAAGTCCACTGCCTGCTTGCAGTTAGTGCACATGGATCTATTTGGTCCTGTGAGAGTGATGAGCATGGCAAAGAAGAAATACTGTCTGGTAATTGTGGATGATTACTCCAGATTTGTATGGTCTTTCTTCTGCATTCAAAGGATGAGGTTGCTCAGACGATTATAAACTTTGTGTTGTATGTTGAGAAGCAGTATTCCCTATCAGTCAAGTGTATAAGGAGTGATAATGGAACTGAATTCAAAACCATACACTTGATGATTTTAATCTATCAAAGGGAATCAAGAGGCAGTTTAGCATTCCAAGGACTCTAGAACAAAATGGAGTAGTGGAGAGAAAGAATAGGACCCTAATTGAAGCTGCAAGGTCTATGTTGGCTGACTCTGGTTTGCCATTGACCTTTTGGGCTGAAGCTGTCAACACAGCTTCCTATGTGCAGAATAGAGTATTAGTAAATTAGAGGTTGATGAAGACTCCATATGAAGTTCTATATCATTTGGCTCCTCTAATTTCATTTTTCAAAGCCTTTGGGTGTCCTTATTTCATTCTCAATACAAAGGATCAACTCCACAAATTTGATCCTAAGGTGGATGATGGGTATTTTGTAGGTTATTCATCCACATGCAAGGCTTACAGAGTCTTCAACTGCAGAATAAAGATAGTTGAAGAAACCTTGCATGTGAAATTCAATGAATCTCCTAAGGATAAAATTCCACAAAACCATGTGGAGTTGTTTGATTTGGACATACTGCAATATGTTCCTTATCAAGCTCCAGCTGTTGCAGATCATGTGGATAAATCATCTTCTGCAGCAAGTCTTCCACCTGGTGGTACTGAAGATGATGATGATATCAGTACTCACCTTTTCAAGTTTAGTGATCAACTGCCTGAGTTTGCTAAACTTGATGTTCCTGTAGCTTCTGTAGCTCTATCCACAACAAATGCTGATGAGATTTCTGACTCCTCTACATCATCTGACCTGCCATCTCATACTTGGTTTCAAGAGTCTGGATCAACATCTGTTGCTGCTGAACCTGTTACAAACACTTGCACTCATCTTATAGTGTATCAAGAGCTGAAGAATCACCTCATATCTTAAATCATCGGTGATATCAATGCTGGTGTCTGAACCCGAAGTCAATTGTCCAACTTCTACTTCTATGCTCTCTTCATCAGTCAGCTAGAGCCAAAGAACTATCATGTTGCCTTAAGAGACAATGGATGGGTTGAAGCCATGTAGCTTGAGCTACTTCAGTTCAAAAAGCAGCAAGTGTGGGAACTGGTTCCTCTACCCCCAGGTAAGTGTGCAATAGGCACTAAATGGGTGTTTAGGAATAAAACTGATGAAAATGAGCTTATTGTCAAGAACAAGGCTAGACTGGAAGGGTTTTCACAAGAAGAAGGTATTGATTATGATGAAACCTTTGCCCCTGTAGCCAGACTAGAGGCAATTAGATTGTTCTTAGCCTATACTGCACTCCACAATCTTAAAGTTTTTCAAATGGATGTCAAAAGTGCCTTTTTATATGGTAAAATAAAAGAAGAGGTTTATGTGTGTCAACCATCAGGTTTTGAGGACAATAAACATCCTGATTGGGTGTATAAACTTGATAAGGCTCTTTATGGGTTTTAAGCAAGCTTCTAGAGCCTGGTATGAAACACTTTCAAATTTTCTTCTTAAAAATAATTTCACTAGAGGCTCCATAGATAAGACTTTGTTTATTAAGAAAATGGATCAGCATAAGCTACTTGTTCAAATTTATGTTGATGATATAATTTTTGCATCCTCTGATCCCTAGTTGTGTGATGATTTTACAATTTTAATGAAACAAAAGTTTGAAAAGAGTGCTATGGGAGAATTACAGTTCTTTCTAGGCTTTCAAATCAAACAACAAGCTGATGGAACCTTCATTCATCAGTCAAAATATACAAAAGATCTTTTGAATAAGTTTGATTTACAACATTGTAAGCCCTGTTATACTCCCATGTGCAACACCACACAACTGGATGCAGACCAGAAAGGTAAAGCTGTTGATGAAACACTTTACAGATGTATGATTGGGTCCTTGATGTACTTAACAACTTCTAGACCAGATATCATGTTTGCAACTTGTGTTTGTGCTAGATTTTTGGCTGCTCCTAAAGAGTCTCATTTGAATGCAGTCAAGAGGATCTTTAGATATCTGCAAGGTACACAATCTCTAGGTCTTTGGTATTCCACTGGACACTCTTGCAAATTAGTTGCTTTTTCTGATAGTGACTATGCAGGGTGTAAGTAAACCAGAAAGTCAACTTCTGGTGGATGTCAATTCCTTGGCAACTGTTTGATTTCTTGGCAGAGTAAGAAACAAACATCTGTTGCTACATCCACTGCTGAAGCAGAGTACATTGCTGCTGCAAGTTGTACATCTCAGGTACTCTGGCTTCAGAACCAACTATTGGATTATGGCATTATAGAGACTAAGGCTCCATTATTAATTGATAGTGCTTCAGCTCTATGCATTGTCAAGAATCCAGTCCTGCACTCTAGGACCAAACATATAGAGATCAGACACCATTTTATTAGGGATTGTTTTGAAAAAGGTCTGATTGATCCAAAGTTTGTGCCTAGTGCTGATGAGCTTCCAGATATTTTTACTAAGCCTTTGGATAGTTCAACTTTCCAAAACCTTGTGTTAAGGCTTGGTATGCTGCAGCTAGAATAAGTGATAACTACTGATAATCTCAGTAAACAAGTACTCATGATCATTAGTAAACATGTCACAAATATGTACTGATTCTATTACAAATACTGATGTAGTTATAACTACTGATGTCAGTAAAAACAGATAAGTACTGATGTCCTATGAAACCACTAAAAACAGCTAAAAAGTCTGATGAGTAATTGTTAAGGACAGTATGAAACAGCTGCAAAGCTAAGAATTGACGAAAACTACCGATGTGAATTTTCTCTTCAGTCGTTTCCACAAACTACTGTTTCACCCTAAAAGCTGATGACAAAACCATGTCTTCAGTAGTTTCACACTATTGATGACTAACACCAAGTTCTTAGTTGTTTACAACAGCTGATGACAAAACCATGTCTTCAGTAGTTTCACAACTACTGATGACTAACACCAAGTCCTCAGTTGTTTCCAACACCTGAAGACAAAACCAAGGTTTTTAGTAGTTTCACAACTACTGATGACTAAAACCAAGTCTTCAGTTGTTTTCAAACGTCTGATAGTTAAAACCAAGTCTTCAGTTGTTTTCTTACAACTGCTGATAACACCAACACTTTCAGTCGTTTTCTTTTCAGCCTTTTCTTAACCTATAAATACCTGCACTTATAGCAAAACGTTTCATTAGCCGTTTTCAAACCTTTTCTCTCTGAATAATGGCGACCATCAAACACAAACCCCAACTGTGTTGCCTACCTTTCGAAATCGGCTTTCTGGAACAAGTTTGATACTGCCATCGATCTTATGGTGGATTCCCAATACCGAACAACCTTTCTTCTGAATCCTACCATATACCCTGATTCCTTAACCCAGTTCTGGACCAACGTCTCTGGTGAGAATGATAGCCAAATCACTCTCCAGTCGTTGGTGAACCAGAAAGAGGTGCTCATCACCCCCGACATCATTCGGAAAACCCTAAATTTGCATGATGTCACCTATACTAAAGAATACCCGAAAGGCACCACTGATATGTCTTTCATCAATAACGGGTATACAGGCGACTTAAGTGCTACAACCATTCTTAAAAAGCACTTCCATGATGTCGAAAGACTTATCTTTCATATGGTGAATGTCTGCCTTGCTTCAAAGACATCTTCTTGGGATCAGATGTCTTCACGGTGGCTACAAGTATTGTACTCTATCTTTGAACACCAAAATCTAAATTTTTCTGAGATAGTGTACATGGAACTAAAGGATCTGGCTCAGAAACCAGTGGCAAACAGATGGTTACTTTATCCCAGGTTTCTGATGGCCATAATTTGAATCAATTAAAATCTGATGGCCTTGTTGGTCTTGGGGTCCCTGCTCCAGCTGTTTTAGCTCAGGTATACTCCAGACATAACTCAGACCCTACTCTAAAAGGGGCTGCCCGGATGCTAAAACCCAAGCCGAGGGAACCCACAGCCTCCACTTCCAGATGCAGAGTTCCCACCAAACCCAAATCCAAAAAGGATACTCAGGGAGATGAGTCCCCTAAGGATGCCCCTGTACCACCAATACAGGAAGCACATACTGGTTATAACCCCCTAGTTATTTCCAAGACTCAACCTGCTGAAGCCGCACAGGTATCCTCTCAACAGGATCCTATTGAAACCACAATTGGGGATCCCACATTACTAGAACCTATCTCAATTAAGAGGGTTACCATTGAAGAGCACCTCTCACCCGGGTGCAATATGCGTCGGACCAATCTCCACATGCAATCGCCCCTCAAAGCCCAACACTGATAGTTGCTAAAGTGGTGAGTCAGTTGCATTCCTCACCCCCTCCCCAGAAACCAATTACCATTGGGAATACCTCAACCATTAGGGGGAGGACCAAAATGCTTCAGATAACCAACAGCACAGGGGTTACAATGTTCAATCTCCAAGTGTAGAAAAGGAGGTTAGAACAACTCGTAAGGCTACCACTTCTACTAATTCAGCAAATGATCAGGATGAAGTTGGTAACATCCATAAGACCTCACCAGAGGCAACTGCCAATGAAGGACATAGTCCTGAGGCAGGAAGTCCCCAGTACCAAGAACAAGGGGCACATGCATCTACTGATCTACACTCAGAGAATGTTCATCTTGATTCAATCAGGAGGTCAGGTGATTCAGCAAAGACTAATGATGACCTGGGCTTTTTCTATGATGTTTTAGCCCATAATACCATCCTAGAGAATGAGGTAAACAGACTCAAAGAGCTGCTAGCCAAAATGTCTTAGGATCAAAGTCCATCTACCCCAATAACCACACAGATGGCACCTTCAATTGAAGGTTCACCAAACACTTCACCTACACACATAACTATGCCACCAGCCTCTGCTTTTGGCACCACCTCTCAGGGACAGAACCCCTCAGAGCAGATGGTTGCTATCTTTCAAAACTCCTTACCTCTCATCACTCCAATCATTACTGAGATTGTCCATAAAGCCATAGATGAGAGGATCTCCTCAAATCTACAAACCCTCATTGATGAGGCTGTTCACAAATCTCTTTCTGCCTTTCAAGCCCCTAATCCCAATGCAACAAAAAAAGGGGAGACTACTAAGGCAGTGAAAGAAAAGAAAAGGAAAAGAGTTGATGATGATAAAGAGCCTGAAAAAGAGAAGGAGGTGGAGAAAGAACTGATCTTAGAACAGCTGATCACCTACAAATGAAAGAAAAGTGCTGAGTCAAAAGGTGATGAAGAAAAATCCTTAGAAGATCTTGTCAAAGATGCTGATGAAGCTCACAACAGATCCATGGATAAAATTACAGATCAGCTCTTTAGACATGGTCATGACACAGCCACATTAGACTCTGAGATCAGAAGGCTGGAAATAGAAGAGATTCAAATAAGATGGGCTGGTTATGGTGCGTTGGAAAGGGAAAGATTGGAGATAATGATCAGATTTATTACCAAATACCATGGAAGATCATTGATAGAGATAAAGTACTGGTCCAGAGACAGTATCTTGAGATAACCAAGAAAATCTGCTCTGCTGGAGGCTATAATAAAGGGTTGATCATCGAAGCACTGGATGAAGCAGGTGCAGGGAAGAGAACTGAAATGGCAAAGCTCTTCAAATCCAAACTCACCACCAAAATGCTAGATCAGTCTTCTCAAACTCCCACTCAAACACAACCCTCATCTCCAAAATCTCCCAAATCTATCCCCAACCAAAGCCACCCACAACTCAACCCACAAAACCAATCCCTTTACCCCAAAAACCACCTCAAGCCTCCTCCAGTGATACACCCAGAAGGAGGAGAAGGGTGTTGAGGGTAGAAGAAGATGAAGAAGAGGATGATGATGAAGATTGTCTGCCAATCTTTGTTGTTCTCACCCTTAAAACACCGAGCACAGAAGACAACAAGTGATTACACCTGACTTGCAAATGCAAATGGTGAAGGTAAAGATTGAAGAAGCAGAAGAGCAGAAGCAGCACGATGAGCAGTTTCTCAAGATGGTTGACAAGGATTTCCCTCAGTCCTCATCCATTCAGGAAATGAAGAAACAAGCTCTGAGGCTGTACACTCTTAGACATACTTTTCAACATCAAAGAGAAAGAGTGCGGATTTGGCCAGACCCCAGGGTAAGTTCTAGAATTCATAAGAAGAATATACCAAGTAGATATCATGGCCAAGTGAAGAAGACCTTGAATGCTGCAATTACGTAGGCCATGTTAGTCTCACCCTGGGAAATCATTGAAGAATTCAAGAGAGCTCAGAACTCCAAGACAACCCCTCAATCTATTCTTGAGAACAAAATGATTAAGAAGGGGTTGTTATACAAAAGACTTGAAGATCTTCAGAATAGTGAACTCCAGTTGTTGCTTGAAGGCTCTCACCCTGATGAATTTGCTTACAGAGAGATAACAACTGTGGAGTTGAAGAATGGAAAGACAGTGAGATACCTGTCTGAGTATTATGGCCCACAGTTCTTCTTCGAGGGAGAAGCAGAAGAACTTACCAAGGAGGAACAAGTTGTTCTCCATGAGGCCTATGCTAGTGAGTCTTACAGACTCATTAATGGGAATTAGGTTTCATGGTTAGGACAAGACTCTGTGTCCAGTTTCCCCAAGACAGAGTTCCCTTCCACACTTAGCCAATCAAAATATTAGAAACCTTTTCTCGGCCTGTGCTTAACTTATTACCTCTGAAGCTGATCAAGAGGGTGTTTCTGCCAAGAATAAGTGTAGGGTTTTAACAAGTTTATCAAAGCTCACATAATCTTGTTTATATGAAAACGCAGCGAATATATATATGTTTTAAAACATGTTAATAAGATGATTATTAACCATTTAATAAAGAACCCCATTCCATGGATCATTATACAAGTGCATACAAAAGATAAACATGAGATGATGAAACTACAACCTTTGTAGCTGCTGGATTGAGAGAGAAAGAAGATGAAAACTTGGCTGAAACTTCAAAATCGAAGCCCTCAAGTGGTGATACCCCAAGCTTGTTCTAACACCTTTGATTGCTAGGATCTTGACACCCAATTTTCAGCAACCAAAACCCTTTTGAAAGCTGAAAATTCTGCTCAATTTTGCTTCCAAAACCGTGAGAGATGGAGAGAGCAAAAGTCCTTTTTCTTGTGAGAGTGAATGGCAGATTTTTTGTTAGAGTGTGTTAGTCTTTGAGTCTTCAATTGTTGGACCAAAAGAACCAATGAGCCAAGATCAGAAAACCGCTAAGTCCCACATGGTATCACAACAACTGCTGAAAGCCTCATCAGCAGTTTGACAAGTGCTGAAGACTTCAACAGTTGAAGATCAAGTGCTGAAGACTTCAACAGCTGAAGAACTAAAGTGCTGAAGTACAACAGCTGATGAACACAAGTACTGAAGCTGAAAGACCAAAGTACTGAAGTACAACAGCTGAAGAGTTTACAAGTGCTGAAGATCAACAACTGATGTACAAAGTCTGAAGACAAAGACTGAAGACATCAGCTGATGACATCTACTGAAGTCATCAGCTGATGAAACATCTGAAGGTCAAAGTCTGAAGATCAAGTACTGAAGCCTCAGTAGTTTGTCACAACTGCTGAAGAGTACTTCTTCAGTAGTTGTGATATCAGTAGTTTTATATTTCTAGTTTCAGTAGTTTTATGTTTCAGTAGTTTTGTAAAACGACTGAAGAGCTTGTTCTTCACGTTGTAGTTTCAGTAGTTTCTAATCAGTAGTTTGTTAAGATCATTTTTTTGTAATAGATCTGCCAGTTGTCACTTTCCGTGATAACAGCAGTGATTGTTGCACTCTATATAAGGAGTGACAACCTATTGTAATATGTGGAGTTTTTGAATGACGTGAATGAATGAATGATTTGATTAGAAACATTCCATATCTATAAACATTCCTTGAATCAGAAATATATTCTCTCGCTATAACCGTATGTGCTCTTAATGCATTCAAGCATCGACTTCTTGCTACAATTTGTCTGATTCCTATTCTTATTCCGCTGCTTTGAACTCTAATACATCAAACTTGTGATCGCTGATCCTGTCAAATGGTATCAGAGCAGGTTAATCATTGATCGATCTAGTAATTATCATTGAAACTGCTATTCAAGATCTAAGTTTGATTGAATTAGCTTTTGTTTTTGCAAGAAACGGTTATAGAGATTGAATTTTCTGCATTTCTGGTCATTCATCCTGAGATCTTTTCTGGTTTTCATTGAGTTTGTTGTGTGTTTGTGTAAAACTTTTAAAAGCTTGAATTAAATTGTTTTTGAACTAAAAATGACTACTCCCTCCAATGATCCTCACAATACTGGTTCCTCAACCAAGCCACCAATGCTGGTTAGGAATGAGTATAACATATGGCAAAGACGAATGCTCCATCACCTGTCTGTTAACAGCGCAGGTTGTTGGACATCAGTGGTACATGGTCCACACAAGCCTATGGTGAATAACCCGGAAACCAGTCAAATGGTTCCGAAGAGGAGGGAGCAATACTCAGATAAGGATAAGAAGTTGCTTGAAATTGATGCAAAAGCCCATGGAATTCTGGCCATGGCACTGCCAAATGAAATCTATTCTGGGTTAATGCATCATGAAACTGCCCATGACCTCTGGAATGCCTTGAAAGAACAATTTGGAGGAACAGATGAGGTCTTGGCAAATAATAGAGAAATCCTCGCCCAACAATATGAGACATTTTCTCATAGAAATGGTGAGACACTGACTCAACAATATGAGCGGTTCTCTTGTTTGATCTCTGAATTAAAAATGGTCAAACTTGAGTACACTAATATCCAGATGAATAACAGATTTCTCAGATCACTGCCTGAGAGATGGGACACATATACTATTGTCCTACGCTCTAGTGCAAGTTTGGACAAACTATCTCTCACCCAACTCCATGGGAAACTGCTCACGTTTGAGAGAGAGATAGAACAGAAGAGAAAGTTGTATTCATCTGGAAAGCTCGCTGAGGACTTTGTACCAGGCAACACTGCCTTGGTGGGTCATGAGTCAGAATATGCTTCATCTGAATGCCAGTATGATGAGCATATTAATTTCTCATCAAGCACTTCTGATTCTGCATTTGTGAGTGTTGATGGTCAGTTTATGGGTGTAATAATGACAATCTATGCTTCATTATGGATGATCTCAAGGGGATTGTTGATGATGACTTAGAAGAGATGGATATTTTGAGCCAAATGGCCCTGATAAATATCAGATCTCAGAAGTTCTATAAAAGAACTGGAAGAAAATTCCCAGGACTCTCTGGCAAAACCAAAGTTGGTTTTGACAAGAGCAAGTTGGGTGTCACAAATGCCAAAGGCTTGGACACTTTGCAAGAGAGTGTAAATCAACTGGATCTAACTCCACTGCACCCTTTGTGACTTTTCCTGGCAATAGTCAACAACACAGAGGGCAACATCCTGTCACTTCTAGTCATCATCCTCAACAACAATCTCCGGCATATTTTGTTCCTCAAGGTCAAATGCCATATCCGTACCCTTGTTATTACATGCCACAGTCAAATCAAGTTCAAGTTTCTATGGCACCACAACCTCATGCACTACCAGAACCTCAGCCATCCCAATCTCATCAACAAACTCAACCTCAACAACACAGCTTCTTCACCCCAGGAGTTGTTGACTGGAGCAGTTTACCAGATGACATGTCTGGTCATGATCAACTGTTCTCAGGTGCTGGTCAACATGGTGGTGACAGTCCTTTTGGGAATCTAGCTCTTATGGCTTTGGAGTCTGCTGATACTTCATCTTCTAATGCCTCCACACCTCAAGTATCACAGGTATCCTCTGAAGCAAAAGCCAAATTATGTTCTGAACCATGCATAGCAGCATTTGCTTCCATTAGAGAAGCAAATGTAGCTCTAATTAATAAGAACATTGAGCTAGAACAAATAATTTCCAAAAACAAAGCTGAGTTTGAGTCTGTGCTCAAAGATAAAAATGATGAGATTTATAAACTGAATTGCCAAATAATTGATGATAAGGCTAGAGAAGAGGTACTTCTAGAGAAGTACAAAGATCTCAAAGAAACCCTTGCAGTTACCCAGGTAGAGTGTGATAGATGGGTACAATCATGCAAAGGTTTTGAAATGCTTCTTAGTAAGCAATCTGCTTCAAATGTGAAGTTTGGAATTGGTTACAATCACACTGCTCCACCTACAGATTTTACTCCAAGAGCAGAGGAAGAATCTGATGGTGAGAGTGATAACCAATCCATCACATCATGTGATCTACCTTCTGACACAGCACAATCAGAAGTAGCAGTCAGCATCAAGCCCTCATTGAACCTATCAGCTGATGTTGATGGTTCAAATGCTGACACTCACATGATCAATGAGCTGATCAACTCAAGAGTTAATTCTGAAGGTCCTGAAAGGACTAGAGAGCAGGATTTAACACCTGAAGTTCAAACTTCAACTGCTGTCAGTACTGAAGAGAAGAAAACTGCCAGTAGAAAGAGTTTGAAGTCTACTAAAGAGGCAGTCAAGAAAGCAAACAATGCTTCCAAAGCATTGACGAACAAGTCTTCAGTTGCTTCACCCTCTTTAGTTGATGATCAACCTAAGATGAAGAAGAAACCATGTGAAGTATGTGGTTTGTTCAATCATCTTACAGATGATTGTTGGTACAAAAGAAAGAAATTAATGACAAAATGGTAAAAATGAAAACTGAGTTTGAGACCACATTTGTATGAGCAACATCAAATCCTGTAACCCTTAAGTCCTCAAAGAAATCCAAAAAGGAAGGGGTTAAACAGGTGACAGCTGAGAATGCTCATAAGAAGAAGGGGCAACATGGGAACTTATCAAACTCCACTCGCAATGTGTCTGATGAGCTGAAAGCTTTGTCACAAAATCAGACATAGCTGGTTATGATGGTTCAACATCTGATGGGTAGAGTTAACCAACTAGATGCTCCTATGTTGAAACCACAGAAAAGGAGGTCCAAGCCAAAGGACTCCTCTTCTACACCATCTTCTTCCTCTCAGGCTGTTGTTTCAGCTAAACCTGTTAGTCTACCATCTATTGATGAGACCAGGCCCAAAACCAAAAAGGTTTGGGTCTCTAAAACTAACAGATTGTTTATTATTGAAGGGTTCTTCAACATGCCAAAGTAGCATATGGTATGTAGACAGTGGGGGATCTATGCACATGACTGGGAACAGCTCTCTTCTTCATGACTACTCTCAAGGAAAGAAGGGATTTGTTTCTTTTGGCAATGATGCTAGGGGTTACATCATTGGTAAGGGCTTTGTCTCCAATGGAGAAATCAAATTTGATGATGTTAATTATGTGGAAAATCTCAAGTACAATCTCTTGAGTGTCAGTCAAATGTGTGATAAAGGCCATGTTGCTCTTTTCACCAGCCAAAACTGTAGGATTCTGTCATCCAAAGTTTTGCACTTGATTGACAAGGTGTTGGATGATCACACTCTCCTGAGAGCCAACAGGACAGGAAGAGTATATGCCTTAGATCTTTCCAAGAAAATAGATCTCAAAGGCAATCCTTGCCTTTTTCCAAAGCCTCTTCTCAAGAATCTAAACTGTGGCACAGAAGGCTTGGTCATGTTAATCTCAAAAACATGAATGAGCTTACCCACAATAGTTTAGTCAGAGGCTTACCAATAAAGGAGTTCCACTGTGATGAAACCTGCACTGCTTGTTTAAAAGGAAAATAGCACAAAGTCTCATTCCCTCCTATTGAAGTGCCTAAGTCCACTGCCTGCTTGCAATTACTGCATATGGATCTTTGGTCCTGTGAGAGTAATAAGCATGGCAAAGAAGAAATACTGTCTGGTAATTGTGGATGATTACCAGATTTGTATGGACTTTCTTTCTACATTCAAAGGATGAGGCTGCTCAGAAGATTATTCACTTTGTGTTGTATATTGAGAAGCAGTATTCCCTTCCAGTCAAGTGTATTAGGAGTGACAATGGAACTGAGTTCAGAAATCATACACTTGATGACTTCTATCTTTCCAAGGGGATCAAAAGGCAGTTTAGCATCCCAAGGACTCCAGAACAAAATAGAGTAGTGGAGAGAAAGAACAGGACCCTCATTGAAGCTGCAAGGTCCATGCTGGCTGACTCAGGTTTGCCACTGACCTTTTGGGCTGAAGCTGTCAACACAACTTGCTATGTGCAAAATAGAGTTTTAGTAAATCAGAGGTTGATGAAGACTCCATATGAAGTTCTCCATCATTTGGCTCCTCTGATTTCATTTTTCAAAGCATTTGGGTGTCCCTGTTTTATTCTCAACACAAAGGATCAACTCCATAAGTTTGATCCTAAGGTGGATGCAGGGTATTTTGTTGGTTATTCATCTACTTGCAAGGCATACAGAGTCTTCAACTGTAGAACAAAGATGGTTGAAGAAACTCTACATGTTAAGTTCAATGAATCTCCAAAGGACAAGATTCCACAAAGCCCTATGGAGTTATTTGATTTGGACATACTGCAATATGTTCCCTATCAAACTCCTGCTGTTGCTCCTGTCAACAGTTCACCACCTGGTGGTACTGCTGATGATGATGATGATTGCAGTACTCACCTCTTCAGGTTTAGTGATCAGCTGCCTGATTCAGCTAGACCTGATGTTCCCGTAGCTCCAGTAGCACCATCCACAACAAATGCTGATGAGATCTCTTCGAATTCAACTTCCTTTGAACTACCCTCCACTGATTGGTTTCAAGGAAATGATTCACCATCACCATCTGTTCCTGCTGAGCCTGCTACAAACACTTGCACAGATCTCATTGTGTATCAAGATCTGAAGAATCACCCTATGTCTCAAATCATTGGTGATATCACTGCTGGAGTATCAACAAGAAGTCAATTGTCAAATTTCTGCTTCTATGCTCTCTTCATCAGTCAGCAAGAGCCAAAGAATTATCACATTGCTTTAAAGGACAATGGATGGGTTGATGCCATGCAGCTTGAGCTTCTTCAGTTCAAGAAACAGCAAGTGTGGGAACTGGTTCCTCTACCTCCAGGTAAGTGTGCAAGAGGCACTAAATGGGTGTTTAGGAACAAAACTGATGAAAATGGGCTTATTGTTAAGAACAAGGCCAGACTAGTTGTTCAGGGGTTTGCACAAGAAGAAGGTATTGGTTATGATGAAACCTTTGCTCCTGTAGCCAGACTGGAAGCAATTCGATTGTTTTTAGCTTATGCTGCTTATCAAAACCTTAAAGTTTTTCAAATGGATGTCAAAAGTGCATTTTTGTATGGAAAAATTAAAGAAGAGGTTTATGTATGTCAACCTCCAGGCTTTGAGGACAATAAACATCCTAATTGGGTGTATAAGCTTGATAAGCTCTTTATGGGTTAAAACAAGCTCCTAGAGCCTGGTATGAGACATTATCAAACTTTCTTCTGGAAAATAATTTCACTAGAGGCTCCATCGATAAGACTTTATTCATTAAGAAAGCTGGGTAGCATAATCTACTTGTTCAAATTTATGTAGATGACATCATTTTTGCATCCTCTGATCCTAAGTTGTGTGATGCCTTTACAAAGTTGATGCAACAGAAGTTTGAAATGAGTGCCATGGGAGAATTACAGTTCTTTCTGGGGTTGCAAATCAAACAAAAGGCTGATGGAATTTTCATTCATCAGTCCAAATACACAAAAGATCTTTTGCAAAAGTTTGATTTACAAAACTGTAAGCCATGTTCTACCCCATGTGCAGCACCACACAACTGGATACAGATCAGAAAGGTAAAGTGGTTGATGAAACACTTTACAGATGTATGATTGGGTCCTTGATGTATTTCACAGCTTCTAGACCAGATATTATGTTTGCTACATGTGTTTGTGCTAGATTTCAGGCTGCACCTAAAGAGTCTCATCTGATTGCAGTCAAGAGGATCTTTACATATCTGCAAGGCACTCCATCTCTAGGTTTATGGTATTCTACTGGACATTCTGGTAAATTAGTTGCTTTTTCTGACAGTGACTATGCAGGGTGTAAGTTGACCAGGAAATCAACTTCTGGTGGATGTCAATTCCTAGGCAACTGCTTGATTTCTTGGCAGAGCAAGAAACAGACCTCAGTTGCTACATCAACTGCTGAAGCAGAGTACATTGCTGCTGCAAGCTGCACCTCTCAGGTACTCTGGCTTCAAAACCAACTTTTGGATTATGGCATTACAGAGACTAAGACTCCATTGTTAATGGATAGTGCTTCAGCTCTTTGCATTGTCAAAAATCCAGTCCAGCACTCTAGGACCAAACATATAGAGATCAGACATCATTTTATAAGGGACTGTTTTGAAAAAGGTCTGATTGATCCTAAGTTTGTGCCTAGTGCTGATGTGCTTGCAGACATTTTTACTAAGCCTTTGGATAGTTCTACTTTCCAAAACCTGGTGTTAAGGCTTGGTATGCTGCAGCTAGAATAAGTGACAACCACTGATGATCTTAGTAATAAATACTCATGATTATTAGTAACTATGTCACATATAAATACTGACGAGCTTTTACCCTCAGCAGTTTTTATAACTACTGAGGCTAAATGTCTCACAAGTACTGAAGTACTTCATCTGTTTTAAACTACTGATGTAGTTACAACTACTGAGGCAGCTACAACTACTGCAATCAGTAAAAACAGATAAGTACTGATGTCCTATGAAACAACTGAAATCAGCCAAAAAGGCTGATGAATGTATTAAGGACAGTATGAAACAGCTGACAAGCTAAGAATTGACGAAAACAGCTGAAGAGAACTTTCTCTTCAGTCGTTTCTATAACTGCTGGTTCATTCTAAACAACGGAAGCAAAACCATGTCTTCAGTAGTTTTATAACTACTGATGACTAATACCAAGTCTTCAGTTGTTTAAACAGCTGATGACAAAACCACTGTCCTCAGTAGTTTCATAACTACTGATGACAAACACCAAGTACTCAGTTGTTTCAATCATCTGAAGTCAAAACCACGGTCTTCAGTAGTTTTCTAACTTCTGATGCCTAACACCACGACTTCAGCTGTTTCAACGTCTGAAAGGATAATACCATGTCAACGGTCGTTTAAAACTACTGATGACTAACACCACATCCTTCAGTCGTTTTACTACCCGTACCCTATAAATACCCCTGACCTAATCCTTCAATGCTTCATCTTCTTCAAACCTAACGTTCCTCTCCAAAACTTCCCTCTTCTAAATGGCGTCCATGCAAATTAAACCGCGACACAACTGTGTTGCCTACCTCAGTAAATCGCCTCTCTGGACTAAGTTCGATACTGCTATCGATCTTATGGTTCAATCCTAATACAATACGGCATTTCTTCTGAGTCCCATACTACATGCCGAATCCCTTCAACAATTTTGGATGAACGTTACTATTACCACTGGGGAGAACAACACACCATCTCTCCAGTCGGTCGTCAACAACAAAGAAGTAGTCATCACTCCTGCAATAATCCGCCAAATTCTTCATTTGAATGATGCTAGTTCTCCTGCTGGATATCCGAAGGGCACCACAGATCTATCCTTTGCCCAACATGGATATCAAGGCGATCTCAGTGCCTCCACTATCATGAAGAAACACTTTAATGACGCTGAGCGCCTAATCTTTCACAATGTTTGGCCCCTAAGACGTCGTCTTGGGATCAAATGTCGACAAAATGGCAGCAGGTAATGTATTCTATTCTTGAGCAACAACGCTAAACTTTTCTGAAATAATATTTTCGGAGCTCAAAGACATGGCTCAAAAACTAACTGCCAACCGTTGGATACTATATCCACGGTTCATTATGGCCATCATTACAAACCAGCTTAATGCTGAAGGACTTGTTGGCTTGGGAGTCCCTGCTACGGCTGTTCTGCCGGAAGTATACTCCCGGCACAACTCTGACCAGACACTAAAAATGGCTGCCAAGCTGCGAAAACCCACGCAGCTGGAACCCACAGCCACCACCTCCAAATCAAAAGTCCCCACCAAACCCACCAAAAAGAAACCCAAAATGGCTACTCAGGGAATTGAGTCCCCTGAGGATGCCCCTGCACCACAAACGCAGGATATATCCACTAGTCCAACCCCCTAGTGGATACAATGACTCTTCCAGCCATAGCCGCTCAGGCCTCCTCTCAACAGGAGCCTGCAGCAACCACACAAGGGGTACCTACATATCTGGGATCTTCCTCACTTGAGGGGATTGCCATTGAAGAGCACCAATCTCCCCAGGTGCACACTGCTTCTATCCCTTCACCCCAAACAACCGCCCCTCACAGCCCAACTTTAATAGTTGCACAAGTGCTGACTCAACTGCACTCCTCACCCCCTCCCCAGAAAACACTTACTACTGGGAATACCTCTACAATTGAGGGGGAGGAACACAGTGCACTTGAGAACCCACAGCAGAGGGGTTTACCACTTCTATCTCCTGGTGTAGACAAGGAGCTTAGAATATCTAGTGAGGCTGCCACCTCCTCTGACTCAGCACATGATCAGAATAAGGCTGGTAACATTGCTAAGACCTCACTAGAGGCAACAGCCGATGATGGACACTGTCCTGAGGCTGGAAGTCCCCAGTACCAAGCACAAGGGGCACATGCACCAACTGGTCTACACCCAGTGCATGTAAATCCTGCTCTAAGCAGGAGGTCAGATGATTCAGTTTCGGCTGATGATGACCTGGGCTTTTTCTACGATGTTCTTGCCCAGAACACAATCCTTGAAGAGAAAGTCAGTAGGCTGCAAAACCTACTTGATCAACTCTCCCAAGGAGAAAGACCATCTGCCTCTACCCACCCACAGATGGCACCTTCACTTGAAGGTTCCCCAAACACTGAGCCACTCCAAACTCAACCACCTCCCTCTGCTTCAGGCCCTACTTCTCAGGAACAGAACCCTCCTGAGCAAATAGGTGCTGCACTTCAAAATTCCCTCCCTCTCATCACACCCATAATCATTGATATTGTGACTAAAGCCATTGATGAGAGGCTTTCCTCAACTTTACAGCCCTGATTGATGCTGCTATCCAAAAGACTCTTTCTGCGGTACAAACCCCTTCCTCCAATGCATCCAAAAAGGGGGAGAGTACTGTAGTGAAAGAAAAGAAGAGGAAAAGAACAGAGGAAAAGAAAGAAGAGAAGCAAGCCCAAGAGGAGGAGAAAGAAAAGCAACCTCTGCTCACTTACAAGCGAAAGAAAAGTGCTGATGATCATACTGCTGAAGACAAATCCTTGGAGGAGCTGGTAAAAGAAGCTGACACTACACACAGCCGATCCATGGATAAAATAATTGAACAACTCTTCAGGCAGGGGTTTGACACAGCCACACTGGATAGTGAGATCAGAAGGTTGGAAGTGCAAGAGATACAAACCCGATGGGCAGGGTATGATGCTTTGGAGAAAGAGAGGTTGGAAATAATGATCCGCTTTATTGCAAAATACTTAGGAAGATCGTTAATGGAGATTCGTGCATGGACCAGGGACAGTATTCTGGCTATAGCCACCAGAATCTGTCTGTCTGAGCAATTCAACAAAGGGATTATTGTGGAAGCCCTTGATGAGGCTGGGGCTGGTAAAAGGTTAGAGATGGCTAAACTCACAAAGGCGAAACTAACTACAAAGATGCTGGATCAACCTTCCCTTCCACCCACTCAAACATATCCTATCCCTCAAATCTCCCAACCAATCTCTAAGCCAAAATCCAAACCCCATTCTTCAAAACCAATTCCTTCACCAACCCAACCATCATCCAGTGATGCACCCAGAAGGAGGAGAAGGGTGCTGAGGATGGAAGAAGAAGACGAAGAGGAGGATGAAGATGATAGTCTGCCACTCTCTGCTGTTCTAAAGCTGCCAAAACCCGAAGTCAACCCATGATCACACCTGACTCTCAAAGGGAAATGGTCAGAGTCAAGATAGAAGAAGAAGAACAGCAGAAACAGCACGATGAGCAACTGTTGAAGATGGTTGACAAGGAATTTCCTCAGTCATCATCTATTCAAGCCATGAAAGGGCATGCTCAAATGCTGTACACTCTCAGGCACACTTTTCAGTATCAGAAGGAGAGAGTGAGAGTATGGCCGGACCCCAGGCTGAGTTCTAGAATCCATAAAAGAACTATTCCTCACAGATACAATGGCCAGGTACGAAAAACAATAGATTCTACCATCATGTTGGCCATTGTAGTCTCACCTTGGGAAATCATTGATGAATTCAAGAAAGCTCACCAAGCAAAGAAGACCCCTCAAGCTTTACTAGAAAATAAGATGATTAAGAAGGGGTTGTTATATAAAAAGCTTGAAGACATCGAGAAGAATGAGCTCCAGTTACTCCTTGAAGGCAACCATCCAGATGAATTTGTATATAGGGAGGTAACTACGGTGGAGCTGAAAAATGGCAGGACCATGAAGCACTTATCAGAGTACTATGGTCCAGAGTTCTTCTTCGAAGGAGGAGTAGAAGAACTCTCTCAGGAGGAACAAGTTGTTCTCCTTGAGGCCTATGTTCGAGAGTCATACAGACTCATTATGGGGAAGTAAATCTCATGAATGGGATAACAACTCTGTGTCCAGTTCCCCAAAATAGAGTTCCCATTCATACCATGCCAAACAAATATCTGAGATTTCTTCCCAGGCCGGAGCTTACATGGGTCATCTTCTCTACTGATCAAGAAGGAAAAAGACCAACATTTTGCCAACAATAAGTGGGATAATAAATAATTTAGAGGTTTTGGCTGCATTGGTTCAAGGGAAGTTTATTGGACCAAAAGAACCAATGAGCCAAGATCAGAAAACCTCTAAGTCCTACATGGTATCACAACAACTGCTGAAAGCCTCATCAGCAGTTTGACAAGTGCTGAAGACTTCAACAGTTGAAGATCAAGTGCTGAAGACTTCAACAGCTGAAGAACTAAAGTGCTGAAGTACAACAGCTGAAGAACACAAGTACTGAAGCTGAAAGACCAAAGTACTGAAGTACAACAGCTGAAGAGTTTACAAGTGCTGAAGATCAACAACTGATGTACAAAGTCTAAAGACAAAGACTGAAGACATTAGCTGATGACATCTACTGAAGTCATTAGCTGATGAAACATCTGAAGGTCAAAGTCTGAAGATCAAGTACTGAAGCCTCAGTAGTTTGTCACAACTGCTGAAGAGTACTTCTTCAGTAGTTGTGATATCAGTAGTTTTATATTTCTAGTTTCAATAGTTTTATGTTTCAGTAGTTTTGTAAAACGACTGAAGAGCTTGTTCTTCAGTCGTTGTAGTTTCAGTAGTTTCTAATCAGTAGTTTGTTAAGATCAGTTATTTTTATAATAGATCTGCCAGTTGTCACTTTCCGTGATAACAGCAGTGATTGTTGCACTCTATATAAGGAGTGACAACCTATTGTAATATGTGAATGTTTTTGAATGACGTGAATGAATGAATGATTTGATTAGAAACATTCCATATCTATAAACATTCCTTGAATCAGAATATATTCTCTCGCTATAACCGTATGTGCTCTTAATGCATACAAGCATCGACTTCTTGCTACAATTGTCTAATTCCTATTCTTATTCCGCTGCTTTGAACTCTAATACATCAAACTTGTGATCGCTGATCCTGTCATCAATTTACAAAACAAAATTTGGAACCCCAAGGGCCTTTTGGGCGGCCAAAACAAAAGACAAAAGGGTCCCATCCATTTAAATTTTCAAACATAACTAACACACTTTAATCATTAGTTTATAAAGTTGAAAACTAATTTTAAACTTTATAAATTAAACACTCTTTTATTTGTTATCATTTAGTAGAACTAAATAATGAAAAACAAATAATATCTCATGAACAATATCCACATAATAATGTTCATTTACAAAAGCAATATTTAGAAAATCCAATTTTCTAAATTGGTGTCACTACTTATTTGTATGATCTTATCAACAAATAAATAATCTTTCGGTGTTTGTTTGGCTTGTTATTGGGTATGACCCGTCTTGGATCATATCACACTAGCCACATTAATTTAATATGAATCTTGGGCACATCAAATCCTTCAATAAGTGGGGTCATCAATAAGTTTAGAGGTTTTGGCTGCATTGGTTCAGGGGGAGTTTTTGGACCAAAAGAACCAATGAGCCTGATCAGAAAAACCTCTAAGTCCCATAGACATTACAATTGCTGAAGAAGATCACAACAGCTGAAGACATCAACTGATTGCAAGGTCTAAAGACAAAGTCTGAAGACAAGATCTGAAGACTTCTACTGAAGACAAAGTCTGAAAGTAAAGTACTAAAGACAAAATCTAAAAGTAAAGTACTGAAGACAAATTCTGAAAGTAAAGTACTGAAGAAAAAGTCTGAAGCTATCAGCTGAAGACAAAGTATGAAAGTAAAAGTCTGAAGAACAAAGACCGAAGACAAAGAATGAAGACCAAAGTGATCGGTAGTTGTCACAACAGCTGAAGTTATTAACTTCAGTAGTTGTGATGATTTCCTTTCAGTACTTGTAATTTACTTTTCAGTAGTTATAGTTTCAGTAGTTGTAGTTCAGTAGTTTTATGTTTTTGTACTTAGCATTCTCTGAGATGTAATCAGTAGTTGAGAACATTCTCAGTAGTTTGCATAGTTTCAGTAGTTTGAATAATTCTGTTAGATGTCACTATCAAGTGACATCAGCAGACGTCACATTTCCTATATAAGGAATGTTGACCTAGTTGTAACGCGTGACATTCAGCCACCACGAAAGCGTATGAATGAAATATTCCTTTGCAGAATTCTCTCTGTTGCGAATTGTCTAATTCATTGTTCAAATTCCGTTGCAATCAACTCAAATTTAATCAAACTTAGATCACTGATCCTAACAGTGGTGGTAGTGGACGGAGTAGTGGTGCTAGGTGGAGTGGTGGTAGTGGTGGTAGTAGTGGTGGTTGGTGGAGTGGTGGTGGTGGTTATGAAGGTCACTCTTCTCTTCTTTTTCTTCAGGCTGTGGGGCTAAGCTGTCCTTTTCTTCCTTGATCCTTTTGAGGTGGATGCTCCCCTTAGAAGACTGTTTGGCTGATCGGGAGCAAAGGTAGGATCCGTGTCAGTCTCTCCCGATCTACCAGGGCGTTCACCAACCGCCCGGAGCCCTTGCTCTGTGGCAACCACCTTGCTACCAACTGTCCAAGTGAGGGGCTCCTCATTAGTATCCTCCTCCTCATCAGGTATAAAGTACTGATGGAATCTTGCAGCTTTCGCTCCATCATGGGTAGATGCCAGAGATGCTATATCGGCAGTGGGGGCCCTTTGTTGAGTAGGCCCTGCATCTCCACCATCACCACTGTCGTCATCGTCGGAGTCATCCTCCGGGAGCTGTAACTACTCAACCTCTGAATCACTGTCCACGTGGCTCCGTTTACCCCTAGCCAGTGCCACGTAATCCTCCCAGGCCAGATGCCCAAACAGTCTCTTTACAGGGGGATTTATATGCTTCCCCCTATAAACCTTCATACAACCCAGTGTGGTGTCATTCATCACCTCAAGAACTACGGCGTCCTCCTTTTCCTTAGGCAAAGACGGTAGTTTCTGATCGATAATAATCTGAATGAATCAAGGGTAAATGCAGAACCCCTCCTTCCCTTTCCCTTCAATGTTCTCCACTAGATAGGCGAAGATCATCTTGGAGAAGCTGAACGGGTGGTTTAGCACCAATGCTACATAAGCTTTCTGCATCTGATCTGAGAGCTGATCGAGCCCCCCTTCCGAGACGCTATGCACTTCAGCAGCACATGAATGAGGTACTTGAACTGGGGGCACAGGTTGCTCTTGTTGAGCACCTTTGCGTTAATGTCCCCAAAGTACCTAGCTCTCATGAAACATTCTCGAATAGTAAGGGGGTGTAATCGAGTCGGACAGTCAGCATCATCCTCGAACTGTAGCACCGTACGAAGATCATCCTTAGTGATCTCAATCGACTCTCCAAATATCGAGCTCCTGATGCAGTGGGGCTAAGAGGATCTATCCACCACAACGCTTTCCCTGAAAGCTTGTTGAATAGAGCGGTATGGTGTATAGGGAGTAGAGATGGCATGGGAGATCCTCGATCTCCGTAGAAATGAGATAATGCCAGAAAAGTCTGAATCATTTCTGGATGTCAGATCGAGATGAGCACAGATGTTGTGCTTAGTCCTTATTTTCCAACAACTAGCCATCTGTTACACAATGAATATAAACGTTAGTAACCGTCAATGAGGTGTAACTTGAATCATTTGGAATTTAAAATTTTCTTCTCCTGTCGTGCGAATGAGACTGTGCGACTGAGATCTAGTCGTGCTAATGAGTAGTGCATCTGAGTTCTAGTCATGCAAATGAACTCTTACGTACGACTAAACATGCGACTAGGCTCATATGTATGCAAACTCATGCGTTTAAACCAATCGTGCGACTAAACTCATACGCATGGTTCTGTCGTGCGGTTTAGCCAATCGCAGAACTTAGTCGTGCGACTGAAGTTCATCAAGATGTCCATTCGCCTAACAGAATGCTGTTCAATTCAAATTCAAGTTCTGACCAATTCTTAAGATTAGACAGCGTATTTTGGTTCATTAGACTCACAATCACACTATTTAGCACCTAATAACTCTGTTTTCAATATTTTACTTTGGTTTATTAGGTTATTTGTCCAAACAAGTCTCGGTTCTTGGTTAGGGTCAAAGCTCTTGATTTTGGAATCAAATTGATCGAAATTGGGGTGGATTGCACCGCATTATACATGTATAATGAGTGAAAATCATCAGTAAACAACAATCAATGGTATAGAATGATCAATCGAAAATTTGGCAGAGTAACGATGAGTCGTGCGAATTAGGGTGATTTTGGGAGTGATGAATGACTGCAATCGACCCCCCTCCTTTTATACTAGGGTTTCCTTTAGTCGTGTGACTGAGCCCAGTCGCGTAGTTTATTCGTGCGACTGAAGATCAGTCATGCGACAGGCACAGTCGGTCGCATTCAGTCGTGCGACTAGAAGTTAGTCGTGCGACTGGGTCATTCGGTCACATTAATCCATCCGATTTGCATATCCTGGTGGTCCAATCGCATATATGTCCCAAACATGTGGGTTAATCATGCTATTGGGCACATGAGTATCCTCCAATCGTACGACTTGTCCATACTCATGGTCCAGTCATGCGAATGGGTCACATTCATGATTTTGACTTTTTGACCATTCCATACTTTTATCTTTTGATTAAACATTATGAACACTTGATCATCACAGACATGATCATTTTAACTTGAAAAACTTTTGACAACCTCAGATGTGGTCCTTTTAAAATACTTTGTCAACTCAGACGTGACCCATTTTTTTATTTGAAAGCATGTGTGGTCACCTCAAACGTCACCATTTAGATAATAAGGTTCCCTATCAACTTCCATGACATACTCCGATATCAACAAACTGAAATTTACAAACTTTATACATAAATAAAGGAAATAACGCTAAAACTTAGAACAAAGACATGTTTTTGTGTTTTTGTGAGGGTTAAATCCTAAGATGTAACTTTAAAGAATTATTTTTTTGAAAAGGCAGCTTCAATTCAGTTAAAACCATGCATGGACCATTTCACTTTGGAATCATACAGGATATTCAAATCATTCAGGACAAGTTATCCAAAACCTTTGATGCTCTATTCATGTTTTTCATCTAGAGTCATTTAGCAAATTTAGGAAATCATATTGTACTATTAGGTCCCTACTCTGATTTGAACTTTCAAGAATTGTAGCCACGATGATTGTCAGTATACTTGTCCTCTTAAATCCATAAATGGACTTTCAACATAGATTGGTGATGGTTTAAGGTTTGTTTATTTCAACTAGCATTTGTGGTTCTGACACTTATATGGTAATCAACATTCCTCAGGAGATTTTTGAGCGGTCTCAGGGTAGTATTCAAGAAGAAACTATTCTTAGAACTTTCAAAGAGAAGCCAAGCCTCAGGTTAATGCCACCACACAGCAGAGAGGCGGCAAACAACAATGAATTCTAGAATATATAGGTTATGCGTATCCTCAGGTCAGTGCCACCGCACAGCAGAGAGGCACCTAACCTATCTTCTTGTTTGAGCAATTTCATTCTTTTTTCACATATCTCACCAATAACATAGGTTATCAGTTTGATTGTATTTGCATTTTTTATGTGCTTTTGCACATGATTTGGTGTTACGCACACATTCGTGGTCTTTATTTTGCTCGTCACCCCTTATTGGAATCTTATTAATTGTGTTAACCAGGGATAAGGTGTTACCCGCAGCTAGTCAAAAATTTTAGTTTTAATCTTGACATCACCATTAAGGTCTAATCATCTATTGTGTTGAATCTACCAACATATCATCTGTGGTCAAGCAACCTCTAGGTCTACTTTCTTTGTGTTACCTTAGTAGTAGCTAGTTTATACTTGAGCTTTGCATCATTTTCAATTTAATTTGTAATGTCCCAAATGGTTTGCTCCTTTGTACTATCATATTCCAAAGATTGAATCAGTATCACACATACGATCTTATTATTTTTATCTACCTCTCCTCCTCCCTCGTTTTTTTATACTGTCTAAACCTATTCCCCCCTAAAATTTTAAAACCGTAATGGATTAGCATTTTAGGATTTTAATAGGCAAAACAATAAGACCAATTTTAATTAACCAACTTAAAATTAAGCAAATAAATTAAAATTTTAAAAAAATAAAAGAAAATTTACACGACACATCGGACTACACATGGTCATCTTCAGAAATGACCTCACTTTTCTTTTTAACACCGTTGACCTCTAACAGATATAGAAAACGTGGTTTGTCAAAAGCCTTTGAATAAAGGTCAGTGCGTTGAAAATCTGTGTTTATTTTTACCACATCGATTAAGTTCTTTTCAAAGCAATCACGTATAAAGTGATATTTAATCCCGATATGTTTGGTCTTTGGGTGTTGGACCGGGTTTTTAGTAACTGCAATTGCAGCAGAGTTATCAACAAATATAGGAGCAGAAGAGAATTTCAAACCGTAATCCCACATTTGCACTTGAATCCATATGATTTGTGAACAACAACTTGCAGCAACAACGTATTCTACTTCACAGGTTAACAATGCAACCGAGTTCTGCTTCTTACACTGCTAGGTAACAAATCTTCTCCCAAAGAACTGACACCCTGCTCATGTAGACTTGTAGTTCATCTTGCTGCTTCCATAATCCGAGTTACTATATGCAGTAAGCTCAAAGTCATCATCATGAGGATACCACAACCTAAGTGTGGGAGTACCCTTCAGATAACGAAAAATCCTTTTGACCCCAATAAGATGGTTCACTTTAGGCTTTTCCTGATATCGTGAACATAGATGTGTAGCATACATGATATCAGGTTGTGAGGCAGTGAGATACATGAGAGATCCAATCATCCCTCGGTACATAGTGGCATCCACCATATCACCATTCTCGTTGGGTGCTACATCATGGTTTGTAGCAAGTGGAGTTCCAGCTATAGAAGCATTCTCCATGTCAAACTAACTGAGAATATCACCTACATACTTAGTCTGATGTAGGAAAATCCCAGTTGGTGTCTAATCCACATGTAACCCGAGAATGAATTCATCTCTCTAATTGCACTCATCTCAAATTCCGCCTTCATTACTGCTTCAAACTCTTTACATATTTCTTCGTTCTTTGATCCGAAGGTTATGTCATCGACATAGATTTGTACCAGTAGTAAATCTCAATCTTTTTCCTTGATAAACAATGTACAGTCAATGACTCCCCTGCGAAAATCGTGTTTCACAAGATGAGTCGAGAGTTTCTCCTACCAGGCCATTGGAGGTTGATGAAGCCCGTATAGTGCTTTGTGGAGTTTGTAATCTCTGTCCTGAAAATATGGATCCTCAAATCCCTCGGGTTGACTAACATACACAGTCTCTCGAATCTCACCATGAAGGAACACACTCTTCACATCCAGTTGATAAACTTTGATCTTCATATACGATGCATAGGCAAGGAAGATGCGAATTGCTTCCATTCTTGTCACGGGTGCAAACACTTCATTGTAGTCAATACCCTCAACTTGTCGAAAACCCTGAACAACAAGCCGAGCCTTGTTTCTAATGATCACTCCTTGATCATCTTTCTTGCATTTCAAGACCCGTTTGGTGCCAATGACCTTAGCACCTTTAGGTCTATCCACTAGAGTCCATACACCCAAGTTCTTGAACTGAAGAAGCTCTTCTTGCATGGCACTCACCCATGCCTCATCATTCAGGGCTTCACTAACATACTTTGGCTCAAACCGAGACACAAAGCAATGATAGGCACCATCATAAAGGTATCCTTTTTCCAACACAAAGGCATAATCAGCTGAGTACAACTGATTTCTCGTCTGAACTCCTGATCTCACATCTCCTATGACATTTTCCAAGGGATGATAGACTTCTATACGTGACCCGGGAGTTGTTAGAACCACTACCTCAGAATCAAGATTGTGAACATTTGGTTCTGGATCTGAGGGTATAGGAGTCTGAGGTTCAGAAGCGCAGAAGCATCACTGTCAGATACTGTGGACTTGTGGTAGTCCGAACCTGTTCATCCTAGTTGTTCTGATCATTTTCCACATTTTCTTCATCAGAGGAAGAGTCACTCACATCAATCGCTCCCCCTGAGTTAGTAGATGATTGACTTTGTGAACCGTATGGTGTTGGATTTTGAGATGGTGTGTTCAAGACATTGTACATCATCTTGTTTGCCAACTCGTCTTCGGAAGTGGAGTGAGGTGTGTTGAAGGACTTGAAGAATCCATCATAGTAAAAAAAGTAAACAGACCCTTTTCCAGCAGGTTGTGTGGTGTATCTCTGAACATCAACATTACACCACACCTCTACTTGACCCGTTGAGTTGTTGTAAACCCTCTTATTTGGTATGTTGTATCCTAGAAAGATCCCTTCATCTGTCTTGTCACTGAATTTTCCCTGCTGAGTCTTCTTCAGCAGGGTGGACAGAGCACGAAATGGCTCGAGGTACTCTAAGTTAGGTTTACGTCATTGCAGTAACTCATAGCACGTTTTACCATGGCGTTTAACTACCGGAACTCGATTGAGCGTATAACATGAATTTGCAACTGCCTCATTCCATAATTGAATAGGCAGTTTCGAGTCAGCTAGCATAATCTGTGCAGTCTCTATCAAGCTGCGATTATTCCATTCAGCAACACCGTTCATCTGAGGAGTGTAGGCAGAGGTAAGTTGATGCCCAATTCCATTTTCCTTGCAGTAGGCCTCCATCCACTGATTCTTGAACACTGTTCTGCTGTTTAAGCGCACTTTTTGTACTTTGAGCTTGTATAGGGATTCCGTTTATCTGAGGAGTGTAGGCAGAGGTAAGTTGATGCCCAATTCCATTTTCCTTGCAGTAGGCCTCCATCCACTGATTCTTGAACACTGTTCTGTTGTCTAAGCGCACTTTTTGTACTTTCAGCTTGTATAGGGATTCCAGTGTAGTTACTAATTCCTTGAAGGATTCAAATGTTTCTGATTTGGACTTCAAAAACATTACCCAAGAGAATCGTGAGTAGTCATGAGTAACTATGTAGCAGTACAAGTCGCCTGCAATGCTTCTTGTACTTACTGGACTAAACAAATCCATGTGAAGAAGCTCAAGCGGTAGTTCTATGGAATGAACTTTCTTTTCCTTATAAGACTTCTTGGTCTGTTTGCCCTTCTTGCATGCAACACGGAAATCTGGAAGTTGGAAGTTTTTGACATTCACTCCCCTCACTAGATCATTCTGGATCAAGTGATTCATCTTTCTTGGATTTATATGTCCTATTATCCTATACCAGGATATGGAATCCTTGTCGGTAGCTTTGGACAAGAAACACTAAACTTCACGATCTGTTCTGGAGGCCTTTGTAAGATCCAAGACATAAAGATCATTATATCTTGAACCCGACATTAGAAATTGGTCCTCCGAGATCGCGTAGTCCTTCTTCAGAACGTAGCACTTCTTGTTATCAAAGACTACTTTGAATCCTTTGTCACATATTTGAGAAACAGAAAGTAACTTATTCTATAATTGTTGGACATAGTTTACCTTGTCAAACTTAACTTTCTGATTTCCCACTTCTCCGTGGGCTGTGATGTACCCTCCTTTGTTTCTAGCAAATGAAACATGCCCTTCTTTGATTTGTCTGACATTTGATAAGAGAGCTCTATTCCCCGTCATGTTCCAGGATGCTCCGCCATCTACAATCCACGAGTTAGTCTCAGCAGTATAGCGAACACCCTGCACATTCAATGAAAACATTAGTTCATGTTAGGAACCCAAGCCTTCACTGGCTTGGGTTTCCCTGAGGCATCACATATCATAAACTCAACCCATTGACCATTTGAGGTTGAGGGAAGCTCAGATGTCTATTTGTTCTCTTTTTCAGACGCTAAGGTGGATTTTTTTTCCATCGACCAACTTTGTGTAAGACCTGTTTGGGATATACAGACGGCTGGCTAATGGTTTGAACTGTGGGTTCATTATACCTTTTAGGAGGCGTCATACTGAGTTCTTTTTAAAAGATCTAAGAAGTTCAACTTTTCTCCTTGGTGTCTGAGAATAAGGACAATCAGACGCAATGTGACCGTACTCTCCACAGTTGTAGCAGGATCTACTTTCAACTTTACGGTTTAAATGTTTTTTGTGGAGATGTAGGTGTCACATGCTTGACCTTATTTTGTTTAGATTGAGATACTTCTTTGTTAGATGTATGATCGGGTTTTACAAACTTAATTGTTTTACTTGGTTTTACATCTCTTATTTCTTGTTTACCTGGACTTTGACATGATGTGCGTGATTGATTAGGTTTAATAGTCGTTTTGGGTTCTGATTTTGACTTTGTTTGAACTGGACTTTAAATTAACCTTTTCAAACTCTTTTTCTAGATTCACACAAGGCATTTTTCCTCTTTTGTTTAGTGCCAGATTGAATTGATTTACTGATGGTATCTGGGTCACTAACAAGAGGTGTGGTCACCACATGATCCTTGATGGGGTTAATATTAATTGGTTTACTTTTAGTGTCCATCAAGGTCTCAGGTGGAGGCGGAAACACTTTGTATCCCAATCCCTCCCCATTGTTTCTTTCCTTCACTAAGTGTTGGACAATGTGAGATGAGCTTGTCCAACTGTGAAGTTTTTGTTTTAAGGAGTTGACTTCTACTTCTAAAACTGCTTTGTGCTTCTTAGTGTCCTCTAGGGAGTTAAGATAGTACCTAATGTCATTAGCTTGGTTAAAGGCAACTACTTTTGTTTCCCTAAGCTGTTTGTTCAAACGGTCTATCTTTTCCTTGTAACTTGCTCATTTTGTTTAAAACTCTATTAGCTTCAGTGCACAGTTACAAATTCTTTACTACACTATCATTATGATCTAATAACCTAGCAAATTTTAAATCTATACTTTGTCTAAATTTATTACAATCAGAACAAGCATGATTATTAAACAACCTGTCAGTAGTACTTTTTTGAGATGTTGAAGAGTAACCAGCCATGTGTGCAGAATGTGTTGTTTCACAAACAACCAAGTTCTGTCTGCTCTTTTTGACAAACTTCTTAGCTCGTCGGACAACACTTGCCAAGGCCCACATAATATCCATTCGTTCCAACTCCATCTCATCCACCTGTTCATAATCCACATCTGACAGGTGGCAATTTCCCATCTTTCCAGTAATTAGTCCATCATAGGAGTGGACTACAGTAGCTAGGAGGTCCATGTGTTCTCTGGCCACCTCAACAGTCATGTTACCGAAGTTCTCGGTCTTCAATTTTGCTGCATTAGCTTCAGGTATAATATACTGGTGACCAGATGACCCTGACTTTCAGACCCTGAAGTAGATGCTTGTGCTGGACATGCTGAGCTTGAGACGAAGGCAGTCTATAGTGGTGCTCTAGATGTCTTGTCCGGAGGAGTCGTGTAGTAGAGTGCAGGATTCTAGTGATAGTTTGCCTTTTGTGCTCTATAATTCATCCTAAGCTCCTCCTCTATCAGTTTCAGAATGAAGTCATTTATGTCAAACTTCGAGGGCATGCCATTCTATCTGAGATTAGAAACGAAGGAATCCCATTTCTCCGGTAATCCTTCAGCAAAGTTGGATACCTTATCCTCCATCGACGTAGTTACTCCATGAGTGTGCATCTCACTCATCAAGTGGTAGAATCTGTCGGTCACATCATCCAGGCCTTCCTTTCCCATTGAAGAGAAGTTGTCAAACTCCTTCTTCAAAGCTTTGGCCTTAATGGCCTTGAGCGAGGCATCTCCGTCAGACCTCTTCTCCAACGCATCCCAAGTTTCTTTGCTTGAGTATATTCCGAGTACTGATGGAAGATACCCTTCAGAATAGGCTGATTAAGCAAAGCATAGACTTTCTTCTCAACGTTGTGTTTTACCTTTTGTGCATCAGACATGCCACTTAACGTAGGTTTGAAACCGTCAGCTCCAACAGGCATGTTGTACCCGATTCTATTGCCTCCCACAAATTTGTATCTACTCCATTTAAGTAGATTTCGAAACGTCACTTCCATTGTGGGTAGTCCTCTAACGTGATAAGCTTTCGGGGCTTATTATGAATTCCCACTTTGTTCTCCAACAGTAGTAGATTCTGAATACGAGTGTCTTACTTGTTGTGTATGCTGAAAACTGGTCCTCCATTTCACTTAACTTTACTATTAAACAAACTGTTTATGTTAGCGAATGAAGGTATGCGATTAGGCTTATTCGAGAGATTGAACTAGGCGAATGGTTCAATCGTGGGACTAAACTAATGCGGATGATTCAGTCGTCCAAATGAACTAATGCAGTTGAACAGTCCGAATAGGGTTCTTAGTCGTACGAATGAAGGTACGAATGAGTCCAATCATGCGTTTGAGGAATGCGAATGAACTCAGTCGTCCGATTGAGCCAATCATGTGCCTAAACTTGCTGAAGTTTGAAAATGCATAGGTTAAACGTGTTTTAGCCCCAAAAACTCGAATTTTCACAAACCCTAATTGTCGTATGCCGGAAAAACTAAACTTTATGGTCAGGAAACGTCTAAGACTCCGTTTGACACAAAAAGATTGCATTTTTAGTGAAAAAGCACAATTTTTTATCAAAAACGATTGAATTAACACATAAAAGAGCGAAGGCTCTCATACCACTTGTTAGGATCGTGTATTGAATGAAATACTAACTGATATACGTGTATACCAAGTCAAATAGTGCGGAATCCTATTTGATTGGCGATCCAATCAGTGAGAATGCACGTAGAAACAATTGTGGATTGAATGTAAACGTTAAGAATGATTGGTAATCGATCTAGTACGATATATGAAATTTGAACAAGTTCTTATATGTCCCCGGACGACTAGGGTATGATTTAGTACGTAGGTTTTCGAAGTGTGTATAATGCTTACGTTATTCCACTAATTAGGTGGTATTTATAGGTTAGGGTTGCTTATTCGGGCAACTGAACCATTTGCATGGTTCATTCCTGCGATTGAGCCATGCGATTGATCCATTCGCACGACTGAGTGTTCAATCGTGCGACTGAGTCAGTGACATAAAGTTGTTCAGGCGTATGGACTATTTAGGCGCATGGACACTCAGTCGCATGGCCATTCGGACACATGACCATTGTTGGGGCGCATGGTCCAGTCGGACGCATGAGAACTTCACTTAACCAAGTTTGAATGTATTCATTATTATAACATTATGCATATCAATTCAAACAATCACAAACCTATATAATCTAGTCAATATGCATTACACAACTCATTAATGAAATATTACACATTATAAATCACAATCAAACATTCTCATTTCATTAAGTACCCAAACATTACATAAGCATAAGCCATTCAAGACATATTACACTAAGATCCAAATCTAGTTACATATGTATCAACAAAAACCACTTTTGAAGCTACCCCTTCAGAGACCTTTGCTGAATCTGGTATGAAGAAACTAGATGAAAAAGATGAATTGATTTCTGAGCTTATGCAAAAGGTTGGAAAGTTGGAAAAAGTACTGAACAGAAGAGCAAGCATCATTCAAGATAGACTTCCTGAACTTGATGAAAAGAGACTGAGTTGAAAGAGTTAAAAGAAAAGTATGAGGCTAAAAAGAAAGAGAAAGATAAGGAGATTAATAACTTAACTGATGCTCTTCAACAAGCAAGGGATAAGATAAGTGGTCACTTGGACACTTTATCCATTCAAACAATAGCCATGGAAGAACAAGAAGAACTAATTGAAGAGCAAGATGAGATTATCATTAACCTGCAGAAATGAAATGAACTTCTGAATAAGAGAGTAGCTGAACTTGAGATGCTTGTTGAAATCAAGTTAGAAGCTGAATCAGAAGTTAAGCAAGTAGATGAGCAAGAAATTAAACCTAAAAGCACTTCTGAGGGGAGTTGTGATGACTCTCTTCCTAGTAAAAGAATAAGATTCTCAACACAAGCAGCAAAACCAATAAAGGCAAAACCTGATGAATCTGGATTGGAAATAGTGGAATATTTAGAGGAATCTGCCAGTATGCATGTAGAAGAGGCTGAATTCTAAGATATGATCAATGCCTTGGATAGTTTTACATCTGAAGAATTCATTATTGATGATGAATATTGGGATTTATGGTGTCCAGAGGACTGGTACTGAACGCATGGTGGTCATTCCTCAATCTCTTGTCCCTATGGAGAAGGAGTTGAGTATGCAAATAGTTCCTGCTACGTCTTTGACTCATGAGCAAAAAGAAATAATAAGAGAGTTATAAGAATAAGAAAGAGAAAAGGAAGGAAAAGTTGTTGTTGCTTATGATCAAGAGCAAAGAGAGGCTGAAAAATTGCCTAAGGAAGTTGAAAAGCCTGAATCCTCATGTGGTCCCTAGTACAAACGTACACCAGATAAAGGAAGTATCTGTCTGAGAAAGCTAAGGGAAAGATACCAATGTAATAAAAAGAACCGGTAAAGAAAACCAAACAAGATGATCCCAGAAGTCGTGTTACAATTGCATAATTCTTTGAAGAGCATGAGAAAGCCGAGGCTCAATTGAAGAAACAACCTATCTTTATTGACCTTGAAGAATGAGAGATTGAAGGAGGATATGTGGCTGATGAGCCTGTAACAGTTGATAGTCTTATACAAGAAGAGAAATTTGTACATGAAATTGTTGAAAAGGCTAAAACAGATGACCTCATGGTGAAAGCCATGTTCTTAATTAACCATAGATATGATGGAAATGAGGTGTTTAGTATGACATATGAGGGAATGAAAGCAGAAGTGGAGAAAGTAAACAAACTGCTGGACCCCACCTTTGGAACTGAGTATGAGAGAAATCTTTCTCAACAGGCTCCTATGCCCAAACTATCAGCCATGAAGAAATCAACATCAACTCCTCAACCTTACATCTGGATCCTTATAGCATGTCTGATAAGGAAATGAAGGACCATAATTCAAGTCAAGCTTCACAAGAAGAAAACTAGGAAATATGAAAACAAATTCACTAAGAGTGGCACTCTCAAGCTAATAAATGAAAATAAAGATAGGCTCACGAAGATAGAAGAAGAAATCATCAACAAAAAGCCAAGATCTAAAGTGTTAACACAAGACATGCAGGTAATTCATGAAGATCAAGACTATCTGGCACCTGTGCTTCATAAATACCCTGAGTGGGTTGCTAAACCCTCCCAACTAAAACTTCAAGAAAGGTTAACCACTTTAGAAATGATTAGAATTGTGTCTACTCCAAAAGGCAAAATAGATCAAAAATTATTGCCTCGAAGTATGATAGCACTTGGAACATGTTTATGGTTAAAAGGATCTCTAGCCTGGTCCATTTCTTTACAGAGTACTCTTCATTTGTAAATGCCCTCGAGATCCATGAGTTTAAAGAACTAGCTCAATTACAACTGTTCAATCACTCAGCTATGTTCTGGGGTTATGAATTTGAAAACATACTCAAAATGTTCAAATGAACTCATAACTTCAAATCATTAAAAGCCATATGCATGAGGAAAGATAGGTCTTTCATCAATCGCCTTGAGAAGAAGCAGACAAAACAAGCTGAGGTAGTTGTATTTCCCAAGCTAAAAGTGAAACCAACAGAATCTTTGAAGAGAAAATTGGTGTGTAGTACCCATTCCTCCTACCCTATCTCAAATGTGTATTATGATGAGAGAACTTATAAGATGGTCATTGAAAGAAAATGGTGGGAAAGGAAGGTGTTGAAATAAGATCATTCAATGGATATTAGGTAAGGCTGCTTGATGAATCTTTGTAACACCCTAAAAAGTCAAAACGAGTCATCGAGGATAATGGGTTAATTGGTGGGTATTTAATAAAGAAAAGAAAGGGTTTATGGGCTAATGAGGCTTATGGGCAAGAGGCTAATTGATTAAGGGCCCATAACCAGCCATCTTACCCACCTAACCAGCCACCACATCCTCACTTTCAACCTACCTCCCAAAGTCGTAGAAAGAGAAAGTAGAGAGAGAATGTGAAGAAACCTCAAGATTTGAAGCTTCAAAGGTTAAGAGATTGAAGATCTGGGAATTGGAGCATCAAGACCTAAGAAATAAGCAACAAATCCAGGTAAGAATCGACCTCTAAACCCTTCTATAGATCAAACCCAGATTCTAGGTTTTGGGTTTCGAAAAGTGCAAAGAATCGCATAAAGGTCACATTTTTACGTATGAAAACAGGTAAAAAGCTTAGATATAGCCTCATGGATGGTAAGCTAAGTGTTTCGACGTCAAAAGTTGAGATTTTGGGTTAAAAACCGGCTGGTTCGTAATTTTTATGCAATCTGTGAAACTGTATATGCATCCAGCGAATTTGCATATTCAATCAGCGAAACTATGAGAACTTCGTGCGAAACTATAGTTTCACGGGTAGTTTTTCACATATGGTTATCCAATGAAAGTTAGGTGAAACTGGCAGCGAAGATGCCAGCGAAACTACCAGTGAAGGTGGCAGTGAAACTGTTGGCGAATCTAGCTGCGAAATTGCTGATCTTGCAGCAAAATTGTAGCGAATTTAGGTAGAAATAACCTCTTTATGTGTTAACACATCTGCAGGCTGTGTATGGTGATCATAGTCGAGAAATCTTAGTTTAGAGGTTACTCACGGTATTCAGGTGAGTTCTAGAACCCCTATTTGTAAATTTTTCCATGTTTTAGGGTTATTATGCATTAAATTTTTAAATGACCGAGATTTTATAAGGTTTTAATAGGAAATCAGTGAAGGTGGCAGTGAAACTGTTGGCGAATCTAGCTGCGAAATTGCTGATCTTGCAGCAAAATTTGTAGCGAATTTAGGTAGAAATTAACCTCTTTATGTGTTAACACATCTGCAGGCTGTGTATGGTGATCATAGTCGAGAAATCTTAGTTTAGAGGTTACTCACGGTATTCAGGTGAGTTCTAGAACCCCTATTTGTAAATTTTTCCATGTTTTGGGGTTATTATGCATTAAATTTTTAAATGACCGAGATTTTATAAGGTTTTAATAGAAAATCAATTTTTTCAATAAGGAAATGTGTTATATAAATGTTTAAAAATAAAAAATTTTCACGCTTACTAAGTCAGCCCGGCCCCATCTAGGGGTGTTGTCCCTTGCACCCGACTAGGGCTGCTGCCCCTAGGACCCCGCTATCAGGGGCTGCCGCCCCTGAACCCCCACTATTTCGTGGAGGGTGGTTATGTTTTATGATTTTTAGTACGTGGCATGTTGTGTACTTATTAAATTAAGTATTATGTATTAAAGTGGAAGATGATAATAATGAAAAGTGGAACTTAATGAATGTTACCTCCAGGCCTGTTTGATGATGAAAAGTATTGCAAGCACTATGATATACTTCATTTAGGTGAGTCTGGTGTATGATGATTGATCCATATTCATGAGCGGGCTATGTGCTTGGCAGTGTGGATCAACTGTTAGGGGTTAGCTACCATGAAAAATGTGTACCGACGGGGACCGACATTCGTTGTCCATCAACATGGAGCCCTTGCTTTATACAATCTCGTTTATGATAAAGTGAATGATATAAAGGAATGAAATTTAATGAACATGCTTATTAAGACGCAATGTTATGTATGATCATGTAGGTGTGGTCATTATACGAAGGGTAAAGTTTATATATTTTCTTATTTACCTAAACTAGAACTCACTCAGTGAAGCTGACTTTTATGCATAATAGTTTGCAGGTAAATAATGCTGTTAAGGATGGCACATGGTAGGAACCTACTTGGATGACAATGGACGGCATTTCTGATTATAAAATCATTTACTGTAATTTAAAAACAAGTACTATGTTTTATTTACAATTGATGGACAAATGTATGGGTACAATATGGTTTCCAAGTTTTAAATGAATGTCTATTGAATTCCGCTGCAACATTTTGGTTATTAAAAATGATTTTGTGCTATGATTAACCAACTTGATGTTTCCCGGGAACAGGGCCTTACAATCTTACATCCATTACATATATAACAGACATTTCAGAGAAATCAACAACAAACTAGGAGAACAAGATATGCACTTCTTTCTAAAGTGTATCAATCTACTGAAAATGGCATATGATCGTATCACTGCCAAGAGAAATAAAAGAAAGAAGGAAAGGACCCCTTTGTAGCTTGGGAATATTGTTAAGTTGGAGGTTTGTAGAGATTAATGAAAAGGCTAATGCAACTTGAACATCTAAAGTCTATCTTGTAGGGGATTTAACAAGTTTATCAAGGCTCATATAACCTTGTTTATATGAAAACGCAGCGGATTTTGAAGTTTTACATGTTAATAAGATGGCTATTAAACCCATTTAATAAGCAACCCCAAACCATGGATCAATATACGAAAGTGCATACGATGAAAAGAACAGAAGATGGTGAAATTACAACCTTTGGAGCTGCTGGAAATCGAAGTTGTTCAGATAAAAGGATGAACTTGTGGCTGAATCTTCAAACTAGAAGACCTCAACAAGGTTGTACCCCAAGCCACAAACGAAAAACCTTTGATGCTAGGATCTTGCAACACCAACTTTCAGCTTAAAACACTTTTAAAACTGAAAGAAAATCCAGCCTTGTTCTTCTTGATACTTCTGTGAACAAGAAAAGAAGAATAGAGGTAGATCTTTTGCACACTTTTGAGAGAGATTGAATGGTTTGCATGTATGTTGCTTGTGGGTGCCAAAATCATTAGTTAAAGCAAATGGCTGGCCTCTAAGGCAGCCCCTTGGGCCGAGCAAATGCTGCCACCAATGGGTGGCTTCCCTTTTGTTTTATTAATCCAATTTGTTTTATTAGAATTACAAAATATAATATGTAACATTTACATATTATTTTGTACACCCAACTAGCATTAACATATGATTAATTAAAACCTAAGTTAATTAATTTGTAACATCTTATATGCCATTATATGTTTCATTTTATAAATGTTAATTAACCATTAAGTAACAATTATAAAGTAATCTCTCAGAATTAATAAATAAACCCATCTTATTTATTAATTTCTCAAGTGAATCTATTTTAGAAAACAATTTTCTAAACCCTTTGGTGTTGTTATTTATTTAACTGATCAAATCAATAAATAAATATTGCAGGTGTTTGTCTAGCCTGTTATCGGGTATGACCCGACTTGGATCACATCACACTAGCCACATCAATTTAATATGTATCTTGGGCAGATTGAATTCAACAATCTCCCACTTGCACAAGATTCATAGAAGATTGATGCAAGCAGCAAATGACGCCTAGCAACGGTTTGCTACCCCTAATGTATATGACTAAGTGCCATTCAATAACATCATCTCTTTCAAGTACCTTACTTGAATATGTTTTAGGTGAATCAATCATCTATCCTTTTGTTACAGATGTCATGTTAAATCCAAGAGACACAGAATTGTCATTCTGTGATGATTTAACTTTAACAGGCCTTAGACATCTAACTCTCAACGAATAAGAGGAACAAATTCCATCTTGACTACATACGTCTCTCACAATCACCTCATGTCATACCTGAACTCAGCCTTATGTACTGCGTTTTCAGAACAGCAAAGGACTAAGTCAAAGTACAATACTTGGTGAATATTAAGACCCAATATGTATCTCAGGTCTGAGGATACAATGATATTCGCCTTTACTCAAAATCTCTTATGAGTAATCAGAAAGATTCCATGCAAAAATAGTTAAGAGTGGGTCAGTCCAATATCTATATCCCATAGACATCAATGAACCTTTGGTAGCAACCTCTTGCTCTATATTCATACCTTATGAATATCAACCAATCCAAGTTCATTAAAGTCTTACATTCATGGTTGTTCCCACAAGTATGATTGACTACGGACGTTGAGAATAATTCATTTATTCACGGATTTAAACATGCTAAAATAGAAGAACAAATGAAATTATAACCATATAATTAAGTCAAATAACATTAGTTCCAATATCCAAATACAAAATACAACATCAAACCCAGTCACTAGAATATCTAAGTCCCATGGCACAAACATGACCTTCATGCTTTGCCTTTTCAAGGAGCTTAGTGAGTGGATCCACAACGTTTTTATCAGTGTGGACTTTGCGAATACATATCTTTCCTTTTTCAACTTCATCCCTTATGTAGTTGAATCTCCGTTCAATGTGCCGAGTCTTTTGATGAGCACGAGGTTCCTTGATTTGAGTAATCGCACCCTCGTTGTCACAAAAGATCTCTAGGGGATCCTGAATGGAAGGGACTACCCCTAGATCGGCTATTAATTTCTTCAGCCATGCAGCTTCCTGTGCTACCATTGAAGCGGTGACGTATTCTGACTCTGTAGTGGACAACGCAACGACTTCTTGCTTTGAGCTTTTTCAAGAAATAGCTCCCCCATTCAGAATAAAGATGTACCCCGATTGAGATCGTGAATCATCACCATCGCTTTGGAAACTCGCATCCGTGTAACCTTTTACAACGAGTTCCTCTTCACCAGACCCGTATATCAAGAACATGTCCTTAGTCCTCCTTAGGTACTTCAGAATGTTCTTGACAGCCATCCAATGACTATCACTAGGATTTTGCTGGTATCTACTTGTCATGCTTAAAGCGCATGACACGTCTGGTCTAGTGCATATCATTGCATACATGATGGATCCTATAGCAGATGCATATGGGATTGCCTTCATTCTATTTTGCTCTTCTTTTGAGCTTGGACATTGAGTCGTACTCAATATTGTCCCTCTATGAATAGGTACAGTACCTTTCTTAGAGTTTTCCATCTTGAACCTTTTCAAGATCTTGTCAATGTATGCACTTTGATTCAAACCAATTAGCCGTCTTGATCTATCCCTATAGATCTTTATTCCCAGAATATAGGCGGCTTCACCAAGATCCTTGATGGAAAAACAACTTCCAAGCCAGGTTTTTACACCTTCCATGGTTGGAATGTCGTTTCCAAACAGTAGTATGTCATCAACATATAATACTAGGAAGGTTATTGTGCTCCCACTAGCCTTCTTATACACGCAAGCCTCATCAGCATTTTTGATGAAGCCAAATTTCTTTACTTCATCATCAAAACGGTGATTCCAACTTCTTGATGCTTGTTTCAATCCATAGATTGATTTCATTAACTTGCATACTTTATTAGGATATGTTGGATCGACAAAAACTTCAGGCTGAACCATATAGACATCTTCCTCAAGATATCCATTTAGGAAAGGGGTTTTGACATCCATTTGCCAAATCTCATAATCATAATGAGCTGCTATGGCAAACAATATCCTTATAGACTTAAGCATTGCAACAGGTGAGAAGGTTTCATCATAATCAACCCCTTGAGTTTGAGTGAAACCCTTTGCTACAAGTCTAGCTTTGTAAGTATCCAAGTTTCCATGCATATCAGTTTTCTTCTTAAAAACCCACTTACTTCCAACTATTTTGGAATTAAGAGGTGGCACAACAAGTTCCCAAACTTGATTGTCATACATGGATTGCATTTCAACGTTCATGGCCTCAAGCCATTTGTCACAATCCAAATTGGACACTGCATCATGATATGTGGTTGGTTCATCTGAATCCACCACATAGCATCCATCCATGAAAAATCCATATCTATCAGGTGGATTACTAGTTCTACCACTTCTACGAACGTTTTGTGTGTATCGATCAACCGCTTGATCATCCTCAACATCCTCACGTTGAGTGCTAGTTTCAACCAAACGTGCACCGGGCTGTGTTTCTTGATCCTCCTCAAGATCCATTGTTCTACTGCCAGTTCCTTCCATAAGGAACTTTGTTTCTAAGAACTCACCCTTTCTGGCAACAAACACCTTTTGTTCCAGTGGGTCATAGAAATAATATCCCATAGAATCTCTAGGATATCCAACAAAGATACACTTGGTGGATCAGACATCTAATTTGTTTGGGGTGGGAGTCTTAACATAAGCCTCACAACCCCAGACCCTTAAGTACGATAGCAATGGAACTCTTCCATGCCATATCGCAAAAGGTGTCTTTTCCACCTTTTTGGTTGGGGCGATATTCAGAATACGGGCCGCGGAGAGCAAAGCGAAACCCCAGAATGATAGAGGTAATGTGCTTCTACCCATCATAGATCGAACCATATCCAATAAGGTTCGATTCCTCCTCTCAGACACACCATTATGTTGTGGTGTTCCAGGTGGAGTGAGTTGTGAGACAATCCCACAACTCCTAAGATGAGCTTGAAAAACATCACTTAGGTATTCACCACCTCTATCGGTGCGGAGAATTTTAATTGACTTCTTGAGTTGATTTTCCACTTCATTCTTGAAGATTTTGAACATTTCAAAAGCTTCATCTTTGTGCCTTAATAAGTACACGTACCCATAGCGACTATAATCGTCGTAAAGGTAATGAAGTATCTTTCACCATTCCTAGTCATTGGCTTAAAAGGACCACATACATCCGAATGTATGATACCTAATAAATCTTTTGCCCTTTCGTTAGTTCCACTAAAGGGTGCCTTAGTCATTTTTCTTTGTAAACAAGATTCACATACATCAAATGAATCACATTCATTTGTTTTTAAGAGACCATTCTTTTGAAGTGTTTGTATACGTTTCTTGTTTATATGACCAAGACGGCAATGCCAAAGGTAGGTATCACTCAAATCTAATTTGAGTCTTTTGGTGGTTGCTTGGTATATGAGCTATCATATTGTACGTTTTCATGAACAATTCATAAATACCATTAGAAGGTATAGCCTTAAAATAAAATACATGATTTAAAGAAACATGAATATCATTGTCAACAAACTTGAAATCATAATCATATTGTCTTAAATGGGAAACAGAAATTGTTGGACCAAAAGAACCAATGAGCCTGATCAGAAAAACCTTTATGTCCCACAGACATCACAACAACTACTGAAGACTTGATCAGCTGTTTGACAAAGTCTGAAGAATGCAACAGCTGAAGAACTAAAGTACTGAAGAACAACAGCTGAAGATCTAAAGTGCTGAAGACTTCAACAGCTAAAGACTAAAGTACTGAAGTACAACAGCTGAAGTATAAAGACTGAAGACATCAGCTGATGACAACAGCTGAAGCTCAAGTTCAAGTACTGAAGCCTTCAGAGTTGTTACAACAGCTGAAGAAGCATTCTTCAGTTGTTGTGATGGTTTACCTTTCAGTAGTTTTCTTTGTTTCAGTATTTGTAAAACAACTGAAGAGTATGTTCTTCAGTTGTTATAGTTTCAGTATTTGTAAAACAACTGAAGAGTATGTTCTTCAGTTGTTATAGTTTCAGTAGTTTCTTTTCCGTAGTTGTAATAATAGTTAACACTTAGCATTTTTGTAAGAAGATGTCAGCTGTTTGACATCTTCAGTAGTTGTGCTAACTATCAGTAGTTTGTAATAAATTCTGTTAGATGTCACTATCAAGTGACATCAGCAGACGTCACATCTCTTATATAAGAGGTGTTGACCTAATTGTAATTGTGACATTCCGTTACCACGAAAGCGAATATTGGATGAAATATTATTTGCAGAATTCTCTGTCTATAACCATTTTTGTTCTTACATTGAATATCTCTTTGTTCTTGTGAATTGGCTAATCATTGTTAGAATTCCGCTGCTATACTCTCTAATCAATCAAACGTAGATCATTGATCGTAACAAGTGGTATCAGAGCAGGTTAATCATTGATCGATCTAACAATTGATCATTGAAACTGCTAATTGATATCTATGTTTGATTGAATTAGCATATTTGCAAGAACTGGTTATAGATTATTGAATTTCTGACGCTTTCATTCATTTATTTTGAGATCTCTCTTGGTTCAATTGGTTGTTGGGTTTTTGTTCTAAATCTGTTGTAGCTTAATTGAATTTGATTGAATCTAAGATGACTACTCCTTCTAATGGTCCTCACAATACCGGTTCCTCAACCAAGCCCCCGATGCCGGTTAGGACCGAGTATAACATATGGCAGCGAAGAATGCTTCATCACCTGTCTGTTAACAGTTCAGGTTGTTGGACATCTATGGTACATGGACCACATAAGCCTATGGTGAACAATCCGGAAACCAATCAAATGGTTCCAAAGAAGAAGGAACAATACTCTGATGAAGATTGGAAACTGTTTGAGATTAATGCTAAAGCCCATGGAATTCTGGCCATGGCACTGCCTAATGAAATCTATTCAGGGCTTATGCATCATGAAACTGCTCATGATCTCTGGAATGCCCTGAAGGAACAATTCGGTGGCACAGATGAGGTCTTAGCAAAAAACAGAGAATCCTTGCCCAACAATATGAGACATTCTTCATAGAAAGGGTGAGACACTGACTCAACAGTTTGAGCGTTTTTCCTGCTTGATCTCTGAGCTGAAAATGGTGAAACAGGAATACACCAATAGCCAGATGAATAACAGGTTCCTCAGATCACTGCCTGAGAGATGGTACACATACACTATTGTCCTATGCTCTAGTGCAAATCTGGATAGCCTATCTCTCACCCAACTTCATGGGAAACTGCTTACATTCGAAAGAGAGATAGAGCAGAAAAGGAAACTGTCCTCATCAGGAAAGCTCACTGATGACTTTGTACCATGGAATACTGCCTTGGTTGGTCATGAGTCAGAATATGCTGCATCTGAAAGCAATTATGATGAGCATATTGATTTCTCTTCAAATAGTTCTGATCATGCATTTGTTGGTATTGATAGTCATTCTGGTAGTAATAGTGACAATCTATGCTTCATCATGGATGATTTGAAAGGAATAGCTGATGATGATCTAGAAGAGATGGATATTCTGAGCCAAATGGCATTGATTAATATCAGATCTCAGAAGTTCTACAAGAGAACTGGCAGGAAATTTCCTGGACTCTCTGGCAAAACCAAAGTTGGTTTTGACAAGAGTAAGTTGAGGTGTCATAAATGCCAAAGGCTGGGACACTTTGCAAGAGAGTGTAGATCAACTGGATCTAACTCTTCTGCATCCTTTGTGACTTTTCCTAGTACTAGTCCATAAAACAGAGGGCAACATCCTGCTGGTTCTGGTCATTATTCACACCCTAGATCTCCTACATACTTTGTCCCCCAGGGACCAATGTCATATCCTTTTCCCTGCTATTACTTGCCTCAGTCTAATCCGGTTCAAGCTCCCATTTCACAACAATCACATGCATTGCCTGAACCTCAACCTTCCCAATCTCATCAACAAACTCAACCTCAACAACACAGCTTCTTCACCCCAGGAGTTGTTGACTGGAGCAGTTTTCCAGATGATTTGTCTGGTCATGAACAACTGTTCACTGGTGCTGGTCAACATGGTGGTGACAGTCCCTTTGGAAATCTAGCTCTTATGGCTTTGGATTCTGCTGATACTTCATCCTCTAATGCCTCTATACCAAAGGTATCACAGGTATCCTCTGAGGCAAAAGCCAAACTATGTTCTAAATCATGCATAGCCGCATTTGCATCTATTAGAGAAGCAAATGTAGCTTCCAAAGTACATTTGTTGTCAGTACTGAAGAGAAGAAAACTGTCAGTACTGATCAACATAAGATGAAGAAGAAACCATGTGAAGTATGTGGCTTGTTCAAGCATCTTATAGATGATTCTTGGTACAAAAGAGGATCCAAACTCAACCATAAAGAGGAAATTAAAGAGAAAATGGTTAAAATGAAAATTGAGTTTGAAGCCACATTTGTATGAGCAACATCAAATCCTGTAACCCTTAAGTCCATAAAGAAATCCAAAAAGGAAGGGGTTAAACAGGTAACAGCTGAGATTGATCAAAAGAAGAAGGTGCAACATAGGAACTTATCAAACTCCAATGCCAATGTGTCTGAAGAGCTGAAAGCTTTATCACAAAATCAGACACAGCTGGTTATGATGGTTCAACATCTATTGGGAAGAGTTAACCAATTAGATGTTCCTATGTTGAAACCACAGAAAAGGAGGTCCAAGCCAAAGAATTCCTCTTCTTCACCATCTTCTTCCTCTCAGGCTGTTGTTTCCATCAAACCTGTTAGTTTACCATCTATTGATGAGAACAGGCCCAAAACCAAAAAGGTTTGGGTCTCCAAAACTAACTGATTGTTTATAATTGCAGGGTTCTTCAACATGCCAAAGTAGCATCTGGTATGTAGACAGTGGGGGATCTATGCACATGACTGGCAACAGCTCTCTTCTTCATGACTACTCTCAAGGAAAGAAGGGGTTTGTTTCTTTTGGCAATGATGCTAGGGGTTACATCATTGGAAAAGGCTTTGTCTCCAATGGAGAAATAAAGTTTGATGATGTTAATCATGTGGAAAATCTCAAGTACAATCTCTTGAGTGTCAGTCAAATGTGTGATAAAGGCCATGTTGCTCTTTTCACCAGTCAGAACTGTAGGATTCTGTCATCCAAAGTTCTGCATTTGATTGATAAGGTGTTGGATGATCACACTCTCCTCAGAGCCAACATGACAGGAAGAGTGTATGCCTTAGATCTTTCCAAGAAAATAGATCTCAGAGGCCATCCTTGCCTATTTTCTAAAGCCTCTCCTCAAGAATCTAAACTGTGGCACAGAAGGCTGGGTCATGTTAATTTCAAAAAATGAATCAGCTGATCCACAATAGTTTAGTCAGAGGCTTACCAATAAAGGAGTTCCACTGTGATGAAACCTGCACTGCTTGTTTAAAAGGAAAACAACACAAAGTCTCATTCCCTCCTATTGAAGAGCCTAAGTCCACTGCCTGCTTGCAATTACTGCATATGGATCTATTTGGTCCTGTGAGAGTGATGAGCATGGCAAAGAAGAAATACTGTCTGGTAATTGTGGATGATTACTCCAGATTTGTATGGACTTTCTTTCTACATTCAAAGGATGAGGGGCTCAGAAGATTATTCACTTTGTGTTGTATGTTGAGAAGCAGTATTCCTTTTCAGTCAAGTGTATAAGGAGTGACAATGGAACTGAATTCAGAAACCATACACTTGATGACTTCTATCTTTCAAAGGGAATCAAAAGGCATTTTAGCATCCCACGGACTCCAGAACAAAATGGAGTAGTGGAGAGGAAGAACAGGACCCTAATTGAAGCCGCAAGGTCCATGTTGGCTGACTCTGGTTTGCCACTGACCTTTTGGGCTGAAGCTGTTAACACAGCTTGCTATGTGCAGAATAGAGCCTTAGTAAATCAGAGGTTGATGAAGACTCCATATGAAGTTCTCCATCACTTGGCTCCTCTAATTTCATTTTTCAAAGCATTTGGGTGTCCCTGTTTTATTCTCAACACAAAGGATCAACTCCAAAAATTTGATCCTCAGGTGGATGCAGGGTATTTTGTTGGTTATTCATCTACTTGCAAGGCATACAGAGTCTTCAACTGCAAAACAAAGATAGTTGAAGAGACTTTGCATGTGAAGTTTAATGAATCTCTATGGACAAGATTCCACAAAACCTGTGGAGTTATTTGATTTGGACATACTGCAATATGTTCCTTATCAACCTCCAGCTGTTGCAGATCATGTGGATAAATCATCTTCTGCAGCATGTCTTCCACCTGGTGGTATTGATGATGATGATGATAATATCAATACTCACCTATTCAAGTTTAGTGACCAACTGCCTGTGTCTGCTAAATTTAATGTTCCTGTAGCTTCAGCAGTTCCATCCATAACAAATGCTGATGAGATCTCTGATTCCTCTACATCTTTTGAGTAACCATCCAATTCTTGGTTTCAAGAGTCTGCATCAACATCTACTGCTATTGAAGGTCCTACAAACACTTGCACAGATCTCATTGTTTATCAAGAACTGAAGAATCACCCAATGTCTCAAATTATTAGTGATATCAAGGCTGGAGTTTCAACAAGAAGCCAATTGTCTAACTTCTGCTTCTATGCTCTCTTCATCAGTCAGCTAGAGCCAAAGAACTATCATGTTGCTTTGAGAGACAATGGATGGGTTGAAGCCATGCAGCTTGAGCTACTTCAGTTCAAGAAACAGCAAGTGTGGGAACTGGTTCCTCTTCCCCCAGGTAAGTGTGCAATAGGCACTAAATGGGTGTTTAGGAATAAAACCGATGAAAATGGGCTTATTGTTAAGAACAAGGCTAGACTGGTTGTACAGGGGTTTTCACAAGAAGAAGGTATTGATTATGATGAAACCTTTGCCCTTGTAGCTAGACTAGAGGCAGTTAGATTGTTTTTAGCCTATGCTGCATTCCATAATCTTAAAGTTTTTCAAATGGACTTCAAAAGTGCATTTTTATATGGTAAAATAAAGGAAGAAGTTTATGTGTGTCAACCACCAGGTTTTGAGGATAATAAACATCCTGAATGGGTGTATAAACATGATAAGGCTCTTTATGGGTTGAAACAAGCTCCTAGAGCCTGGTATGAGACACTTTCCACTTTTCTTCTTAAGAATAATTTCACTAGAGGCTCCATTGATAAAACTTTGTTTATTAAGAAGGTGGATCAGCATAAGCTACTTGTTCAGATTTATGTTGATGATATCATTTTTGCATCCTCTGATCCCCAGTTGTGTGATGATTTTACAACATTAATGAAAAAAAGGTTTGAAATGAGTGCAATGGGAGAATTATAGTTCTTTCTAGGCTTGCAAATTAAACAAAAGGCTGATGGAACCTTTATTTATCAGTCAAAATATACAAAAGATCTTTTGAATAAGTATGATTTACAAAACTGTAAGCCCTGTTCTACTCCCATGTGCAACACCATACAACTGGATGCAGATCAGAAAGGTAAAGCTGTTGATGAAACACTTTACAGATGTATGATTGGGTCCTTGATGTATTTAACAGCTTCTAGACCAGATATCATGTTTGCTACTTGTGTCTGTGCCAGATTTCAGGCTGCTCCTAAAGAGTCTCATTTGATTGCAGTCAAGAGGATCTTTAGATATTTGCAAGGTACACAATCTCTAGGTTTATGGTATTCCACTAGACACTCTTGCAAATTAGTTGCTTTTTCAGATAGTGACTATGCAGGGTGCAAGTTAACTAGAAAGTCAACTTCTGGTGGTTGTCAATTCCTAGGCAACTGTTTGATTTCTTGGCAGAGTAAGAAACAAACATTTGTTGCTACATCAACTGCTGAAGCCGACTACATTGCTGCTGCAAGTTGTACTTCTCAGGTACTCTGGCTTCTGAACCAACTTCTGGATTATGGCATTACAGAGACTAAGACTCCATTATTAATGGATAGTGCTTCAGCTCTGTGTATTGTCAAAAATCCAGTCCAGCACTCTAGGACCAAACATATAGAGATCAGACATCACTTTATTCGGGATTGTTTTGAAAAAGGTCTGATTGATCCTAAGTTTGTGCCTAGTGCTGATGAGCTTGCAAATATTTTTACTAAGCCTTTGGATAGTTCTACTTTCCAAACCTTGTGTTAAGGCTTGGTATGCTGCAGCTAGAATAAGTGATAACTACTGATGATCTCAGTAAATAAGTACTAATGATCATTAGTGATCATATCACATATTGTACTGCTTGTGTTACAACAACTGATAAAGTAACAACTACTGATGTAGTTGTAACTATGATGTTGTCAAAACAGATAAGTACTGATGTCCTATGAAACAACTGAAAACATCAAAAGGCTGATGAGTAAGTGTTGAGGACAGTATGAAACAGCTGAAAGGCTATGAATTGACGAAACTACTGATGAGAACTTTCTCTTCAGTTGTTTCTACAACTGTTGTTTCATTCTAAAACAACTAATGACAAAACCATGTCTTCAGTAGTTTCACAACTACTGATGACTAATACAAGTCATCAGCTGTTTCCAACAACTGATGACAAAACCATGTCTTTAGTAGTTCACAACTACTGATGACTAATACCATGTTATCAGTTGTTTTCAAACATCTGAAGTCAAAACCATGGTCTTCAGTAGTTTTATAACTGCTAATGCCTAAAACCACGACTTCTGTTGTTTCAACGTCTAAAAGGGTAATACCATGTCAACAGTCGTTTTAAAACTACTGATGACTAACACCAAACCCTTCACTCATTTTCTAACCCGTACCCTATAAATATCCCCGACCTAATCCTTCAGAGCCTCATCTTCTTCAAACCTAACGTTCATATCTCCAAAACTTCTCTCTCATTAATGGCGACCATGCAGCTCAAACCGCACACAACTGTGTAGCTTACCTCACCAAATCGCCATTCTGGGCTAAGTTCGATAATGCTATTGATCTTATGGTCCAGTCACCCTACAAAACGGCCTTTCTTCTCAATCCAATCCTTCATGCCGAATCCCTTAACCAGTTTTGGATGAACGTCACCCTCACCACTGGGGAGAACAACACAGAGTCTCTCCGGTCGGTCGTCAACAACCACCAAGTGGTCATCACTCCCGATATACTTCGTCAAACCCTACACCTGGATGATGCCACTTTTCCTGCTGGATATCCAAAGGGCACAACTGATTTATCCTTTGCCCACCATGGATAACAGGGAAACCTTAGTGCCTCCACCATACTGAAGAAATTTCCATGATGCTGAACGTCTCATATTTCACATGGTAAATGTCTATTTGGCTCCTAAGACTTCCTTTTGGGATCAAATGTCTACAAGTGGCAGCAGGTACTATTCTCTATCCTTGAGCAACAGAACCTAAACTTCTCTGAAATCATTTTTCTGGAACTTAAGGACATGGCCTCAAAATCTATTTCTAACCGCTGGATATTATATCCTCGGTTCATTATGGCCATAATAGAGAATCAGCTAAAAGCTGAGGGACTTGTTGGTCTCGGAGTCCCTGCAACGGCTGTATTGCCTGAAGTATACTCCAGGCACAACTCTGACCAAACGTTGAAACAGGCTGCCAGCTGCGAAAACCCCCACGCAGTTGGAACCCACAGCCACCACCTCCAAGAACCAAAGTCCCCCACTACACCCAAATCCAAAAAGCCAAAAAGGCTACTCAGGGAGATGAGTCCCCTGAGGATGCCCCTGTACCACAAACACAAGAACCACACACTGGTCTTAACCCCCCAGTTGTGACACTGACTCAACCAACCATAGCCACACAGGTATCCTCTCAACAGGATCCTGTTGCAACCAACATTGGGGAACCTACACTGCTGGAACCTATCTCCCTTGAGAGGGTTACCATTGAAGCGCACCATTCACCCCGGTGCAATCTGCTTCCCCCAATCACCACATGCAACCGCCCCCCAAAGTCCTACATTACTTGTTGCACAAGTGCTGACTCAGTTGCACTCCTCACCCCCTCCCCAGATACCAATTACAACTGGGAATACTTCTACCATTGAGGGGGAGGACCAAAGTGCAGCTCAGAACCCACAGCATAGGGGTTACAATGTTCCTTCTCCTAGTGTAGCAATGGAGATTGGAACTTTTGGTGAGGCTGCCACTTCTCCTGCTTCAGCATATGATCAGGTTGTAGTTGGTACCATTACTAAGACCTTACCAGAGGCAACTGCTGATGAAGGACAAAGTCCTGAGGCAGGAAGTCCCCAGTTCCAAGACAAAGGGCACATGCTACAACTGAGCTACACTCAGTGCATGTTCATCCTGATCCTATCAGGAGGTCAGGTGATTTAGTAACTACTGATGATGACCTGGGCTTCTTTTACCATGTAATCGCCCAAAACACCATCCTGGAAGAGGAGGTGAGCAGACTCAAAGAGCTGCTTGCCAAAACTTCTAAGGAACAAATACCATCTACCTCTACCACCTCACAGATGGCACCTTCATCTGAAGTCTCACAAACACTGAGCCACTCCCAACAACTCAGCCACCTGCCTCTGCTTCTGGCACTATTTCTCCCACAGAACCCTCCTGAGCAAATAGTTGCTATCCTTCAAAATTCCCTCCCTCTCATCACACCCATAATCACTGACATAGTGATCAAAGCCATTGATCAGAGGCTTTCCTCAGTAATACAACCATTGATAGAGGAGGTTGTGGGCAAACAGCTTTCTGGCAATCAACCCCTTGCAACCAATGCAACCAAAAAGGGGGAGATTAAGTCAGTGAAAGCAAAAAGAAAGAGGAGTACAGAGGAGAAAGAAATAGAAAGATAGTAGTGGAAAAGGAGTTGGAGTTGAATGTGGAGACCGATAAAGAGAAGGAAAAAGAGAAAGCCTTGGAGCTACTATAAAAGAGGCTGATGCCGAACTCAACAGATCAATGGACAACATCATTGATCAGCTGTTTAGGCAAGGCCATGACACCGATAAACTTGACTCTGAGATTTGACGATTAGAGATTGAAGAAATCCAGAATAGATGGGCAAGTTATGAAGTGTTAGAAAGAGAAAGGCTTCAGATCATGATTAGATTTATTGCAAAATATCTTGGAAGATCAATGATCGAAATCAAAGCTTGGTCCTGGGACAGTATCTTGGCAATCACCACCAAGATCTGTTCGTCTGAAGCATATACTAAGGGACTTGTTATTGAAGCTTTGAATGAAGCGGGTGCTGGGAGCAGGCTGAGCTAGCCAAGCAATCAAAAGCCACACTCACCTCCAAAATGCTAGAACAGCCTGTCAACATTCTCACACCAAAACCACCCAAAACACAACCCACCAAACCAACTCCCTTACCCTCAAAACCCATAGCCGATGATATACCCTTGAAGAAGAAGAGAAGGGTATTGAGGCTAGAAGATGATGAAGAAGATGATGAAGATAGGCTGCCACTCTCAGCTATGATTCAGTTGCCTAAGGCCACAAGTCACTCCTCAGCAATTACTCCTGAATTCCAAAGACAAATGGTTAAAATGAAGCTAGAAGAAGAAGAGCTTCATAAACAGCATGATGAGGAATTGCTAAGAGAGTTGACAAAGCTTATGCAACCACATCTTCTATCATCAATATGAAGAAACAAGCCCTTAGACTTTACACTCTCAAGCATACCTTTCAATATCAAAAGGAAAGAGTGAGGATTTGGCCTGATCCCAGGGTGTCTCACAGAATTCATAAGAAAAACATACCTCAGAGATACATTGGCCAGGTGAAAAAGATCGTAGATGAAGTGATCTCTCTGGTCTTTGTAGTTTCACCCTGGGAAATCCTAGAGGACTTCAACAAAGCCTATAAAGCTAATCTAACCCCTCAGAAGATGCTGGAAAACAAAATAGTGAAAAAGGGGTTAGTTTACAAGAGGCTTGAGGAAGTTAGGAAAAATGAGCTCCAGTTGTTCCTAGAGGGTAATTACCCGGATGAGGGTGCTTACAGAATAATAACAACTGTGGAGCTAAAGAATGGGAAACAGGCCAAATACCTGTCTGAGTATTATGGGCCTGAATCATTGTTTGAAGGAGGTGCTGAAGAGCTAACCATGGAGGAACAAATCACCCTCCTTGAGGCCTACACAAGAGAGTCGTACAGACTCATCATGGGGAATAGATCTCATGAATGGGGTAACAACTCTGTGTCCAATTCGCCAAAACAGAGTTCCCATTCATACTTTGCCAAACAAATCTTTGAGACTTCTTCCTTGGTTGGTGCTTAAAAAAGGGTCGCTTCTGAGCTGATCTAGAAGACAAAAAGACCAACATTTCTGCCATAATAAGTGGGACAACTCTAATAAGATTAGAGGTTTTGGTTGCATTGGTTCAGGGGGAGTTTGTTGGACCAAAAGAACCAATGAGCCTGATCAGAAAAACCTCTAAGTCCCACAGACATCACAACAACTGCTGAAGACTTGATCAGCTGTTTGACAAAGTCTGAAGACTGCAACAGCTGAAGAACTAAAGTACTAAAGAACAATAGCTGAAGATCTAAAGTGCTGAAGACTTCAACAGCTAAAGTCTAAAGTACTGAAGTACAACAGCTGAAGTATAAAGACTGAATACATCAGCTGATGACAACAGCTGAAGCTCAAGTTCAAGTACTGAAGCCTTCAGAGTTTGTTACAACAGCTGAAGAAGCATTTTTCAGTTGTTGTGATGGTTTACCTTTCAGTAGTTTTCTTTGTTTCAGTATTTGTAAAACAACTGAAGAGTATGTTCTTCAGTTGTTATAGTTTCAGTATTTGTAAAACAACTGAAGAGTATGTTCTTCATTTGTTATAGTTTCAGTAGTTTCTTTTCAGTAGTTGTAATAATAGTTAACACTTAGCATTTTTGTAAGAACATGCCAGCTGTTTGACATCTTCAGTAGTTGTGTTAACTATCAGTAGTTTGTAATAAATTCTGTTAGATGTCACTATCAAGTGACATCAGCAGACGTCACATCTCTTATATAAGAGGTGTTGACCTAATTGTAATTGTGACATTCCGTTACCACGAAAGCGAATATTGGATGAAATATTATTTGCAGAATTCTCTGTCTATAACCGTTTTTGTTCTTACACTGAATATCTCTTTGTTCTTGTGAATTGGCTAATTCATTGTTAGAATTCCACTGCTATACTCTTTAATCAATCAAACGTAGATCACTGATCGTAACAAGTGGTATCAAAGCCTCCAGCCACTTGGAAGCTTCAAAATGTAGTCTCCTTGGCTTCAACGTGAACCTTTGCACCATTGCCCATGAAGAGACTTATTTCTCCTTTTGCATAATGCTCATTTCTTTGAACCCCTGCAATAAATTGCAAATGTGAGTTCCACATCCGGTATCTAATATCCATGTGTTAGAAGAAATACATTTAGCTCAACATGTATCATGTAAATTATACGTGAGGTTTGCCCGACATCCCTCTTTTCTCTCAACTCTTTGAGATAGATTGGACAATTTCTCATCCAATGCCCTATCTCACCACATTAAAGCATGAGTCATTAACATCAACCTTTTGCTTCTTCTCCTTGGGCTTCGGAGGTTCCGCCGTAACAACCATCTCCTCTTTCCCTTTGAGTGCCCCTTTCCTTTGGCAACTGTTGCCTTAGGAGGGGGTAGAGACCTTCTCCTTCTCCCACCTTCACTAATGGTGAGAATGGGTAAAACCCTTTACCCATTCCCGCCTCAGCTGATTTGAGCATCGAATGAAGTTCATTTATGGTCTTGTCCCATCCATTCATGTTGTAATTCATGACGAATGCCTCAAACCTTCAGTTAGGCCATTAAGGATCAAATCCGTGGCCAACTCCTTTGAGAAAGGACAATTTAGCCTTTGAAGGCGGTCGATGTGGCTTTTCATCTTAAGAACATAAGATGAAACTGTTTGGGATTCTTCCATCCGACATGCATGAAGCGCTCGAACCGTTTCGAAGCGCTCCACTCTAGCTTGTTGCTGGAACGTTTCCCGCAACTGAGTGATCATGTCATAGGCTCCATGGAGCTCATACTCCTTTTGTAGTTCGGGTGTCATACTTGCTAACATTAAGCAAGAGACTTGGACGGAGTCTTCCACATATTTAACCCAATCATTATAGGCCTCCACATCCTCCTCATTAGGTTCATCGGGAATGGGATCATTAAGAATGTAGGCCCGCCTTTCTTGCTTGAGAACAATTCTCAAGTTGCGGTACCAATCCATGAAGTTGTTAGGTGTTAGACGATCCCTTTGAAGGATCGCCCTAAGGGATTGGTTGTTTTGGTTAGGAACATCATTATTAGCGTTGTTGTTGTCGGCCATCTACAAGATTTTACAAAGTTCATTTTAGTAATCATTGATATAATTGTATATCTCATTTATCAATACCCTTATGTCTCATAGACTATTAATAAATAAAATTTTAGAATCCGACGTTATATTTAAATATTGGTTAGGTGACCTTTATCCCATTATTTAAATAAACAAGGTAGTCATAAATGACAATTGCAACCTATTGCAACTTCTAGTTGTAGGGGATCGTTTGAACATCTTATGTTTATAACGGCATGTTTATCCCATCAACACCTTTTATAAAACACATTTTAGGTGATCCATTCAATATATTTTATAAATCAAGTCGTCCTACTTACACAAACGTATGAGTTTACTACATAAGTGGTTAGGTGACCTTTATGCCACAAACATGGTATTCTCACCTCAAGTTACAAGTTCCCTCAAAGTGGTTAGGTGACCTTTATCCCACTAAGAGTTTGCAAATGACCTAAGTGTTGTGTAAAAGAATTGTGTTTAACTTGTTTTCAAAAGGGATTTATAATTTCACAATTCTTGTTTTAGAAAAGACCATGTACCATATGATTGTATGCATTCAACCATATGGTACCTGTTTGGTTCTCTTAAATAAAACCCATTTTATTTTGCAAACCATTAACTCCTTTTATAGAACCATACTATTTTGCTTAATGATTTGTGAACCAATTTCTTGTTATAGCTTGTTCTAGATGATGGTTTGTTAATCACATCCAAATATTCAAAACAAAACAACATCATAAGCATTCAACCAAGCATAACGAAAACAATGCATATATGCATAACAAAGCATACTAAGTTGAGCACACTTGTTTAGCCAAAACAAGTGTGTCAAAAGGTCTTGTCCTAAGGTTAAGAACATGACACATGGTTGACAAAAGGAACTCCCACTTGAAACCACATCTTCAAGCATTCTCTTTGTCCATCTTTTCTTCAAGTCTTGATCTTGAGCATCCTTACAAAATATGTATCCTAATACATTTTTCTAGTAAAGAAAAAAAACTCCTAATCTATTTATTACATACCATATGAATAAATAAATTACAAATACAAGACTTGAAACATAAAATTAAACTTTTACATAACCAAATGAATATAACATGACAACCAATCAAACATTCACAAGGTCAAGGCTTTGTTATGGATAAACACTAACAACATATCTAAAAATACACAAGAGATACGTTTTTGGCAGCCCCTAAACCCCATGTTCTTGGCCAACATAAACCAAGAACAAATGGTTTAGAACATATAAACAAACATCTAATAATCAAGAGTTTTAAAGATCCTTATAAGCATAAAGAAGCATCTTTAAAACACCAAAAGGGGTGACCAAAACAGCCTTCTAACTCATGGGTATGTGGTGTCAAACACCACAAAACCGTGAACTAGCAAGAACATCATGTATGCAATCGTATAAGTGGCTCTTGATGCCATTGTAGGGGATTTAACAAGTTTATCAAAGCTCATATAACCTTGTTTATATGAAAACGCAGCGGATTTTGAAGTTTTAAAACATGTTAATAAGATGGTTATTAAACCCATTTAATAAGCAACCCCAAACCATGGATCAATATACGAAAGTGCATACAATGAAAAGAACATAAGATGGTGAAATTACAACCTTTGGAGCTGCTGGAAATCGAAGTTGTTCAGATAAAAGGATGAACTTGTGGCTGAATCTTCAAACTAGAAGACTTCAAGAAGGTTGTACCCCAAGCCACAAACGAAAAACCTTTGATGCTAGGATCTTGCAACACCAACTTTCAGCTTAAAACACCTTTAAAGCTGAAAGAAAATCCAGCCTTGTTCTTCTTGATACTTCCGTGAACAAGAAAAGAAGAATAGAGGTAGATCTTTTGCACACTTTTGAGAGAGATTGAATGGTTTGCATGTATGTTGCTTGTGGGTACCAAAATCATTAGTTAAAGCAAAATGGCTGGCCTCTAAGGCAGCCCCTTGGGACGAGCAAATGCTGCCACCAATGAGTGGCTTCCCTTTTGTTTTATTAATCCAATTTGTTTTATTAGAATTACAAAATATAATATGTAACATTTACATATTATTTTGTACACCCAACTAGCATTAACATATGATTAATTAAAACCTAAGTTAATTAATTTGTAACATCTTATATGCCATTATATTGTTTCATTTTATAAATGTTAATTAACCATTAAGTAACAATTATTAAGTAATCTCTCAGAATTAATAAATAAACCCATCTTATTTATTAATTACTCAAGTGCATCTATTTTAGAAAACAATTTTCTAAACCCTTTGGTGTTGTTATTTATTTAACTGATCAAATCAATAAATAAATATTGCAGGTGTTTGTCTAGCCTGATATTGGGTATCACCCGACTTGGATCATATCACACTAGCCACATAAATTTAATATGTATCTTGGGCAGATCGAATTCAACGTATCTTGCATGCTGCACAAGTGTATTGAAGAAGAATGCTTAGGAAGTTTCACACATGCAAGAGAAATAAACTAAGTGTGAAATCTTCCCAAGCCAAGACCAATATCTTCCAAGCCAAAGATGAAGTCTTCTGAAGCCTCAGAGACAAAGTCAGCCGAAGCTACAACTCATGAAGACAGATTTCTTCCGACGAATTTTGACACATGCTTATCTGATGTACTTTTCCATAAAGCTTGGCACCTTTCTGCTGCATCTCTGTAATGTCACCAACTTACTTGAGTTGGTGAAAAGGTCCATGCTTTTGGTAACTGTACATTGAGATCTTGATTCTGTAACTTTCTACTTCATTTACTTTATCCTTTTTGTAATCGATAAGGATGTGAGCTATGGCATGTCATAGTCACTAGTCAAAAGGTAATCTGCCTTTTGACTATACAATTGATTTTGTTTGTGTCTAGTCAATTGTATCCAGCTGGCTTTCAAAGTATAGCCAGCTGTAGGATGTAGTATAAGTATCTCATGTTCTTGTATCTTTCTAATATGCTTTTGTAACACTTGTAATAGAACATAGATAAAGCAATATACTGCATTCTTGAAAACCATACACTTGTGTTCTCTTGTTCTGTCTCTTATATTACTTGTGTTCTCAGTGTCTCATTTATGGTTAATCCAGTTTACTATTTGATTAAGTTTGGTTATTCTCCTCTTTGTGTTGTTGTGTTATAAGTGACCACCTTCACTGGTCCCCACTAATCACTCATGATGAGTTTGATACCTGATGTTTTAGAATGTAAGGTTTCATCAGGTCTCTTGATTCAAGAATGTGGGAGTCTATTGAGAATGGACTTTTCATACCTAGCACCCCCTCTGCTACTGGTGCTAGTATGATCCCCAAGGATATGGCTAAGTACTCTGATGAAGATAGGAAGAGGGTAGAGATTGACAGAAAAGCCATGACAGCCCTTCAAACTGCCCTTCCAAACTCTGTGTATAGAGGTTTCAAGAAGTGCAAAACAGCTAAGCAGCTGTGGGATGCACTGAAACTGATGTATGAGGGATCTTCTAAAGCCATGGAGAACAACAATGATCTCCTGAAGCAGCAGTTTGAAAACTTCACCTTCAAAATGGGTGAAACCATGACTCAACAATACTTCAGGTATGTTGAGATCGTGGATACCCTTGTGGATGGAGGAGTTCCTCTTGAGAACAAAGACATTCTAAGGAATTTCATGTCCTCACTTCCTAGGTAGTGTACACACTACTGTGTGGTAATCAAGAGGACTAAAAATCTCAAAACTCTTACTCTGACAAATTTATATGGGATTCTCAATGGCTACCAGATGGAGATGAACATGCAAGGTTCGTTTGGCAACTCCAACAATCAAATGGGTTCAGCCCTACACGTGGTTGAAAGTGATAGCATAGAACCCTAATATCATCTCATATCCTACCCTGACAACTCACCAAAGGGTCCTTTTATCACCTTCCCAGAGACACCAAGGGAGAACTACACTCAAGGAATCCCATTGCAAGAGACAAGCTCTTCTCAAACTTTTGTGTCTTCTGATGAAAGCTATGGCAACTCTCTTTTCACTCATGAAGACCTGGAATGTATTCATCCACATGATCTGGAATACGTGGAAAAGTCCAGCAGATGGCTCTTCTCACTCACAGAGCCAAGAAGTTCTATAAGAGGACTGGAAGGAAGTTTCCAAACAACGAAGCCAGTGGAAAGTTTGGTCTGGACAAAGGGAAAGCCAGGTGTTACAACTGTAACTTGATATGCCACTTTGCCAGAGAGTGTAAGGCACCCAAAACAAGAGGCAGCCAAACGCAATCCAGACCTAACTACACTAACAAAGCTCTCCAGAATGAGAAGTAAAAGCAGCAGGCTGCTGTTGCTGTTGAAGAAGGAGGCTTTGACTGGAGCTTTCAGGTAGAAAATGCTTCTCCAAACCAAGCATTGATGGCAGGTCATGATGAAGCCAAGGTATCGGAACATCTCTATACTCTAAATGCATTGCTAAGTCAATAGATACACGTCCTATAACTTGTAGATGAGATCTGATCTTGAGTCCTTAAACATTTTAAAATCTAATTTTAGAAAGTCTGAAAATGATTATAAACTAAAGACAAAGGACCTAGAGAAAACCATTTCAGTTGTAAAACATTAACACACAGATTTTAGGACTCAAATCAAAGATCTCATAACCATGTTGACTAGTGCCAGGTTGAGCTTGTGATCAGCAAAGCCAGGGCAGAATAGAGTGTTCTTGAAAAAAAGTCCTTCAAGAACATGATATCCTTATCCCTGCAGAACAAGGTGTGCTATGAAAACAGGCAGGCACTAGGATCCAATGAGATAGCTCCTACACATACAATCTTATCTGTAAGACCTCTTAGGTGTGGAACTTGTGAAGATGAGCTTCCTCTCATAGATCCTATAAGTGAAGAGGATGAAGAAGAGATAGTGAAGATTTCCTTTCAGAAAAGTAAAGAGGAGGATTCTAAGAAGGGCCACTATCCTTCTAAGGAGAAGAAGAAGACTCTGATGACCAAGTCTATAAGAAAGAACTTGATCAGAAAGAGCAAGAGAAAGGCAAAGAAGGCTCAAGAGATCAAGGCTACCTTTGACTTTAAGCAGAAACAAGTTTTCCTCTCTGTAGGGATTGAAGTAGTAAGGACTGAAGACATCAACCAAAACTCTTCTACTAAGAGTTCTGGTTCTTGTTCAAATCATCTCAATAACAAGAAGAAGACTGATCTGCTGTGTACCACTGCTGCATAGCCTGGATGATCAAACTCAAGAACAGTTCCCAACCCAAAAGGACTGCCTCAACATCTGTAGAGATGATGGTGGAGAAGGGATGTGACCAAAGACAGTCTTGTTCCTAGCAGAAGACTCTTGTGAAGAAGAAAATTGAGTGTGTTATGTGTGAGAGTATGAGTCACATTGCTAAGGATTGCCATACAATCCTAAAAGTACAGTCCATATGACCAAGACAAAGACTTCAAAGAGTTCCAAGAAGATTCAAGCTTCAGAAGGAAAATCGGTTTCCTTTGGAAGCTCCAAATCTAAAAAGAAGGCAAGTGGAAAATTACCCTCGGAAGAGAAGTTGGTCACGAAAGAAAGGAGTTCTTCCGAAGCACTGAAGTCTGCTGCAGTGTGTGCAGAATCTTCCGGAGGTTCAGTCATCAAACCTTCCAAAGTTCCAAAAGCTTCCAAAGTTTTGAAGGTCAAGTCCAAGACTCCAAAGGTGGTGTGGAAGTCTAAGAAAGACCAAGTGACTGAGAATTCTCCATAAACAACAGCTCAAGATCCTCTTAGCACAACCATATGATCTATTACTATTACAATACCTTTCTGTTTCTCTTAATGAGCCCAAGACAAGTAAGGCTTGGGTTTCCAAATGTAATTAATCCTTTTCTTTGTGCAGGGACAACTCAAGACGAACAAGAATGTCTGGATCAATGATAGTGGTTGTTCCAGGCACATGACAGGCAATAGGTCACTACTCCAGAACTTTGAAAGGATTGGTGGAGGTCCAATTGCTTTTGGAGGAGATGAAGGTGGTTCATTTCAAGAAGGGGCATGGTCAAAAATGGTAAGCTCAGCATTGAAAAGGTAAACTTTGGCAAAGAGCTTGGCTATAATCTTCTGAGTGTATCCCAATTTTGTGATGAGAGTCATAACATGCTCTTTACTGAGCATGACTGCATTTTTCTCAAGCCTGGTGTGGTCATTCCTCATGAGCACATCTGCTTAGAGCCCCAAGGAAAGAGAACATGTACAAGATGAACTTGGAAGAAACATCTCCCTCTGAGAAGTTTTATGCTTTCTGTCTAAAGCCAATAGTGATAAGTCTTTCCTATGGCATAAAAGAATGTGCCATGTAAACCTTAAGAACATGAATAAATTAATTAAGAATTATTTGGTAACTGGAATACCAAAGAAAGAGTTTACAAGTGATGACCATTGTGTTGCATGCCTAAAAGGGAAGCAACATAAAGTATCTCAGAAGCCTAAGGAAAGGAACTCCATCACTACACCCCTACACTTGTTACATATGGATCTCTTTGGCCCCACCAGTGTAATGAGTCTAGGAAGGACCTCTTACTGTTTAGTGATCACAGATGACTTACAAGATTCCCTTGGGTATTCTTCCTTAGAACTAAGGATGAGACTCCTGAGATTCTCAAGAATTTCAACTTAAAGATTGAGAATCAATCTGATCAAAAGGTCAAGATCATAAGATGTGATCAAGGAACTGAATTTAAGAACCAAATCCTTGATACATTTTGTGATGAAAAGGGTATTTCAAGACAATACAGTGCTCCCAGTACTCCTTAGCAGAATGGTGTTGCTAAGAGGAGAAACAGGACACCGATTGAAGCTGCAAGAACCATGTTGTCTGACTCTAAGCTACCATCACCTTCTAGGTAGAGGTAGTCAAGACTGCCTGCTATGTGCAGAACAGAGTTTTAGTAGTCAAGACTCATGGGAAAACTCGTTATGAATTTTGACATAAGATAAAAACTTTCATTGGTTTCCTAAGGTCATTTGGATGTCCTTGCACCATCTTGAATACCAAAGATCAAATTGCCAAGTTTTCTAAAAAACAGATGATGGACACTTTATTGGATACTCTTCTCAAGCTAAGGCTTATAGAGTATACAATCTCAGAACTAAAATTATTGAGGATGTCAGCGAATGTGACATTCAATGAACACACGCCTTATGTGGTTGGTTCTGGTCCTGATTGGCCATTTAATCTTGATCTAGCTACCAACTGTTTTAACAAATCTTGTGAGAATGTTTTAGGATCTGCAAAAAATCTAAATATAGGTGATCTGATCCAAGATTTGAGCTGAAATGATCTTCGAGTCACACATCTTCAGCTCCAGTTGGAACTACTTCTGAAAATGAGGTTTCTATTAGCACTACAATGACAAACTCAGCTCATACATCTGGGGTGCCTTCAAATTCCAGCTCAGGGCTCCACAACCAGATAAGGATACCTCACTTGTGGAAGACAACAATGGTGGTAGTGACAATGAGCAAGAATTCTTGATGTACTAACCATAGCATAGATGACAACATCAATGATGTCACACACTGCTTGGATCAAGTTTCTCTTGATAAGTGTGCTCATGTGGTGGGAGAAACATCTAAGCCAGATCTAAATTCTCTAATTTTGATCTTTCTCAGCAACTTGCAATGATCCCTCAGCTTAGGATCCACAAGTCTCACCCTACCACAAACATCATTGGAGATGTCGTCACAGGGGTAAGAACAAGTGGACAAACCATGAAGCAAATGTTTGTCTTCACTCTTGTTTCCTATCCCTGATAGAGCCAAAGAAAGTTGATGAAGCTCTAAAGGATGGAAGTTGGGTTGAAGCTATGCAACAAGAGCTGCTTCAATTCAAAAGGCATAAAGTTTGGAACCTTTGTCCTCTTCCTCATGTGAAGATTACCATTAAAACCAAATGGGTGTTTAGGAATAACAAAGATGATAGAGGCATTATCATCAAGAACAAAGCAAGACTAGTTGTTCAACGATACACACAGGAAGAAGGGATTGACTACATTTATGTCTTTGCTCCAGTAGCAAGACTGGAAGCTGTTAGGATATTCCCATTTGTTGTATCCAAAAATTCAAGGTCTTTCAGCTTGATGTAAAATGTGCTTTTCTTTATGGAGTGATGGACGAAGAGGTATATGTCAAACAACCACCTGGTTTTGTAGATCCTGATCATCCTCATTATGTCTACAAGCTTGCCAAAGCTCTTTATGGGCTGCATCAGGCACCCAGGAAGTGGTATGAGACACCGTCTGAGTATCTTTGCAAACATGGATACAGGAGAGGTACTATTGATGGAACTCTCTTCATCAAAGGACAGGGAAATGACATTCTACTAGTTCAAGTGTATATGGATGACATCATCTTTAGTTCAACTAATCCAAAGCTCTACAAAGACTTTGAGACTCTAATGAAAGACAGATTTGAAATGAGTGCCATGGGGGAACTCAATTTCTTTCTAGGAATTCAAGTGAAGCAAGTTGAAGATGGCATCTTCATAAGTCAGTCAATGTATATTAAGGACATACTCAAGAGATTCAACATGACTGATTGTAAGACTGCTAAGACACCCATAGCCAGTAACCACTCCCTTGGACCTGATCTTGAGGGGGAGTGTGTAGATGAACACTTATACAGGGCTATGATTAGGTTCTTATGTATCTTACTGCTAGCAGGCCTGATATTATGTTGGCTACATGTATTGTGCAAGATATCAAGCCAACCCTAAGATGTCCACCTCATCACTATCAAAAGGATTCTAAGATACCTCAAAGGTGCTTTAGCACTTGCTTTATGGTACCCAAAGAATCCTGACTTCAATATGTATGCTTATACAAATAATGATTATGGTGGTTGCAACATGACTGCAAAATCTACATGCAGGGTATGTCAGTTCCTTGGTGGAAGGGTTGTCTCATGGCAATGCATGAAGCAATCGTGTGTCTCTGCATCAACTGCTGAAGCTGAATACATTGATGCTGCAAGTTGCTGTGCTCAAGTGCTTTGGATTCAGAACCAGATGCTGGACAAGGAGACTCCCGTTCACATAGACAACAACGTGCTATCTCAATCACAGAGAATCATGTGGAGCACTCAAGCACCAAACACATCAATGTCAGGTATCATTTAATAAGAGATAACTATGAAAAGGGATTTATTAAACTAGTCAAAGTTCACACAGATCAACAATGTTGATCTATTTACAAAGCCTTTTGATGAACAGAGATTTAAATATCTAATATAAGCTATTGCGATGATTAACTTTGAGTAGGTTTTTCTTAAAACTAATTATATTATTTCTTAAAATAAGTGTGTCCTAAGTTGTCTAGTTCATCACTTTCATAAGCTCATGTTTTCTTTAGATAAATTATCTTTTTTGAACACTTTCCTTAGATTTTTGACAAATTTTCGATCCTTCGGAAGTTATGCTTTTAACCTCGGAATATCATGCCTTCAAAATAAATAACTGTCTAAGAAGATTTACCTTCGGAAGAGGTTTCTAATTTATCTTCCGAAGCTTAAATACGTGTCTCAGACATTCATTTTAAGGACTATTTTCTCCTGAAACAAAATTAACTCTCGGAAGCTTTGTGTTTATATACAAAGCAATCAAGTTTTAATTCTCTTCTGAAGAAAATATTTTCAAAAACTTTCACGAAATTCTTCTAAAGTCATTTTAGCTTCAGAAGCTTTTTAATTAAAACTTCCGAATATAATTTACCTTCGAAAGCTCTTTGACTTCCAAGAAAACTACTTTCTGAGCAAAAGTGAACTACTTTTTTAGATGTGGGACTGATATCCGGATTTCAAAGTTTATCCTCTTTCATTAAACTTTATCTGAAATCCCTCTCACATATAAACCCAATGGTTTCCCCCTCTTTCTATCATCTGTTCTTTCCTTCATACCTAAAAGGCAAAATTTTTTCTATTTCTTTCTACCTTCTTTCTTCATCTTTAAGCTACTTCATAATGGCCAATCTCACTCACAGAAATGATCCCAAATTTACCATGCAGCTACATTGGCAACATAATCAGGTTGCTCTGTTAAGCTCCGAGAAAGATCCTCATTTCTCAGAGGTTTGTCGATTCTTAGCTTTGTCAAACTACACTACCTCCTAACCATTGATCCTCCACTCTATGAGGATCATCTGCTTGATTTCTAGAAGACCTGCCAAGAGGTCCTAATGGATGGGGAGAAGGCACTGTCTGCCACAGTGCAGGGGAGAACAGTCTTCATCACTCCAGCCATCATCAACATGCATCTTCAATTGGATGATGAAGAAGGTGATGTGTTCTTCCTAAAGGAAGTTGTTAATCAGTCCTTCTAGTAGATAGGTTATGAGGGAGATTTCTCTATAAAGACCTTTAGGAAGGGGAAGATCTCATCCCAATGGAGATTCTTGCTCTATGTTGTCATCCACAGCTTATCAAACAAGCATGGTGGATGGTACTAGATTCCTGAGGATCTCTCCTTCATCATCCATGGGATGATTCTGGGAGTCAAGTTTAGTTATTCTCAGTTTGTTTATACCAACTTGCTTGCTAACTTAGACTCCTTAGAATATTACTTGTTTCCTAGATATGTCTGGTACATTCTTAACTGTGAACTGGGCTCACAGTTAAGGGAAACATGTAACATTCTTAAATTAGGACAGATGAAGCCTGGCATCTTTAAAATACTGAGAAAGCCCACTGTTGGCTTCTCTGGGGTAGAAGCAACCCTAGTCCAAAAATGTTAGAGCTCATTGCTCAAGGTGACAACCTAGCAACACAAGCTAGTGTTGAACCCACACCTATTGTTTCCCTACCACCTAAACAGCCACAAATCACCCTCACCTACAAAAGGAAATCCAAACGAACCCTTGCACAGACTATTCAGTCTATGGAGGTCCCTATACAGTCACCCTTACACGCAGAAGTGGACACTTGAGCTCCGCTTCTCCTGAGGAGCAGACCACTCCTATCTCTTCAAGAATCAGTAATGAGCTTCCTCATGCTCAGCCTGATGAGCTCATAAGCACAGCTGCCTTAAGCCATCACTCTGAGTCTCAACAGTCAAGTGATCAACCTTTAGGGGATAGTTACCATCTCTAGCCTATAGATCTCAAGCAATCAATTCCCAACCTTGATTTCTATACTGATGAAGATCTAGGTTTCAGTGAGTCCCACGATTCTCTCTTCTTTTCCCCTACTCAAAAAGAGATGAGTGTTTCCGAGGCTCCTATTTTTAGCCCCCATCAGTCACCTACTACTGAGGTGAAAACTCCTAAAAATGTTCAGGATGTCCATATGGAAGAGGCTCTCACTTTTGAAAGTGATTACATCATTCAGAACTCAACCATAGAAACCCAGCCCACCGTCATCTCAACTGAGACTGCCAGTGAGCAGAGGAAATCCAGTAGCCAAGAACCTGAAGCTAGTGGTGAGACTGAGGACTTTGGTTCAATCATCCCATCCCCCAATGATTCTTATGATGAAGATGAGGGGAATCTAAGACTAAAGGTGCATCTTTTTATCTATAACATGCACTTATTTAGTCTCAAAGGTCAGTCACCTTGAATCTCAGGTGACTACCTTACACAACAGGATCAATGATTAGGAAATTGAGATTTCTTATCTTAAGGAAAAACTAGCTGGGGGACCCTTATTAACTAGGAACACAAGAAACTATGGACGTGATTAACCTATCTTCCAGCTCACCTATGGAAGTGGGTGATGCAACCAAAATGAGGGAGAAAGTCAGTACAGCTACAGAACCTCAGAGTTCTTTAGAGAGAGTGGATATTGAGGACTCACCATCCTCACTTGCAATTGTGCATTCTCAATAACCTCCTCAAATTGACATTGATGTGGACTACACAGATTCCATCATACAAAGTTTGTTTGAGGATGGGATACCAAGGGCTATTTCATCTACACCATCTTCCAATCACATTATTGGGTGGAGGTATGATAGCAACAGGAAAGCCCTAATCATCATAAGAGTTCAAGGGCGGGAAGAAGTCTTAATTTTCAGACTTTGAACTACTATGAAGGTCTGGATCTAGTCAACATGCCACTTGACAATCCAATCAAGTCAAGACAATTGACAGGCTAGCTCAAAGAATCCAAGACAGCAACATTGTAGAGTTCAGTTTCAAAGGAGACTTAGGCAATCAGGCAATGCCATCAGTCAACTGGATGTTGAGGTAAATCCTAAGATTAGTTTCATAGGGGAAACCTTGACTGAAGGCCAGTGGCAGAACCTGAGAGCCCTATCTTATCATCATCAACTGCTGCAAAGATTCACTTTCCTTTTAAGACACCTACTGGTGAAGGTGCTTCTCAACCTCTCTTTGGCTAGAGCTTAGAAGCTGCATCAAGCAATGAAGGCCAAACCTCTCTCCACCTTGATTCATAAAGGTCTGTGAGTGACAAAGGGAAAAGAAAGATGAAATATGAGGAGATTGAGGAGGATGATAGAGAGAGGAAAATGAGGCTGAGGGGAGAAAGTTCCTCTGTTGGGTCCTCAAGACTCATGGAGTCTGCTATCAGGGCTGCCCCCAGACCAGATACTCAGAATGATGAGTTATGGGTAGTCAGGATAAACTATCTGCAGATAGGGAACTATGACATAGACAATGTCATTTCTCTCTCCTTAGAAGAGTTAAATGAACTGGTTAACCTGGAAAGGTCAAGGGAGAAGAAGGAGGTAGAAGATGTAGAACTTCTAGTACAAATCAAAGAAGAGAGAAGAAAGAAAAGATTGTACAAACATGTGCCTACCCTCTCCCCAGTTCAAGAAAGTCCTGCACAAGAGGATGTGGTTCAACAAGAACCTCAAGTATATAAAGAAGAAGATAGGATCAAGATGACCAACTACTTGATTGCCACTGGCCTCTATCAGGCAGAAGTGTTGGGTTTGTTGGACACATATCAAAGTTGTTTAACCATTTAAACAAGAAAAACAAAGCGGAAACAAACCTTAATATATGTTTTGTAAACTGAAAATTAAGGAAGATTATATGTCAACAACAAACCCAAGATTGTAAGGATCATTTATATGTGAAATAACTAGCAAACAAGCAAAATATAGCAACCAAAATAAACGATGGAACTACCTTCCATAGCTGCCCAAAACCGTTAGATGAACTACCTTCCAAAGGATGCCCAATAACGTTGGATGTGAAGAAGAGGATGAAGTCTTGAAGGACCAAAACACCAAAGAAGATGTCCTCAAGCTTGTATACCCACAAGCCTCAAGCAAAACACTTTGTTGCTAGGATTTTGACATCAAAATCGCAAGAAAGAGGCTACAGAAGACCCTTTTTCCAGCCTTGTTTTTCTTCTAAGATGAGAGAAAAAAGATGAGTCTTGCATGTATGAGAGAGAGTGGAAAATTGGAGAGTGTGACTAGTTCTAGTGTTGTGTTGTTTCAAGGCAACAAAAGACCAAACATACCCCTCAAGGGGCGGCCGAAAAAATGAGTTTAAAAGGGGTTCCCCTATTTTAAACACCCACTTAATTTGTGAACTAGTTATATTATTAGTATATAATTAACCTTTTAATTATATAACTTAAACACGCTATTATTATTTGATGTTATTTAACCGACTTAATAACATTATAAATAATGTCCATGAACCAAATATCCTTATAAGTTGTTCTTTCTCACATACAATTTATTTAGAAAACCCATTTTCTAAATGGTGTAAATATTTAATTGCATGATCATATCATCAATTAAATACATATTGGTCCTTGATTTGGAAATTCTTGTCGGTTGTTTCTTGAATGATCTCTGGGCCTGTTAACTGACAATCACCAATCTCGGCCCAATAAATGGGTGATCTACATTTCCTTCCATACAATTCCTCCAATGGTGCACATCCAATGCTCGTATTGTAGCTGTTGTTGTAAGAGAACTCAATCGGCAGTAGATGAGTGTCCCAACTACCACCAAAGTCGATTACACACACCCTCAGCATGTCCTCCAACGTTTGTATAGTTCGTTCACTTTGGCCATCTTGTGAGGGTGATAGGCGATACTCATATCTAGTCGAGTGCCCATCGCTTTCTGTAGTGTCTGCCAAAATCATGAGATAAATCGGTTGTCACGGTCAGATATGATCGACACCGGCACTCCATGTCTTGTCACGACCTCCTTTATGTACAATCTCGCCAATTTATCCATTTTGTAGTCTTCTCAAATCGGCAAGAAATGAGCAGACTTCGTCATCCGATTCACTACGACCCACATCGAGTCATGCCCACTACTCGTTCTAGGGAGTTTGGTAATAAAATCCATAACTATGTTCTCCCATTTCCACTTGGAATTTCAGGTTGCAGTAATAATCCAGATGGTTTGTGATGTTCAGCTTTAACTTTTGAGCATGTTAAGCATTTGCTTACGTACATAGTAATGTCTTTCTTCATGCAGGGCCACCAGTACAAATCCTTAAGATCTTGGTAGATCTTGTCTGCACCAGGATGAATAGAATACCATGTCTTGTGCACTTCATCCATGACTGTGGTACGTACACCTCCCCATCTAGATACGCATATACGATCCATGAAGTACTATATACCATCGTCCTTGCAACTCATTTGTTTATCCAACCATCGGAATTCTTCTCCCGCAAGGTTTTCTTTTTTCAATGCCTCACTTTGTAAAATTTGGATCTGGGCTTTCAAATTTGTTTGAATCATCAATCCCAATGCTCGAGCACGTAGTGGTTTCGCGCGTTCTTTGCGTCTTAAAGCATCAGCCCCCACGTTCGCTTTCCTTTGATGATACTGGATTTCACATTCGTAGTTGCTAAGAAGCTCTAGCCAATGTCGCTGACGCATATTAAGTTCCTTCTGATCCAAGATATGTTGGAGGCTCTTATGATCTATGTTGATGAAGCATTTGGTTCCATACAGGTAATGCCTCCATATCTTAAGTGCAAATACTACTGCACCCAACTCTTAATCATGGATTGTATAGTTCTTTTCGTGCACCTTAAGTTGTCGCGAAGCGTAAGCAATCACCTTATCCTTCTGCATTAGTACACATCCCAATCCTTGATGTGAAGCATCACAGTATACCACAAAATCATCAGTTCCGTCTGGGAGGGACAATAATGGTGCGTTGCACAACTTTTCTTTCAACATTTGGAACACTTATTCTTGTGCATGTCCCCAATCAAACTTCTTGTCTTTCTAAGTCAGCAGTCTTAATAGTTGAGCAATCTTTGAAAAGTTCACGATGAAGCAACGATAGTACCCAGCCAATCCTAAGAATTGTCGTATCTCTGAAGGTGTCTGGGGTGCATCCCATTTCTTCACCGCTTCAATCTTGTTGGGATCTACATAAATCCCATTCTCGTTAACCACATGACCCAAAAACTTCACTTCCCGCAACCAGAATTCACACTTTGAGAACTTGGCGAAAAGTTTCTCTTCCCGTAACAATTCCAGTATTGCCCGAAGGTGTTCATCATGATCCTCTTTTGATCGGGAGTAGATAAGTATATCGCCTATGAATACGATGAGAAACTTATCCAGGTAAGGTTTACAAAACTCATTCATTTGGTCCATAAACACAGCTGGTGCATTAGTCAACCCAAACGACTTGACCAAGAACTCGTAGTGCCCATAACGAGTTCTAAATGATGTTTTTGGTATGTCCTCCTCGAAAATCCTTATTTGATGAAATCCAGAACCAAGGTTGATCTTGGAGAAATATGAAGCTCCTTGCAGCCAGTCAAAAAGATTGTCGATCCTGGGAAGAGGATACTGATTCTTCACAGTTATATTGTTCAACTCACGGTAATCGATGCACATGCGGAACGACCCATCCTTCGTTTTGACAGATAATACTGGTGCTCCCCACGGTGAGTGACTCGGCCGAATAAATCCCTTCTCCAGTAGTTCTTGTAACTGACTAGATAACTCTTGCATTTCAGATGGTGCTAACCGATATAGCGTCTTAGCTACTGATGTAGCTCTAGGAACCAACTTTATACGAAATTCCACCTATTATGGAGGAGGCAAACCAGACAAGTCATCAGGAAATACATCTGGGTATCCCGTACTACCGAAATATCTACCAATTTCCTCTCTTCTTCCTTCTTTTCTACCACATGAGCCAGAAAAGCGTAGCACTATTTTCGTAAACTTCAGCGTGCTTTCATGCAAGAGATAAGATTTAGGTTTCTTCCTGGTCGTTCACCTTGAATTCTGAGGACCTCTCCATTTGGCATGGGGATTCGTACTACTTTATCCCGACAGACAATCTCAGCTCCGTGTTTCGACAACCAATCCATTCCCACAATCACGTCGAAGCTTCCTAACTCCAAGGGTATCAAATCTATATCGAAGGCATGGTTCTCCAATATCATCAAGCACTTCCTAATGATTTAATCAGCCTGTACAACCCTACCATTAGCCATTTCTACAGAGTAGCTAGTTTCTAGCCTACTAGGACTCAAATCAAGTAATTTCACAAACTCAGAAGATACAAAGCTATTGTCTGCTCTAGTATCAAATAATATGGATGCGAAGTGATTATTGAGTAAGTGCGTACCCGTGACAAATTCGGGTCCTGACGGGCATCGTTGGCTCTAATGACAAATGCACGTCCCCGAGCTGTATTCCCTTGATTTGCCGAGCCTTGATTTCCAGCTATGGCCATCACCGGTTGCTCGTTGTTTCCTTGCTGACCCGACACCTGATTTAGTCTGGGGCACATGTTTCTGTAGTGATCAGGGCTTCCACACTCATAACAGCCCTTAGCATTCTAGTCGTGGTTAACCGCGTTGATTGGTGCCACTAGATTCAGCGCCCCTCTGTGGTCTTTTGCTATATGCCCCGGGCGTCTACACTTCACGCACACCCGGCACGGCATTGCTGGGGGATGATGGAAGTTGCACCTATCACATTTCAGATGCAGCCCAACATACCCTCTCTTGCCCGTTACGACCACAAAATTTCCTGTTGTCTTGGCTCTTTTGTCAAACTTCCCGGAACTAGACCGGCTTGTTTCCGCAACATCTTTTCTTTTCTCTGCTATCCTTCCCAAAACCCCTGTTCTTACCATCTCATCAATAAGAGCGACAACCTTCAGAATTGCGCTCTGAATCGTAGGAGGATCAGCTACAGTTACCATTGCCCGTATTTGAGGCGCAAGTCCCCAAATATACCTCTCGATCCTCTTTGATTCCGGAGTGACTAGACTCTTTTACTGCCTCTCTTAGCTGACAAGTCCGCTCTCCCCAACCTAACAATCCGGAAAAAAAACAAAAAAACTACTGGAACCAATCTTGCCAACTCATGAAAATGGTCAGTGTAAGCTGCGTGCCCAGCCCCCACCATAGCATGATTCCATAATTCATGCTCCAGTTTCTGCATCTCGTTGAGGGGGTAGTATTCCTTAATGATTAAGGCCTTAAACTCATCGCATGACATTTGCATTGATGATTCTCTTCCCCTAGACTAAACCTGGGTGTTTAACCAAGTTAGTGCCTTGCCCTGTAGTGAACACGTGGCATACTTGATTTTCTGGTTGTCGAGGCATTCGCTGATGTCAATCACTGCCTCCATTTTCTCAAGCCATCAGGTCAGGGCTATAGCTCCACCTTTTCCATCAAACTCTTTTGGTTTGCAGGCCACAAACTCCTTGTAAGAACACCCCCTTCTAGCATTAACAACCCTAGTCTCATTACCGGCTGTTCCACCATTCCTGATCTCGTAGTTACTCTCGTTCCCAGTCGGGTTCCCATTATCTTCATTATCATTGCCACCATTCCTGTGGGGGTGGTGATCTTGAAGAGCATCGCTCACTTGGGCCATAATAGTCGGGATCAGTGCGGCCACTGTTGAGCGATCAAAGCTACCATGTCAGTCTTCCAGTTCCCTAATTGTTGCTGGTAGGGCCATCATTTGTTCTTGGTGCTCTACCTCTGCCTCTGCCTCTACCCCTCGGGGCTTCACTTCCGCCGTTGTTGCTGTGGGTAACACTTCGAGGCGACATTTTCTAATCATAAAAGTAGTAAACACATAAGCATTAACCATTTCGAAGTATATTATCCATACCACTCATCAAAATCCAGCATTCCAAGTTAATATCACACTTGTTGTTACCACACATCACGTACAAGTCGTGTAGTTCTCACACCATGAATTGGTAATGTACCAATAGTAGTCCATCATAATAATTGCAAACCCATGCATATAATCACGTTAGTCTAGTGAAGGTTGTATATCTCCTCCTTTTTCGAGGTTTTAGAGATAACCTCCTCAGGGTATATCTCAATGTCCAAGGTCAAGCGCAATAGCATGATCTGTGAAGATCTCTTCGGGTTTAATACTTGGGTTTGATAACCGAACTCGACGCGCAGAGGGAATAGAAGATCCAATAGGAGCATCCCATAATGAGTGAGCATAAGGACTCTCTCATAGGGTGAAAAGATCACATGGCAGATAGATAAACGAACCAGTAAAGAGGAACACATACATGAGATATAAAATGCACACAGATCCTAGCATGCAAATCGACATGAAGGTTCCTAGGTTATAGTCTAGGTCAAGGGTATTGCCTAATTCTCTATAACCTATAGCTCTGTTACCAGCCTATCACACCCCTGTTAAAATCGGAAACACGGGGATGTAACGAGACGGGATTGTCATAACACATGGTAAGCACTAGAGATGCAATATAATATATGATGACAAGCGTGTCATGATGACACCCTACACAAAGGAGACTTGTGTCGTGTTTAGTCAATATTCACGACAACATAGCCATAAGCATAACATGATACATGATTCACATAAACAAAGAAGATTACATTGTAATGTATTTCCACAACCCAGGAACAAGTATCAAAAATGCATCCTAGGGTCTCCACTAAGGCAGCACACCTAGATCTTCAAATTTCATTATCACCTTAAAAGATATGCTTAAAATGGTCAACAAAATTATTGGTGAGCTCGTAGATTTTAAGTAGTAAATAAGTAATTGTTGCTGTTTAATAATTATTGTGGAATTCCATGTATACAGTTATAAGTAAGAAAAATCACATGACATGAGCTTTACAACCAAACCTAATGACGTACACACAGAATCTTGTGGGAATATATTCACCCAAGGGCCCGTTCTTGGCTGTTGTTGGTAGTCACTAGTATACCAACAAACAAGGGTGGGGGTGTCAACCTAGTAGTACTACCAATACCTATCCGTCAGTTCCCAAACTGGAATTAAATGGTTGTAAAGAAAGTACCACATAGCGAACTCAATCATGTATCAGATAAGTACTCACAAAACAGTAACACGTTGATTCCAAGTATGTAAATTGTATGTAAGTTGTACAACATAATGAAAATGGGTGTGCATACTTTTCCCCCATGTTTGTAAATGATTGAAATGTTGTATAATATTAAAAAGGGGCCATGAAACTCAGTTGATAAGTAGTAACTATGAATGATCAATGTTTCCCAAGTGTTGTATGTAATGAATGGTCAAACACCTATTGACAGTTATTGTTAAGCATTAATGATATGTATAAAGCATATAGTAACGTTCAATCGGTTTGGGTTGTATTGGTTCGGTCACGTGTAACACACACACAAGAGGACACACGTATTAGTTCTTATGTAGATCCAAGTACTAGAAGTCATTGCCATTGTCGGTGATATTTGTGTAAAAGTTCCATTGTTATAAGAGAAGTATTTGTTATATATTAGTAGTCACGAATCGGTTGCTGATAATGGCAAAATGTTAAGTTTATTTTATTGGGAATAGCACGAGTAGATTTGATTGTGTTGACTTTAATCTTTGTGATTTAGCAATGGCAACCGTGTCGATGTCACCTTACTATCACACGACATACAAGAAGGAATTCACACTCACATCAACTTCAATTGCACAACAGGACCAGATGCATAACTTAACACTCTATTTTCACAAATCAACCCTCATTTGTACGGATTAGCTTCAATCGTTCGATTGAACCTTCATTCATGCGACTGGCATTCAGTCATACCACACAACACTCAATCACACGACTAAACCTCCATATGCACGAGTCAACCTTCATTCGTATGAATCAACTTCATTCATACGACTCAACCTCAATTTGTAAGATTGGCCTTCAGTCGTGCGGTACACGCACAATCACACACATCCATTCGTTCGCATTAGTCAATCGCACACAACATTCATCCGCATTGACTCAATCGCACAGATTCATTCGATCGCATGACTCAGTCACACGACATACCCAGTCGCACAACTCAGTCGCACGAAAGACACAGTCGCATAAGTAAGTCGCACCACGCACATAGTCGCACGGCTCAGTCGCATGACATACCCAGTCACCAGAATAGCAGATTCGCGACTGCAGAATTGTAGAGCAGCCTTTGGCTGCTCCGTGCACAAGATTTACACCACAAGCACTTCTAGAAACACATTTTCCACACACCCAAACAAGAAAAACACGACCTCATGTTCTCGGGTTGGCCCTGAGCACCCGGAACCCTTAAAGAACAACAGTAAAACAAGCACGAAAAGGGTCAACCAAGGTCGTCTACCTGCATGAATAAACTAGTCTCAGCAGTAGCCGAGGTCTTACACGAAAACGCGAAGAAATGGGGCGGTTTGGTGCAGGGAGGAGGAGAAAAAGTGGAGAAGAAGATGAAATGGTGGCTAGGGCTGGAATATGGGTATTTATACCCAGCCCTAGTTTGGCAAAATGTCACATTTGGTCCCTGCACTTAGCCCCCGAGTTCCAAAATTTGTTTCGGTTGAAAACGAATTTAATAGGCTAGTTATACTAATAATAAAAATGTAATTAATGATATTGGTAACTTAAAAATGGTTTTATTAATGATAATAATATTATATAAAAATGGTATATTTAGTGATAACAATGATGAAAATTGTAAAAGTTTTAAGGATAGCATACGTTTACGATGAGATCACAAGAATAAAGACGATAAAGCAATTTTAATATCCACACGAATAGTTTATAAGGATGAGGAATGAACGTTCAAGAAAAGTTAACAGTAACCGTGTTAATTGATGGACCTTGTGGTGACAGATGTCACACGAAACCCCAAAATGATAGAGGTAGTGAGCCTATAGCCATCATAGATCAACCATATCCAATAGGGTTCGATTTCTCCTTGCAGACACACCATTGTGTTATGGTGTTCTAGGTGGAGTAAGTTGTTAGACGATCCCACAATTTCTTACATGGTACTAAAAAGCCTCACTGAGGTATTCACCCCCTCTATCTGTACAAAGAACTTTGATAGTTTTATTGAGTTGATTTTCTACTTCATTCTTGAATATTTTGAACATTTCAAAAGCTTCATGTTTATGCGTCATCAAGTACACATAACCATATCAACTATAATAGTCGGTGAAGGTAATGAAGTATTTTTCACCATTTCTTGTCATTGTCTTAAAAAGGCACATACATCTGAATGTATGATTCCCAATATCTCTTTTGCCCTCTCATTAGTACCACTAAAGGGCGACTTGGTCATCTTCCCTTGTAAACAAGATTCACACTTATCAACTCAAACATTTTCATTGTTTTTAAAAGACCATTCTTTTGAAGTGTTTGAATTCGATTCTTTTTATGTTACCAAGACGACAATGCCAAAGATATGAATCACTTAAACCCATTTTAAGTTTCTTGGTGCTTGATTGGTATAAGGATTTATTATTGGATGAATCATCATGAACCAGTTCATAGATACCATTAAAAGGCATAGCCTTAAAATAAAACACATCATCCATATAAACATGAATACCATTGTTAACAACTTCCAAACCACATTGTTTTAAAATAGAAACATAAATTATGTTCCTAGTCAAACTAGGAGCATACAAAATGTTCTTAAGAACAACTTCCAAACCATTTGAATGTTTCAAAATATAGCCTCCTTGGGCTTCGACATTAACTTTTGCCCCGTTGCCCATGTAGAGACTTGTGTCTACCTTCTTGAAGTGTTTATTTCTTTTGAACACCTGCAACAAATTGCAAATCTGAGTTCCACATCCGGTATCCAATGCCCATGTGTTTGAAGAAATAACATTTAAACCAATATGAATCATGAAAGTTGTACCTGCGGTTTTGCCGAGCATCCCTCTTATTTCTCAACTCTTTGAGATATGTGGGACAATTCCTTTTCCAGTGTTCTATCTCGCCACACTCAAAGCATGGATCGTTCTCCGTTACCCTAGGCTTTTTAAGCTTAGGCTTTGGAGGTTCCGCTTTAGCCTTCCCTTTCCCTTTACCTTTGATGTACCCCTTTCCTTTGGCAACATTTGCCTTGGGTTTGGGGAATGGCCTTTTCTTATTGCCTCCCTCATTGATCAAGAGAACATGTAGAACCTTTCTACCCATCCCTGCCTCGGCTGTTTTGAGCATTGTGTTAAGCTCACTAATGCTCTTGTCCCACCCGTTCATATTGTAATTCATTATTAATGTCTCAAACCTTTTGGTTAGGCCTTTAAGGATCAAATCTGTGGCACGCTCCTTTGAGACGGGACAATTAAGCCTCTCGAGGCGATCTACGTGGCTTTTCCTCTTAAGAACATAAGATGATACCGATTGCGTTTCTTCCATGCGACATGCATGAAGCACTCGAACTGTTTCGAAGCGCTCTATCCTAGCTTGTTGAAGAAACATTTCCTTCAATTGGGTAATCATGTCATAGGCCCCATGATGCTCCAAGTCCTTTTGGAGTTCAGGAATCATGGTTCCCAATATGAGGCAAGAAACCTTCATGGAATCCTCAGTGTATTGAAGCCAATCGTTATAGGCCTCAACATCCTCGAGGTCGGGTTAGTCAGGAATGGGATCATCAAGGACATAGACCCTTTTTTTCTTGCTTGAGAACAATTGAAGCTAGTCATCCACATATCCGGCTCAAGATGCCAATGTTGGGTTTGTTAGACCAATATCAAAGTTGTTTAACCATTTAAACAAGAAAAACACAGCGGAAACAAACCGTAATATAATGTTTTGTAAACTGAAAATTAAGGCACATTATATGTCAACAACAAACCCAAGATTGTAAGGATCATTTATATGTGAAAGAACTAGCAAACAAGCAAAATATAACAAGCAAAATAAACCATGGAACTACCTTCCAAAGCTGCCCAAAACCGTTAGATGAACTACCTTCCAAAGGCTGCCCAAAAACATTGGATGTCAAGAAGAATATGAAGTCTTGAAGGATCAAAACACCAAAGAAGATGTCCTCAAGCTTGTATACCCACAAGCCTCAAGCAAAACACTTTGTTGCTAGGATTTTGACACCAAAATCACAAGAAAGAGGCTGCAGAAGACCTTTTTTCCAGCCTTGTTTTTATTCTAAGTTGAGAGAAAAAAGATGAGTCTTGCATGTATGAGAGAGAGTGGAAAATTGGAGAGTGTGACTAGTTCTAGTGGGGTGTTGTTTCAAGGCAACAAAAGACCAAACATACCCCTCAAGAGGCGGCCGAAAAAATGTGTTTAAAAGGGGTTCCCCCCATTTTAAACACCCACTTAATTTGTGAACTAGTTATATTATTAGTTATATAATTAACCTTTTAATTATATAACTTAAACACAGTATTATTATTTGATGTTATTTAACCAACTTAAATAACATTATAAATAATCTCCATGAACAAAATATCCTTATAAGTTGTTCTTTCTCACATGCAATTTATTTAGAAAACCCATTTTTTAAATTGGTGTAATTATTTAATTGCATGATCATATCATTAATTAAATACATGTTGGTGGTTGCTAAACTTGCTATTAGGTATGACCCGACTTGAATCATAATGTACTAACCACATCAATGTTCTATGTGTCTTTGGCATAAAATCCAACAATCTCCCACTTGCACAAGATTCATAGAAGATTGATGCAAGCAGTAAATACCGCCCAACAATGGTTTACTACCCTTAATACTCATGATTAAAAGCCATTCAATAACATCATCCCCTTCAAGTATCCAACTTGAAATGATTTAGGTGAATCAATCATTTATCCTTTTCTTACAAATGTCATATTAAATCCAAGGACACAAAATGATCATTCCTTATTGATTTAATTTAATCAGGCCTTAGACATCTTGCTCTCAATGAATAATAGGACAAATTCCATCTTGACTACATACATTTCTCAAAATCATCTCGTGTCACACCTGAACATAGCCTTATGTATTGTCTATTATTTCAGAGCATTGAAGAACTACCTCAAGGTATAACACATTCGTGAATATCAAACCCATTATGTATCTCAGGTTGGAGGATACCAAATGATATTCTCCTTTACTCAAACACTTATGATCAATCTAGAAGATTCCATATAGTAAGATTTGAGATGCAGGTCCGTCCAATATTTGTATCCCACAAATATCTATGAACTTTGGCAGCAACCAATTGCTCTATATTCATGCCTTATGAATATCCATGAAGCCATGTTCATAATAGTGTTATGTTCATATTTATTCCCGCAAACATGACCGACTACAGACATTTAGAATAATAAACATATTCATGGATGTATACATGCTGAATGGAACTTAACTCAGAATATCACAGATATATAAAAGAGTTAAATATTACATTGTTCCAAACTTTTAAATAATAAACACATTAGTTCCAATCACTAGAATATGAAAGTCCTAAGGCACAAGTATGAATTTCATGCTTTGCCCTTTCAAGGAGATTCTTTAATGGATCCGCAATGTTTTGATAGGTGTGAACTTTACCAATGCATATCTTTCTTTTTTCAACTTCATCCCATATGTAGTTGAATTTCCGCTCAATGTGTCTAGTCTTTTGATGTGCACGGGGTTCCTTGATTTGTGCAATCGCACCTTCGTTATCACAAAAGATTTGTAGGGGCTCTTGAATGGTAGGGACGACCCCTAGATCAGCGATAATTTCTTTATCCATGCAGCTTCCTGAGCTGCTAATGACGCGGCTATGTATTCGGATTCTGTAGTGGGCAATGCTATCACGTCTTGTTTTGAACTCTTCCAGGACACTGGCCCTTCATTCATAATGAAGACATACCCCGATTGTGATCAAGAATCAACTTGATAAGTTTGGAAGCTCGCATCCGTGTAACCCTATACAACGAGTTCCTCTTCACGTGACCCCTATATTAGAAACATATCCTTAGTCCTCCTAAGGTATTTTAATATACTTTTAACAGCCATCCAATGGCTATTACTTGGATTCTGCTAATATCTACTCATCATGCTTAATGCGCATGACACGTCCTGTCTAGTGCATATCATCGCATACATGATGGATCCTATAGCAGACACATATAAGATGTCCTTCATTCCATCTTGATCATTCTTTAACCTTGGACATTGAGATGTACTCAATATTGTCCCTCTTTGAATAGGTACCATACCTTTCTTAGAGTTTTCCATCTTGAACCTTTTCAAGACTTTATCAATGTATGCACTTGGTTTAAACCTATCAACCGCCTCTGTCTATCCCTATAGTTCTTTATTCCTAAAATATAAGCGGCCTTATGAAGATCTTTATCAAAAAACAACTTCCAAGCCAGGTTTTAACACCTTCCATGGTTGGAATATCATTTCCAAAAAGTAGTATGTTATCAACATACAATACTAAGAATGTAATTATGCTCCCACTAGCCTTTTCTATACACAAGCCTCGTCAACGTTCTTGATGAAACAATTTCTTGATCTCCTCATCGAAACGTTGATTCCAATTCTTGATGTTTGTTTCAATCCATAGATTGATCTCTTTAACGTGCATACTTTATTAGAATGGTGTGGATCGACAAAACCATGACGCTGAACCATATCGACTGAAGGAATACATCTGCCCAAGATACATACTAAATTCATGTGGCTAGTGTGATATGATCCAAGTCGGGTCATACCCAATAACAAGTCAAACAAACACCGATAAATATTTATTCTCTGATAAGATCACACAAATAAATATTAGCACCAATTTAGAAACCGGGTTTTCTAAATCATTGCTTTTGTAAATGAACAATATTATGGATAATTTGTTCATGAGATGTTAGTTGTTTTATTATTTAAATTGGTTAAGTAATATAAAACAAAAGTGTGTTAATTTTATAAAATTAAAATTGGTTTTAATTTTATAAAACAAGAGTGTTTTTACAAAATTAATTCAAATGGGAGGAAACAAAAAGGGTCCCAATTTCGGCCGCCCCTTGGCCTTGGGAATCCCTTTTTGTTTCTTGTAACATGCAAGCCATTTGATCACTTGACACTCTTCCATCTCTAACACACTTTCTCTCTCACACACAAGAGCAAGAAATCCTCTCTACTCTCTCTCAAAACGGGTTTTTAGAGCTGAAACAAGGCTGATTTTCAGCTTGGAATCAAGTGTTCTTGGCTGGAAAAACGGTTGTAGAGAGGGCTTTCAAGTTGGTGTTTCACAACCTAGCAAGTGGGTGTTTGAAGGAGCTTGTGGGTATCATCTCTTGAGGTCTTCTTGCTTGAAGATTCAGCCACAAAGATCATCTCTGACATCTCCCCAAACTCGTTTTCTTGAAGCTTGAAAGGTTGTCTTCTAAACATCCTATGTTTATCTTTATTGTATGCATTTCGTATATGGATCCATGGTTTGGGTTTAGCTTTTCAAATGGGTTTGATAATCAACATATTAACAAGATTTTAAACTCTTAATCTGCTGCGTTTTTTATATATATTGGCTTATATGGACTTTGATAATCTTGTTAAATCCCATCAATGGCATCAAGAGCCACTTATACGAATGCATACATATATATGACACTCTTGTTCACGGTTTTGTGGTGTATAACACCATATGGCCGAGAGTTTTGTGGGCTGGATTGGTCCCTTTTTCAGGTTTTAAAGATGCTATTTTATATGCTTGATTAGGATCTTTAAAATTTGGAAATGGTTGTTTGTTTGTTTGAACCAAACCCATTTGTTCTTGGTTTATGTTGGCCAAGAATATTGGTTGAAAAGGGGCTGCCAAAATCGATTGTTATGTGCATATTTGGATGTGTATATAGATGTTCATAACCTAGCCAATACCTTGCATATGGATGTGTTTTGTGTTGTGATTTGTATGATTATTTATTTGGGTTTGTAATCTATTTATTATTTATGATGGTTTGTAATAATAAGTAGATTCGTTGTATCTCTTTTACTAGTAAAAAATGTATTAGGATATATTTTGTAAAAGGAGTTCAAGAAGACTTTGGTTTTTGGTTTGGGCCATTTTAGGCCCAAATGGGCCTCATAGCCCAAGATTGGTTTTAAGCCCAATAACCAAAGCCCAAAGCATGAAGGCCCAAGGAAGCTAGGAGCTGAAGTTGGAGCCCAAGAGAAAGCCCAAATAAAGCAAAATGGTGACAACACAAAATGGACACTTGATGCATTAGGATGCGGGATCAAGTGGGAGCACACCATCTCAATGCCTTGTGTCATGTTTATGCTTTATAATTGACCCCTTGGCACACTTGTTTTGGCCAACAAGTGTTGCCAAATCCATTGGCTATGGTTTGAACTTGTGGTTGTTTTATTATGCATGTATGGTTGATTTACGTTCATCTTATCTTATTATGAATTGGATAGTTAACAACTCGAAATCAACAACTCGCATAAAATTGATTCCTTAGAAATCAATAAGTAATAAAATGGGTTTTACCAAATGAAAATTGTTTTCATAATTAATTGGGCTATTAAAAGGAATTTTGAAATAAGTTTTCAAATAAACTACCATGCATTTGAATGCATACAAATGCAAGGTATGAAAATTGTTTTCCAAACTAGAATTTTGTGAAACATAAATCCGTTTTATCAAGTCAAACACCATCCTATTATACAACACTCGAATCATTTGAGAATTTAATGTGGGATAAAGGTCACCTAACCACATAAAGGGAACTTATGGTTTTGAGGTGGGTTTGCCACATTTATGGGATAAAGGTCACCTAACCACTAATATTAGCAAATCCACACGTGTGTCTAAGTAGGACGACTTAATTTGAAATCATGCATTAGGATCACCGAAGCATGACGTACAAAGGGTGTTGATGGGATAAAAATGCCAAACAAACATAAGATGTTAACCGATCCCATACACTAGAAATTGTAATAGGTTACAATTGTCAAACGTTGACTACCTTGTTAATTAAATAAAGGGATAAAGGTCACCTAACCGATATTTAAATGTAACGTTGGATTCTAAATTTTGACTATTAATTGTCTATGAGACGAAAGGGTATTAATAATCAAAATATATTGATATTAAAAGTACTAAAATTGAATTTTTGTAAATTGTAGATGGCTAACAACAACAATGCAATCCCGACCGTCCATAACCTATCACTAAGAACCATCCTTGAAAAGGAACGTCTAAACCATGGGAACTTCATGGATTGGTACCGAAATTTGAGAATTGTTCTCAAACAGGAAAAGAAGTCGTATGTGTTAGACGATCCCATTCCCGATCAACCCGATGAAAATGACGTTGAGGCCTTTGCCGATTGGGTCAAGTACACCGAAGACTCTGTGCAAGTCTCATGTCTCATGCTAGCGAGTATGATTCCTGATTTGCAAAAGGACTTTGAGAACCACAATGCCTATGACATGATCACCCAGTTGAAGGAAATGTTCCAACAACAATCAAGGGTGGAGCGCTTCGAAACAGTTCGAGCACTCCATGCATATCGAATGGACGAGACCCAGTCGGTATCATCTTACGTTCTCAAGATGAAGAGCCACATTGATCTCCTTGAAAGGCTTAACTGTCGTGTGTCCAATGAGTTGGCAACAGATTTGATCCTCAACTCCTTATCCAAGAAGTTTGATAGCTTCGTTATGAACTATAACATGAATGGATGGGACAAGAGCATTGGTGAGCTTCATTCAATGCTCAAAACGGCTGAGGCAGGCATGGGTAGAAAGGTTCTACCAGTCCTTACGATCAATGAAGGTGGTAATAGGAAAAGGCACCTCCACGACCCTAGGGCAAATGTTGCCAAAGGGAAGGGGCACGTCAAAGGGAAGGGTAAGGGTAAAGCAAAAATGGAACCGCCCAAACCGAAAGAAAAGAAGCAAAAGGTTGCTCATGATGACCGTGTTGTTTTGAGTGTGGTGAAGTAGGCCATTGGAAACGCAATTGTCCGGTCTATCTCAAAGCGTTGAGATCGAAGAGGGACGCGGGGCAAACTTCAGGTACAACATTTATGATACATGTTGAGCTAAATGTTATTTCTTCTAACACATGGGTATTAGATACTGGATGTGGAACTCATATTTGCAATTTGTTGCAGGGGTTCAAAAGAAGTGAACATTATGCAAAAGGGGAAATAAGTCTCTTCATGGGCAATGGTGCAAAGGTTCATGTGGAAGCCCAAGGAGACTACATTTTGAAGCTTCCAAGTGGTTTGGAAGTTATTTTAAAAAATGTTTTGTATGCTCCTAGTTTAACTAGGAACATTATTTCCGTTTCCTGTTTAAGACAATATGATTATGATTTCAAGTTCGTTGACAATGATATTCATGTTTCTTTAAATCATGTGTTTGTTTTAAGGCTATACCTTGTAATGGCATTTATGAATTGGTTCATAATAACACAACATATGATAGCTCAATGTACCAAGCAACCACCAAAAGGCTCAAATTATATTTAAATGATTCTATCTTTGGCATTGTCGCCTTGGTCATATAAACAAGAATCGTACGCAAAAACTCCAAAAGGATGGTCTTTTAAAAACTAATGAAAATGTTTCATTTGATATATGCGAGTCTTGTTTGCAAGGTAAAATGACAAAGGTCCCTTTTAGTGGGACTAATGAAAGGGCAAAGGATTTATTAGGGATTATACATTCGGATGTATGTGGACCTTTTAAACCAACAACTAGGAATGGTGAAAAATACTTCATTACTTTTACCGATGACTATAGTCGTTATGGGTATGTGTACTTGTTAAGACACAAACATGAATCTTTTGAAATGTTCAAAATCTTCAAGAATGAAGTTGAAAATCAACTCAACAAAAGGGTCAAGATTCTTCGTATAGATAGAGGAGGTGAATACCTGAATAGTGAATTTCAAGAGTATCTAAGAAGTTGTGGGATTGTCTCACAACTTACTCCACCTGGAACACCACAACATAATGTGTGTGTCTGAAAGGAGGAATCGAACTCTATTGGATATGGTTCGATCTATGATGGCTAGAAGTTCACTACCTCTATCATTTTGGGGTTTCGCACTGCTCTCCGCGGCACGTATTTAAAGTATGGCCCCAACCAAGAAAGTGGAAAGGACACCTTTTGAAGTATGGCATGGAAGGGTTCCATCATTATCATATTTAAAAGTTTGGGGGTGTGAGGCTTATCCTAAGCAATACGCTCAAAACAAACTAGAAGCCCGATCCACAAGTGTATCTTCATTGGATACCCTAGAAATTGCATTGGATACTATTTCTATGATCCATCAGAGCAGAAAGTATTTATTGCTCGAAAGGCAGAGTTCTTAGAAACTAAGTTTCTTTCGAAGAAACTAGTGGAAGACAGTGGAACTTGAAGAGATTCAAGATTCACAAGACGATACACAATTTGTTGAAACTAGCAATCAACATGAGGATGTTGAGAATGATCATATGGATGATCAAAATACACAAAACGTTCGCAGATCTGGTAGAACTAGTATTCCTCCTGAGAGATATGGATTTTTCATGGATGGATGCTATGTGGTAGATTCGGATGAACCAACCACATACCATGATGCAATGTCAAAACCTGATTTTGACAAATGGCAAGAAGCCATGAACGTCGAGATGCAATCCATGTATGATAACCAAGTTTGGGAATTGGTTACACCACCTCTTAAGTCCAAGATAGTTGGGAGTAAGTGGGTTTTCAAGAAAAAAACGATATGCATGGAAACTTGGATACTTATAAAGCTAGACTTGTAGCGAAAGGTTTTACTCAAACTCAAGGGTTGATTATGATGAAACTTTCTCGCCTGTGGCAATGCTAAAGTCTATTAGGATATTGTTTGCCATAGCAGCATATTATGACTACGAGATTTGGCAAATGGATGTCAAAACCGCTTTCCTTAATGGATATCTTGAGGAAAATGTCCATATGAAACAACTGAAGGTTTTGTCGATCCAAAACATCCTAACAAGGTATGCAAGTTAAAGAAATCAATCTATGGATTGAAACAAGCGTCAAGAAGTTGGAATCACCGTTTTGATGATGAAGTAAAGAAATTTGGCTTCATCAAAAACGCTGATGAAGCTTGTGTGTATAAGAAACTAGTGGGAGCATTATTACTTTCCTGGTATTATATGTCGATGACATTCTGCTATTTGGAAATGACATTCCAACCTTGGAAGGTGTAAAAACCTGGCTTGGAAGCTGCTTTTCCATTAAAGATCTTGGTGAAGCCACCTATATTTTGGGAATAAAAATCTATAAAGATAGATCAAGGCGGTTGATAGGTTTAAACCAAAGTGCATACATTGAAAAGATCTTGAAAAGGTTCAAGATGGAGAATTCTAAGAAAGGTTTGGTACCTATTCAAAAAGGGACTATATTGAGCTCATCTCAATGTCCTAGTTCAAAGGATGAACAAGAAAGAATGAATGGAGTCCCATATGCATCTGCTATAGGATCCATCATGTATGCAATGATATGTACTAGGCCGGACGTGTCATGTGCTCTGAGCATGACAAGTAGATACCAGCAGAACCCTGGTAACAGTCATTTGATGGCTGTTAAGAGTATTTTGAAATATCTTAGGAATACTGAGGATATGTTCTTAATATATGGATCTGGTGAGGAGGAGCTCGTTGTAAAGGGTTACACGGATGCGAGTTTCCAAACTGATCGAGATGATTCTCGATCACAGTCGGGATATGTCTTCATTATGAATGGAGGAGTAGTCTCTTGGAAGAGCTCAAAGCAATATGTGGTGGCACTGTCTACAACAGAATCAGAATACATCGCCGCTTCATTGGCAGCTCAAGAAGCTGCGTGGCTTAGGAAATTCATTGCTGATCTAGGGGTTGTGCTACCATTCAAGACCCCCTAGAGATCTTTTGTGACAACGAGGGTGCGAATGCTCAAATCAAAGAACCTCGTTCTCATCAAAAGACTCGGTACATTGAACGGAGATTCAACTACATAAGGGATGAAGTTGAAAAGGGAAAGACATGTATTCGCAAAGTTCACACCCATCAAAACATTGCGGATCCACTCACGAAGCTCCTAGATAGGTCAAAACATGAAAGTCATACTTGTGCCTTAGGACTTTGATATTCTAGTGATTGGACTTGATCAAATTTTGTATTTGGATATTGGAACTTATGTTATTTAACTTAATTATATGTTTATAATTTTCATTTGTTCATTCTTTTAGCATGTTTAAATCCATGAATAAGCAAGTTATTCTAAACGTCCGTGGTCGATCATACTTGTGGGAACAACTATGAATGTAAGACTATAATGAACTTGGATTGGTTGATATTCATAAGATATGAATATAAAGCAAGTTGTTGCTACCAAAGTTCATTGATATCTATGGGATATAGATATTGGACTGACCCGCTCTCAATTGTCTCTGGATGGAATCTTAGTGATTAGTCGTAAGAGACATTGAGTAAAGGCGAATATCATTTTATCCTTAGACCTGAGATACATATAGGGTCTTGATATTCACCAAGTATTATATTTTGACTTAGTTCTTTGCTGTTATGTAAAATTAACAGTACATAAGGCTAGGTTCAGGTATGATAGAAGGCGATTGTGAGAGACATATGTAGTCAAGATGGAATTTGTTCCTTATTCTTTTCGTTGAGAGTTAGATGACTAAGGCCTGTTAAAGTAAATCATCGGAGAATGACAATTTTGTGTCTGGGATTTAACATGACATCTGTAACAAAAGGATGGATAATTGATTCACCTAAAACATTTCAAGTATGGTACTTGAAGGAGATGATGTTATTGAATGGCAGTTAATCATTACATTAGGGGTAGCAAACCGTTGCTAGGCGTTATTTGCTACTTACATCAATTTTCTATGAATCTTGTACAAGTGGGAGATTGAAGGAATACATCTGCCCAAGATACATATTAAATTCATGTGGCTAGTGTGATATGATCCAAGTCGGGTCATACCCAATAACAAGTCAAACAAACACCGATAAATATTTATTCGCTGATAAGATCACACAAATAAATATCAGCACCAATTTAGAAACCGGGTTTTCTAAATCATTGCTTTTGTAAATGAACAATATTATATGGATAATTTGTTCATGAGATGTTAGTTGTTTTATTATTTAAATTGGTTACGTAATATAAAACAAAAGTGTGTTATATTTTATAAAATTAAAATTGGTTTTAATTTTATAAAACAAGAGTGTTTTTACAAAATTAATTCAAATGGGAGGGAAACAAAAAGGGTCCCATTTCGGCCGCCCCTTGGCCTTGGGAATCCCTTTTTGTTTCTTGTAACATGCAAGCCATTTGATCACTTGAACACTCTTCCATCTCTAACACACTTTCTCTCTCACACACAAGAGCAAAAAATCCTCTCTACTCTCTCTCAAAAACGGGTTTTTGGAGCTGAAACAAGGCTGATTTTCAGCTTGGAATCAAGTGTTCTTGGCTGGGAAAAACGGTTGTAGAGAGGGCTTTCAAGTGGGTTTCACAACCTAGCAAGTGGGTGTTTGAAGGAGCTTGTGGGTATCATCTCTTGAGGTTTCTTGCTTGAAGATTCAGCCACAAAGATCATCTCTAACATCTCCCCAAACTCGTTTTCTTGTAGCTTGAAAGGTTGTCTTCTAAACATCCTATGTTTATCTTTATTGTATGCATTTCGTATATGGATCCATGGTTGGGTTTAGCTTTTCAAATGGGTTGATAATCTACATATTAACAAGATTTTAAACTCTTAATCCGCTGTGTTTTTTATATATATTGGCTTATATGGACTTGATAATCTTGTCAAATCCCATCATCGACAGTCTCTTCGAGATGTCCATTAAGAAAAGTGATTTTGACATCCATTTGCCAAATCTCATAGTCATAATTTTCGGTTATGGCAAACAATATCCTAATTGACTTTAGCATTGCCACAGGCGAGAAGGTTTCATCATAATCAACCCCTGAGTTTGAGTGAAGCCTTTTGCTATAAGTCTTGCTTTGTAAGTATCCAAGTTTCCATGCATATTGATTTGCACTCCCCTCCAAGTCAAGCCCCACTTGAAGTGGAGGTTAAGGTTGAACAACGAGAGACACACAAACCTGGACCTCCTGCTAAATGTCAGCAAGCTTCATCTTTTGATCCACAGCAGGGTCAACCTCCCTCTCCTTCTGAACCTGAGAGAGAGGAAGTCCCGACTGAGAAAGACAATGATACTCAATCTGGTACTGCAGGCGAGTCTTCTCAGTTAAAACTTGTAAAGAGAATGAAGAGGATGGCTTCTAAACCAAAGCCAAAGAAGGGGAAGACTGCACCCTCTTCTAAACCCCAGGATGAGTCAGAACATCCTAAGGATGTGCAGCCAGAGGATGCTTAATCAATTCCAATTTCAGTAGCTCCTCTAGCATCAGGAAGACCCATCTTGTCCTGGACATACACCACAACTCCAGAAAGATGGCATGTCATTAGAGAACAAGGTAGTTAAGACATATAAACTTGGCAAAATATGTTTTAGTTGCCTCTACATGATCTCTTTGATTTGAGAAGACATTTTGACAGTTTGAAGGATCCTGATCATCTCATGAAGAAAGGGCTGGTTATCATTCTAATGAGAACTATTGATATCTGAAGTGTACTAAGTGTTTTGGTAGCATCAGCCTAGGAGGAGTTTGTAGAGATTAATGAAGAGGCTGATGCGACTCAAACATCCAAAGTCTATCATGCATGCTGCATAAGTGCAGTGAAGAAGAATGCTTAGGAAGTTTCACACATGCAAGAGAAATATTCTAAGTGTGAAATCTTCCAAAGCCATGACCAATATCTTCTAAAGCCAAAGATGTAGTCTTCCGAAGCCTCAGAGTCAAAGTCTTCCGAAGCCTCAGAGTCAAAGTCTTCCGAAGCTTCAACTCATGTTGTAGTAATGCGGACAAGACTGTTCATCCGCATTTGCCAATGCGGATGACCAGACAAATGCGGAGAAGTATTTGTTCATCCGCATTACCCAATGCATATGACCAATATACTAATGCGGAAGATCAAGTAAAGAAATGCTAATCAAGTCAAGTCAATCGCATTTCCCAATGCAGATGAATGAGAAGAAATGCAAATGAAGACTTAGACTGGTTTTGATTTACTGGTCAGGGTTAGTTTAGTAATTTTTTAAAAAGGCATTTTGTCTGTCTATAAAAAGAATAGAAAATCTCGTACATGAGGTGACAGTGGATAGAAAATTGTAATATATTTTGTCATTTACTCTCTAGGTGTATTATTATTGTTTTATGCTGAAACCGTAGCATTTACTGTATTCAATTACCTTCATCAATACAAAAAGCATTTATGAGTATTTCCTCTCCATTGAATGTTTCTTCATTGTATGATTCCTACACTAAATCATTAAGTCAATCATTATATTCAATCCTAAGTAAGAATCTCAATGTCACTACCTAGTTAGATAATAAGGATGATCAAGAAGGTGATGCATCTTTGTCAGCCTCAAATCCATCAACAAAGGAGAGGCGCACTAAGAGAAATCAGGATCAAGGAGCCTCGTCCTCAACTTGAAGAGACACCAGATCAGGACAAAAGTAATGATTAGATGTTTATGTATTTGAAACTTTTCTACTTGAATTATGTATTACATTAATGTAATTAATGATTAATTATATTTAATTTCGTGATTAATGATTTAAGTATGATATGTTGAATGTTTAATCAAACAGATGAGGATCAACGACCAGATGAATATGATGTCGCCCCTCTTTAGCATGTCGAGACTCAAATTACTATTATTCTTGACTTGCAAGGGATCGTCAGAAGATTTGTGAGCTACACTCCTCATGAAAGTAAAACCCAAGCTACAAATACGGATGAGATAAAGATAGAGGATGTCACAACACATCACTATCCTGAGTACATTGACCCTCAAGGCAATGGTATCCCTAACTTGGCAGAAATGTTTGGCAGTGACTTTTGATAAGTTGGAGGAGATGGAGAAAGAAAAAGGGAAAGATGAAAGTACAACCCAAGCTTTAGATGCAAATGTTGATATTATGAAAGCTGAATGGGTAGCTTGTTTTGCTGAGATGAAAGCACAACATGCATCCCCAAAGCAAAATACCTACACTGAAGTTTATAGAGTCAAGAGACATGAGAAAGTGTCAGGCAAGATTATTGTCTGGGCATATTTTAAAGACTTGGAAGTCTATGCTATTAAAAGGGAGAAAGGGATTGAGTACTTTAGATATCCACATGACGTGGAGACTCTTCTTTGTTTTGAGCTCAATCGACTAGCTTGCTTAGATCTATTGTATGCTAACCAAAGAAAGATGTCAGGATGGTTTGAAGTAGCATTAAAGAAAGAATACCACACCAAATGGGTAACTTCAGACCTCAACAACCTAAGAGGTTAATTCATAAGTCTGAAGTCTAGAAGGCCTAAAGTAGCGTTGGAGTGGAGTCCCCCATGCATAATGTCTGTTGCACCCTTAAAAGATCATACATGCCAAGTCAATGGGTGAATTGATGATTGCTCTGCTAGAATCCCAAAAGTCCAAGAACCAATGCAGATGAAGATCTGCAAGGAAAATAACAAGTGTTATCTTCCGCATATGTTAATGTGGAAGACATAACTCTGATGCGGACAAGTGTTTACTCTTCCGCATTGACTAATGCGGAAGACATAACACTAATGCAGAAGAATAAAAGAAGATGCGGACAAGACTTTGCTCATCCGCATTGACAAATGCGGATGACCGACCAAATGCGCACAAGTATTTGTACATCAGCATTAACCAATACGGATGACCAACTTACTAATGCTGATGATCAAATAGAAATGCTTATCAAGATTAAATCATCTGTATTTGTCAATGCGGATGAACAAACAGAGATGCGGATGAAGACTTAGACTAGTTTCTGATGTAATAGGTCAGGGATAGTTTAGTCATTTTTTAAAGGCATCTTGTCAGCCTATAAATAGAATAGTTAACCTCGTACTGAGGTGACGGCTGATAGATAGAGAATTTTTGTTGTAATTATTCTATGTAACCTATCAACTTTCATATATCAATACAAACAGGATTTATGAGTACTTTTCTTGCTTTGAATGTTCTTTGATTGTTTTTTCCGCCACTCAATCATTGACTTGATTATCATATTCGATTCTCAGTAAGAATTTCACTCTTACTCCAACCCAGTCAATTGGTATCAGAGCTTTGGCTCTTGATTCTCTTTCAGATCTGCGCAGAGACTGAATAGAACTCAATTGATGTGATAATCAAGTTGCTAGTAGTAGATATCATCATCTCTACTTAGCAAACATCAAGAATACTCAGCAAGAATACTCTGTCAAACAGCAAGAATACTCATTATGAACCTCGAAAGAACTGGTTGAACAAGTTGGACTCATCAAACATAATCAATCTTAAAATCAACTAAATCTATACATTCACAAATCAACATGGATTCTAACAGTTACTCTGAACTAGGTCATACACCTAAACCTCCCATGCTTAAACACCAATATGAGTTTAAACAAGGGAGAATAAGGTTAGAAATTATATCACACGTGTAGATCCTGATTTTGGATCTCAATATAAGGGTCCACATATTCCTGTTACTCTATCAACAACTCAAGCTGCACTGTACAAGACTGCTAGAATACCAATTGAAGACTTAACTCTGAATGAAGATGACTATAAGAAAATCAAAATGATCTCAACGCATACTCAATTTTGACTCATGCACTCAAAATGGATGTGCTGAAAAGATTGGAAAAGTATGGAACTGCTAAAGCTGTTTGGGATGCACTTAAAATTATGTGTGAAGGAATCAGTGAGGTTGTTGAAATTAACAAAGACAAGCTGGTCAATCAGTATGAAGCCTTCCATCACAACAAAGGAGAATCCATATCAAAACAACTGCACAGATTTCTATAGTTGGTCAATGACTTGGATATTATGGGTGTTTCATACAACATTAAAGAACTTAACAAGAAAATGCTTCACAGTCTACCTGAAAGCTCGAAGCAAAATGTCACAATGCTGAAAAATACTTGATCTTGAGACTACCACTCTAGATGTTATGATAGCCAAGATTGAAGCTTTGGAACTTGATGAAGGAAGCAGAAATCTGAGTGGACCAAGAGTGATTCAAGCCTACAAATTCCCTTCAGAATCACATTCTGTTGAAAATGTTTTTATCACAGAGGAAGATGACTTCATCTCATCAAGAGATCAAATGAACAATACTGGGTTCATCGCATCTCCACCATTCAATCACCCTTCAACTTTAGCTCAAGCACCAAAAGTCTCCACTGTTCCTCAAACCGCTCAAGAAGACTTAAAATCAGAAGAGCAAAAGGCAACTTACAATGCCTTTATTTCAAGTTTTGAAGCATATCCAGGGGGAAGACTCACTTCTGCCCACCTAATACAGGAAGATTTAGAAGAAATAGATCCTGATGATGTTGAGGAGATGGATCTATAATGGCAAATGGCAATGATTGCCATGAGAGCAAAGAAATTCTTGAGAAAAGGAAGAAAGTTGAGCCTGAATAAGAACACAAAACTTGGATATTATAAATCCAAGGTAAAATGCTTTAACTGTGGCATGACTGGCCATTTCTCAAGAGAGTGCAATGCACCTAAAAGAAACAACCATTCAAGGAACTCTCCAGGTTAATCATCAACACAACCCAATTCAAGCTATCACTCAAACAATCAACAACAGCAGTACCATCATTCTCATCATCAACAAACATACCAGAATCAACCACAACTGACAAATCAAGCCCATGCAAGCAGTCGGCCTTCTGCCAGTGCCCTTGTGATCAAAAAAGATGGGAAATGTGACTGGAGTGTGTATGCTGAGGAACTCATGCCACAATTCCAAAATCATGCTCTTATGGCTCACATCAATGATGGACCATCTTCAATGCCTACTGAGGTAAAAACTAACCTTTGTAGTCAGAAATGCATAAATGAATTACAAGAGTATAGAGAACACAACCATAAACTGGCAGATAAAATTAAAGAAGAAAAATTGAAGTTAGAAATGATGAAGAGGGAACTAAAAAGTTTTGAAATCAAAATCAAATCTCTTATTTCTGACATAGAAAAATTGCATGGTGAGAAATACAATTTTGCAGCTGAAAATGAGCTACTTATTGAAAAGTTAGCTCAAGCTATAGCTCAACAATCTATGACTGTAGTGAAACATGAAAAGTTTCAAATGTCTTCAGTCAAGCTGCAAGAGATGCTGGATTCATAAAAGGATCCAAAGGACATGTCAGGGATTGGGTATAATTCATATCCTCCACCATACAATGACAACTACACTGTCATGCCTGACTCTGTCTCATTCTCTGAATCAATTGAACCTAAAACTATGGAACCTAAATTAGTAGTGAAACAAGTGACAAATCCTCAAAACAAACCCGATGTTTATTTTGAAACCAATTAGGATAAAATCAAGTTAGGACACCCAATCAAAATCAAAGAGTGCTCAGACAAGACAGTGAGTGTCATGAAACCCTCAAGCCCTATAAAAGCAATTGTACCTTTTATAAAATTCATACCATCTGTTTTACAAGGCAAAAAGAAATATGTCAAAATAGTGAAACCTACTACTGAGAGTAGTTCTGATAATGTGATTGTATCTCCACAAAATTCAAGCAAATCAGAAAAGGTTTCACTGAAAAAGAAATCAACTGTAAAACTGAGTTCAACACATAAAACTTCATCAGACCCTCAGTCATCAAGGTTAAGGCAGGGAGTTGGGTTTGATATCTGTAACAAAGAACATGTTGACCAGTTTGAGAAAGAGGTGAGAAGTAGGTTAAAGAAACAAAAACAGCCCAGATAACTGAACAAAAGTAGTGTTGTGAAAGAATCTACTAAAAGGGCTGATTCTGACTCATCACCTAAAGAAAAGAAAGTGACTCATCAAAAGAAAGTATCAGTTGAGTCACACAAGGAAAAATCTGATTCAAGAAACAAACAAATGTATTGTGATATTTGTGACTTTTTCAATCACAAGATAGATAAATGCTTGTTCAATCAATATTGTTCTATGTGTGATATGAACAATCACTCCACCAAAAATTGCTATTTCAACAAGTATTGTTCAATCTGTGACATAAACAATCACAATACATCTGATTGTTACTTTAATTAGAAAGGGTTGAGAATTCCACAAGACTAGCCCATCTCAAAAACATCTACTATGATGCATTCTGTCAGACCTCATCTTTATAATACTCAATCTAGGACACCTAGATCAACAAATGATAAAAATAACTTGAAGGATTTGAGGAAGGGTCAAAGAAATCATCCCACAATGAAACACAAACTTAACCTTCCTAAGCAAAAATCAACTTTTGATAATGAAACTCGGGCTAAATTTTTACAAAGAAATAGAGGCCAATGATTTCATTATTCATCTTAATCCTCAGTAGATGTTGATGAGATGACTCGACCAATTCATTATCAAAAGTCTCCCAAAACACCTCCATCTAAATCATTGTTGAGAGGGAAATACCAGGAGGTGACTATCATGAATAGGAACAGGAATCCCAAGACCATCATGGCTTGGGTTCCTTATTCTAATTAGTTCTTTTTGTTTGTAGGTTCATCCACACAGGTCTAATAGCCTATGGTACGTACACAGTGGATGTTTCATGATTTCAAGTACATACAGGAACTACTATGGCATTCGGTGGAGATTCAAAAGGTGGTAGGATTATAGTAGAAGGATCAGTGACAAACGGGATGCTGAGCTTTGATAGAGTGAATACTATGAACAACTGAATTTCAATCTCCTAAGCCTTTCTCAGATCTACGAAAAAAAATATTCAACTCACTTTACAGACACTCACTACTACATTCTGAAACCTGAATTTCAGATTCTTGAAAAATGGGTGAAAGGATCGTGATCTAGTTTGATCAATTAGATTAGGATTTGCAGTGGAATAGCACACGAATTAGATGAAATTCTAGCAAGAATAATATGAATATTCAATCTAACAGTGCAGTTATAGAGAGAGAGTTTTCTGAAAAAAGAATGTTTTTATTCATGCACACGCTTCTCATAGAGGGAAATTAGGTCAACATTCCTTTTATAAGGAATATGACATCAGCTGACGTCACATGATAGTGACATCTAACTGATTTATACAAACAACTGAAATAAAACTAAACAACTAAAGATGTCCACAACAACTGAGGACACCTTCAGTAGAAGCTAGGTATAAACTAACATTATAACTACTGAAGTTATAACATCTGAAGTATAAGAACTTCAGATGTTTTACATAATATACAACTACTGATTACGAACTACTGAAATATAAACCATCACAACTACTGAAGAGAATTACTTCAGCTGTTGTGACAACTTCTGAGAACTTGATCTTTAGACTTTGTCTTCAGCAGTTGTCTTCAGACTTTGTGTTCAGCAATTGTCTTTAGACTTTGTCTTCAGCAGTTGTCTTCAGCAGTTGTCTTCAGACTTTGTCTTCAGACTTTGTCTTCAGACTTGTCTTCAGACTTTGTCTTCAGACTTTATCTTCAGACTTTGTCTTCAGCAGTGTCTTCAGACTTTGTCTTCAGCAGTTGTAGATCACTTCAGTTGTTTTGATGTCTGTGGGAATTAAAGGTTTTTCTAATTTGGCTCATTGGTTCATTTGGTCCAACAAACTCCCCCTGAACTAATGCAGCCAAAACCATTAAAATTATTGAGGTCCCACTTATTGGCAGAAACAAAGTCTGGATCAGCTCAGAATTCTTCAATTATAAGCTCAGGCCAGGGAAGAGATTTCAGAAGGTTTGATTGGGAAAGGATGAATAGGAACTCTGTCTTGGGGAATTGGACACAGAGCTGTTACCCCATCCATGAAACCTACTTCCTAATAATGAGTCTGTAAGACTCTCTGACATAGGCCTCAAGGAAAACAACTTGTTCTTCCATTGTGAGTTCTTCAGCTCCACTTTCAAAGAAGAACTCAGGCCCATAGTACTCAGATAAGTACTTAATATGCTTTCCATTTTTCAGCTCCACAATTGTTATCTCTCTGTATGCAAACTCATCAGGATGAGTGCCGTCAAGCAGTAACTGGAGCTCATTTCTTCTTATTTCTTCAAGATTCTTTTAGATTAACCCCTTTTTACCATTTTGTTTTCTAGTAAAGTTTGTGGAGTCATTTTAGACTTGTAAGCTCTCTTGAAGTCATCAAGAATTCCCCAGGGTGACACTACAATGGACAGCATTATCACAGCATCTACAATCTTCTTTACTTGGCCATTGTATCTGCTTGAAATCATCATTTTGTGAATTCTGTCACTTACTCTGGGGTCAGGCCAAATTCTCACTCTCTCTTTCTCATATTGGAATGTAAATTTGAGAGCATACAACCTCTAAGCATGTTTCTTCATAGCTTGTATGGATGAAGACTTGGGAAACTCTTTATCAATCATCCTTAACAGTTGCTCATCATGTTGTTTATGCTGTTCTTCTTCTTCAAGTTTCACTTTTACCATTTGCCTTTGAAAGTCAGGTGTGATTATTGTTGGTTGACTCCTAGGCTCAGGTATTTTTATTTTGAGAACAGCAGAGAGTGGCAGACTATCATCCTCATTATCTACTTCTTCTTCTTCCATCCTCAACACCCTTCTCTTCTTCTTAAATGCATCATTGGTAATGGGTTCAGTAGGTTTCTTATGTAATGGAATTGGTTTTGAGGGTTGTGAAGGTGGTTGTTTTGGTTTAGGTGATAGTGCAGGCTGCTCTAGCATCTTGGATTTGAGTGAAGCTTTGGAAAGTTTTGCCATATCAGTCCTTTTCCAAGCACCAGCTTCAGCAAGAGCTTCTATGATCAATCCTTTCTTAAATACTTCAGAAGAATAGATTCTGGTGGTTATCTCCAAAATACTGTCTCTGGACCATGACTTTACTTCAATGATCGACCTTCCCAGATGTTTTGATATAAATCTTGCCATAGTTTCCAGCGTTTCTCTTTCTTTCTCACTCCAACTTGCCCATCTTTGTTCAATTTCTTGAATCTCTAACCTTCTGATCTCATAGTCAAGTTTGGCAGTGTCAAATCCTTGTCTGAAGAGTTGATCAATGATCTTATCCATAGATCTGCTATGTTGCACATCAGCTTCTTTCATCAATTCTTCCAACTTTTTCTCACCTTTAGTCTTTTCAGAGGATTTCTTCCTTTTGTAGGTGATCATTTCCTTTTCTTTCTGCTCTTTTTCTTTTGTCTACTTTCAATGACTTAGACTCCCTCTTTTTGGTTGCATTGGGTTCAGGGGTGTGAATGTCAGAAAGTTTCTTGGAAACCGCAGCATCAACTAAAGATTGAAGAGTTGAGGAAAGCCTCTCATCAATGGCTTGATGTACAGTGTTTGTGATTATGGAAGTGATGAGAGGTAAGGATGTTTGAAAGGCATTAACCATTTGCTCAGAGGGGTTCTATCCCTGAGAAATGGCACCTGAAGCAGAGGCTGGTGGCATGTTTGTTGAGAGTGGCTCAGTATTTGGGATACTTTCACGAGAAACTGCCATCTGTGGGTGAATGTGGGCAGATGGACTTGATTCTTGTGACATTTTGGCAAGCAGTTCTTGTAGTCTGCATACCTCAGTCTCAAGAATAGTATTGTGGGCTAGAACATCAAAGAAAAAGCCCAGGTCATCATCAGTCTGTGCTGAATCAGCTGACCTCCTGTTGAAATCAGGATGAGCATGTGCTGAGTGTATATCAGTATTCACATGTGCCCCTATTTCTCGTAACTGGGGACTTCCTGCCTCAGGATAATGTCCTTCATTGGCAGTTGCCTCTGTTGAGGACTTAGAAATGATACCAGCTTCATCCTGATCATGTGCTGTACAAGGAGAAGAGGCATCCTCACCACATGTTATAATCTCCTCCTCTACACTGGGAGATTGAACTCTGTAATCCTTGAGCTGGGGTTATTAGCTACATTATAATCCTCTCCCTTAATGGTTGAGGTTTTCCCAGTAGTAATAGGTTTCTGGGGAGGGGTAGAGGAATGTAGTTGAGTCAACACTTGTGCAATAACCACAGTTGGGCTTGTAGGGGTGGCTTTAGTGGGAGATAGGTGTGAAAAGGATTGCACCTGGGAGAATGGTGCTCTTCAATGGCAATCCTCTCAAGTGAGAGAGATTCCAGTAATGAGGTTTCCCCTTTTGGTTGCATCAGGATCCTGTTGAGAGGATACCTGAGCGGTTCCAGCTGGTAGAGTCCTGGAAACTACAGGGGGATTACTACCAATAGTTTCATCCTGCGTTTGTGTTGCAGGGGCATCAGCAGGGGACTCAACTCCCTGAGTAGCCTTTTTGGGTTGTTTGGAGAGAGGTTTGGAGGGGACTTTGGCTCTGGAGGATGAGGCTGTGGGTATCTTCTGCTTGGTTTTAGCAATTTGGCAGCCTCTTTGAGGTGTGGGTCAGAGTTGTGCCTGGAGTATACTCTGGAAAAACTACCACAACAGGGACTCCAAGGCTAACAGGGCCATCAGATTGTAATTGATTCATGATTATGGCCATAAGAAACCTTGGATATATAGCCATCTGTTAGCTACAGGTTTCATTGCCAGATCTTTTAATTCTAAAAATATAATTTCAGAAAAATTTAAGCTTTGACATTCGAGAATAGAATACGATACCTGCCGCCACCTGGATGACATTTGATCCCATGAAGAGGTTTTGGGGCAAGACAATATTGATCATGTGAAAGATTAGGCGTTCAGCATCAGAAAGTGCTTCTTCAGAATGGTAGTAGCACTTAGGTTGCCCTCATAGTCATGATTATGAATGAGAGATCAATAGTGCCCTTGGGTATTTGGTGATAAAGGTAGCATCATTCAGATCAGCGTTTGGCGAATGATAGTAGGTGACAATCACTTCTTCTTGTTTACAAATGACGGGAGAGCGTTCGACATCATTCTCACCAGTATGGATGGTGACATTTGTCCAGAATTGACGAAGAGAGTCGGGATAGATGGTAGGATTCAGAAGAAAAGCAGTTCGATATTAGGAATCACCATCAGATCAATAGCATCATCAAACTTAGTCCAAAAGGTCGATTTTGTGAAGTAGCAACACAGTTGTGTCGAGGTTTGATTTTCATGGTCGCCATTAATGGGAGATGAACGTTCGGAAATCGATTTATGAAAAGTTTGAAGTTAGGGTTAGGTATTTATAGGTTATGAAATGGCTGAAAGAAAACAGCTGAAAGTTTTGGTTTTAGTCATTAGTTGTTAGAAAATGACTGAAGACATAGTTTTAACTTTCAGGTGTTGTAAACAACTGAAGACTTGGTGTTTGTCATCAGTAGTTGAAAAAACTACTGAAGACTTGGTTTGGCTTCAGTTGTTTCGAAATGAAACAGCAGTTGTAAACCAATTGAAGAATAAACTTACTCAGCAGTTGTTGTCGTCAATTCACATATCTCAGTTGTTTCATTTGACCTAAACACTTACTCAGCAGATTATCTGATTTTCAGATGTTTCATTGGTCATTACTACTTATGTGTTAGAACAGTCGTCAGTAGTTGTAACCACTTCAGTACTTTACAACAGATAAAGTACTTTAGTACTTAAGGAATTTAGTCTTTAGTAGTTATGAAAAACTGCTGAAGATAAAATAGCTTCAGTACCTATTTGTGACAGCTGTATACTAATGCTCATTAACTTGGGAGCTGAGATCATCAGTAGTTGTCAATTTATTCAAGCTGCAGCATACCAAGCCTTAGCACAAGATTTTGAAAAGTTGCACTGTCCAAAGGCTTAGTAAATATATCTGCAAGCTCATCAGCACTAGGAACAAACTTTGGATCAATGAGACCTTTTTCATAACAATCCCTGATAAATGATGTCTGATCTCAATGTTTGGTTCTAGAATGCTCGATAGGATTCTTAACAATACAAAGTGCTGAAGCACTGTCCATTAGTAAAGGAGTTTTAGTCTCTGTAATGTCATAATCCAGTAATTTATTCTCAAGCCAGAGTAACTGAGATGTACAACTTGCAGCAGCAATGTACTCTGCTTCCGCAGTGGATGTAGCAACAGAGGTTTGTTTCTTACTCTGCCAAGAAACCAAACAGTTGCCTAGAAATTGGCATCCACTAGAGGTGGATTTTCTGGTTAATTTGCACCCGGCATAGTCACTATCAGAGAAAGCAACTAATTTTCAAGAGTGCCCAGTGGAATACCAAAGTCCTAGGGATTGAGTTCCTTGCAAATATCTAAAGATCCTTTTGACTGCAATCATATGGATACTTTAGGTGCAGCCTGAAATCTAGCACATACACAAGTTGCAAACATAATTTCTGGTCTAGAAGCTGTAAGATACATCAAGGAACCAATCATACATCTATAAAGAATTTCATCAACTGCTTTACCTTTCTCATCAGCATCCAGTTGTGTGGTGCTGCACATGGGAGTAGAACAGGGCTTACAGTTTTGTAAATCAAATTTTTCAACAAATCCTTCGTATATTTTGACTGATGAATGAAAGTTCCATCAGCCTTTTGTTTGATTTGCAACCCCAGAAAGAACTATAATTCTCCATGGCACTCATTTCAAATTTTGTTTGCATCAACTTAGTAAAGGCATCACACAACTGTGGATCAGAGGATGCAAAAATAATATCATCAACATAAATTTGAACAAGGAGCTTATGCATGCCTACTTTCTTAATGAACAAGGTTTTATCTATGGAGCCTCTAGTGAAATTATTTTGAAGAAGAAAGTTGGACAGTGTTTCATACCAGCTCTAGGTGCTTGTTTTAGTCCATAAAGAGCCTTATCAAGCTTATACACCTATCTGGATGTTTATGATCTTCAAAACCTGGTGTTTGGCACACATAAACTTCTTTTTTATTTTACCATATAAAATGCACTTTTGAAAAACTGTGAGATTATGAAAAGTAGCATAAGCTAAAAACAATCGGATTGCTTCTAGTCTGCCTACAGGGGCAAAGGTTTCATCATAATCAATACCTTCTTCTTGTGAAAATCCCTTTACAACCAGTCTAGCCTTGTTCTTGACAATTTGGCCTTTTTTATCAGTTTTATTCCTAACACCCATTTAGTGCCTATTGCACACTTACCTTGGGAAGAGGAACCAGTTCCCACACTTGCTGCTTTTGAAACTGAAGAAGCTCAAGTTGCATAGCTTCAACCTATCCATTGTCTCTCAATGCAATATGATAATTCTTTGGCTCTTGCTCACTGATGAAGAGAGCATAGAAGCAAAAGTTGGACAATTGACTTCTCGTTGAAACCCCAGCATTGATGTCACCAATGATTTGAGACATGGGATGATTCTTCTGTTCTTGATACTCAATAAGATCTGTGCAAGTGTTTGTAGTGATTCAGCAGCAACAGATGGTCATCCAGATTCTTGAAACCTAGAACGAGATGAAAATTCAAATGAAGTAGAGGATTAAGAGATCTCATCAGCATTTGTTGTGGATGAAACTGCTGAAGCTACAGGAACATTAAGTTTTGTAGACTCAGGTAGTTGATCACTAAAACTTGCATTAATACCAACAGATGGATAACATGTTGCAGAAGATGATGGATTCACAGAACAGCAACATTTGGAGACTGATAAGGAACATATTGCAGTATGTCCACATCAAATAACTCCACAGGATTGTGGGATTTTCTCCTTTGGAGATTCATTAAACTTTACATGCAAGGTTTCTTCTACAATCTTTGATGTGCAATTAAAAACTTTGTATGCCTTGCAAGTAGAGGAATTCCCAACAAAGTACCCTGCATCCACCTTTGATTCAAACTTCTGAAGTGGATCTTTTGTGTTAGAATATAACAGGGACACCCAAATGCTCTAAAGAAGGAAATCAGAGGAGCCAAATGATGTAACACTTCATAAGGAGTCTTCATCAACCTTTGATTTACCAATACTCTATTTTGTACATAACCAACTGTGTTAACCTTTTAGCCCAAAAGGTTAGTGGCAAACCAGAATCAGCCAACATTGACCTTGCAGCTTCAATAAGGGTCTTTCTGTTTTCTCTCTCCAACACTCCATTTTGTTCAGGAGTTCTAGGAATGCTAACTACCTCTTGATTCCCTTAGAGAAATAAAATTCATCAAGTGTGTGATTTCTAAACTCTATGCCATTATCACTCCTCACACACTTGACAGAAAGAGAATACTGCTTTTCCACATGCAACACAAAGTAGATGATAATTTGACCAGCCTCATCTTTTGAATGTAAGAAGAAGGTCCATACAAATCTGGAATAATCATCTACAATTACCAGACAGTATTTTTTCTTTGCCATACTCATCACTCTTACTGGACCAAAAAGATCCATATGTAGTAATTGCAAGCAGGCAGTGGACTTTGGTTCTTCTATTGGAGGGAATGATACTTTATGTTGCTTTCCTTTTAAACAAGCAGAGCAGTTGTCATCACATTTGAACTCCTTTAATGGCAGACCTCTCCCTAACCCATGAAGGGTCAGCTGGTTCATGTTTCTAAGATTCACATGACCAAGCCTTCTGTGCCAAAGCTCAGATTCCTGAGGAAGGCCTTGGAGAACAGACATGGATGGCCTTTTAGGTCAATTTTCTTTGATAAGTCTAAGGCATATACTCTTCCAACCCTGTTGGCTTTTAGGAGAGTATTTCATCCAATATCTTGTCAATCATATTCAAAACATTGAAAGACAGAATTCGCAGTTCTGACTGGTGAAAAGTGCAACATGCCCTTTATCACACATTTGACCGACACTCAACAAATTATACTTGATTCTCCACATGGTTGACATCATCAAACCTTATTTCACCATTTGAAACAAAGCCTTTGCCAATGATGTAACCCTTAGCATCATTACCAAAAGATACAAATCCCTTCTTTCCATGAGAGTAGTCATGAAGAAGAGATCTGCTCCCAGTCATATGCATAGATCCTCCACTGTCCACATACCAGATGCTTCTATGGCATGTTGAAGAACCCTGCATATATCACAATAACTAGTTAGCTTTTGAGACCCAAACCTTTTGGTTTTGGGTCTGTTCTCATCAACAGCTTTTATACTAACTGATTTGTCATGATTAACAGCCTTTGAGAAGGAGATGGTGCTGAAAAGGATTCCTTTGATTTTGGCTTAGGTTTCCTTTTCAGTGGTTTAATCACAGGTACATCTATTTGGTTAACTCTCCCCATAGATGTTGAACCATCATAACAAGTTGTGCCTCATTGGTTGTTAAAGCTTTCAGTTCAGCAGACACATCAGAACTTGTTTGTGAATGATTCCTGTGAGACACCATGTCCTCCTTTTTGAAAGAACACAGACTAGTCTGTATTTTGATACTCTTTGAGGAGTATTTTTAGCTGTTTTATGATAACCTTTTCTTCTGTTTAGATTTTTGTGAAGACTTTGGTTTATCAGGTTGAGATGTTTGTGGCACAAACCTGGTTTCAAATTCATCTTTCATTTCATTAATTTTCTTTTTGATGATTTTATCCTTGTTAAATTTGGAACCCTTTCTGTACCAATTCATCAGTGAGATGATTGAATAGACCACAAATTTCACATGGCTTTTTCTTCATCTTCTGTTGATCAGCTGCTGACGAAGATGAAATACTGAAGGTGTGTTCTTCAGTACTTTCTTCCTTTCAGTACTTATGTGTAGTACTGAAGGATTTGTAACAACTGAAGACTTGTTCTTCAGAGTTTTTCTATCAGTACATTTGGATTTCCTGATAGATTCTTCAGTAGTTGTGAAACCATGTTGGTTCCATTTGGCTTGAAATGTTCTTCAGGTGTTGTTATTTGCTCTTCAGTACTTTGAATACCTTTGAGACAACACCTGAAGGACTCAGCTTTTCTTTGATCATGTGTTCATCAGCAGTAGGACCATCAGCAGACTGATTAGCTGAGGTACTATTACTGACTTCATCCTCTGATTGTACATTATCACTTGAGGATGAGACACATGATGATATGGTTTGGGAATTGATTTCACCATCAGATTTTACTTCTGTCTCGGGAGTAAAATCTGTAGGAGGTTCAGTGTGATTATATCCAATCCCAAACTTCACAATTGAAGCAGTTGCTTACTGAGAAGCATTTGAAACCCCTTGCAAGATGTTACCCAGCGTTCACACTCCACTTGAGTAGCTGCAAGTGTTTCTTTGAGACTCTTGTGACTTTCTAAGATGACCTCTACCTTAGCCTTTTCATCAATGAATTGGCATTTTAATTTGTAAATCTCATCATCTTTTTCTTTTAAAACAGACTCAAACTCAGCTTTCTTTTGGAAATCACTTTCTCTAGGTCAAGATTTTGATTTATTAAAACTACATTTGCTTCTCTAATTGAGGCAAAAGTAGCTATGCATGACTCAGAACACAACTTGGCCTTAGCCTCAGAAGATTTGTGGTACCAGTGATGATGAAGCATTTGAGCTTGAACCACCAGTAAACTCCAGGGCCATAAGAGCAAGATTTCCAAAAGGATTTTCTCCACCATGTTGACCAGCACCAGAAAACATTTGTTCAGAATAACCAAAAAGATCATCTGGTAAACTACTCCAGTCAACACACCAGGAGTGAAAAAGCTTTGATGTGATTGAGATTGAGATTGAGATTGTTGACTTGATTAAGGTGGCTAAGGCTCAGGTAGGGCATGTGATTTTGAGCTATGGGTACAGGAACCTGATTGGACTGTGGCATGTAAAAACAGGGATAAGGATATGGCATTTGACCATGAGGAACAAATATGCAGGAGATGATTGATTTTGTGAATGATGACCAGAACTGGTAGAATGTTGCCCTTTGTTTTGTGAATTATTGCTTGGAAAAGTCACAAAGGATGCAGAAGAGTTAGATCCAGATGATCTATACTCTCTTGCAAAATGTCCAAGTCTATGGCACTTGTGACACCTCAACTTGCTCTTGTCAAAACCATCTTTTGGTTTTCTAGAGAGACCAGGGAATTTTCTACGTGTCCTTTTGTAAAATTTTTGAGATCTGATATTAAATAATGCCATTTGGCTCAAAATATCCATCTCTTCCAAATCATCATCAGCAATTCCTTTCAAATCATCCATCAAAAAGCGTAGATTGTCACTATTACATCCTGAATTACCATCAATATCAGCAAAAGCATGATCTCCACTGTTTGAAGAGAAAACAATATGCTCATCATAGGAACTTTCTGATGTAGCATATTCTGACTCATGACCAACCAGAGCAGCATTCCCGGGTACAAAGTCATTAGTGAGCTTCCCAGATGAAGTCAGTTTTCTTTTCTGTTTTATCTCTCTTTCAAATGTAAGCTTTCCTATGAAGTTGGGTGAGAGATAGATTATCTAGATTTGCACTGGAGCGTAGGACAATGGGTTATGTGTCCCATCTCTCAGGTAGGGATCTGAGAAATATCTTCTTCATCTGACTGTTTGTATATTCATGTTTAACCCTTTTCAACTCAGATATCAAACAGGAGAATCGCTCAACTGTTGAGTCAGTGACTCACCCTTTCTATGAGAGAATGTCTCATATTGCTGGGCAAGGATTTCTCTATTGTTTGCTAAGACCTCATCAGTTCCTCCAAATTGTTCTTTCAGAGCAACCAAGAGGTCATGAGCAGATTCATGATGCATAAGTCCAAAATAGATTTCATTAGGCAGTGCCATGGCCAGAATTCCATGGGCTTTAGCATCAATTTCAAACAGTTTTAGATCTTCATGTGAATATTGCTCTTTCTTCTTCGGAACCATCTAATTGGTTTCCGGATTACTCACCATAGGCTTATATGGTCCATGAACCACAGATTTCCAACAACCTGAACTATTAACAGACAGGTCATGGAACATTCGTCGATGTCATATGTTGTACTCACTCCTAACAAGCATCTGAGGCTTTGTTGAGGAGCTAGTATTGTGAGGATCATTGATTGATGTAGCCATTTTCACCAATTCAAACAGGTTGAATAAGAGTTTAACGAACCTAACTCAAAAACTCAACAACATAATTTGAAATAAGAAGAATCTTAAATTGATTCACAGGAAGCAACAGAAAAACAAACTCCATAACCAATTTTTGCAAATTTGCAATTCGATCAAACTGAGATATTAAAGAATAGTTTCAATGATCAATTGTTAAATCGATCAATGATTAACCTGCTCTGATACCATTTGAAGGGAACATGATCTAGTTTGATCAATTAGATTAGGATTTGCAGCGGAATAGCACACGAATTAGACGAAATTCTAGCAAGAATAATATGAATATTCAATCAAACAGTAACAGTCATAGAGAGAGAGTTTTCTGCAAAAAGAATGTTTCCATTCATGCACACACTTCTCATAGAGGGAAATTAGGTCAACATTCCTTTTATAAGGAATGTGACATCAGCTGACGTCACATGATAGTGACATCTAACTGATTTATACAAACAACTGAAATTAAACTAAACTACTCAAGATCCAAAACAACTGAGGACACCTTCATTAGAAGCTAAGTATAAACTAACATTATAACTACTGAAGTTATAACATCTGAAGTATAAGAACTTCAGATGTTTTACATAACATAAAACTACTGATTACAAACTACTAAAATATAAACCATCACAACTACTGAAGAGAATTACTTCAGCTGTTGTGACAACTTCTAAGAACTTGATCTTTAGACTTTGTCTTCAGCAGTTGTCTTCAAACTTTGTCTTCAGCCTTTGTCTTCAGCAGTTGTCTTCAGACTTTGTCTTTAGCAGTTGTCTTCAGACTTTGTCTTCAGACTTTGTCTTTAGCAGTTGTCTTCAGACTTTGTCTTCAGATTTTGTCTTCACCTAAGGAAGAATAATACATATGTCTTAAACCTGTGTTGTGCATCACCTAAGGAAGAAACATGTCTTTTGTCTAAAGCATCATTTGATGAGTCACAGCTTTGGCATAGATGTTTGGGGCACACTAACTTTAAAAATATGAACAAGTTAGTCAAAGGAAACCGTGTCATTGAACAACACAAATCGTCTCACAAAACCAAGCTGGTGAACACTAATAATACTCCATTGAAGTTACTTCACATGGATCTTTTTGGACCAACTCATGTAATGAGTATGGGAAAGAAACAGTATTGTTTAGGGATCATTGATGACTTTTCTCGATTCACATGGGTGTTCTTCCTACTTGATAAAAACGAAGCATCCCAAATCATTCAAGAATTTCTCACTAAAATTGAAAATCAACTTGATCTCAAGATCAAAATAATAAGAAGTAATAATCGTACACAGTTCAAAAATGAAAGTATGAGTTCCTTTTGTGCAACCAAAGGCATTGCTCATCAATTCAGTGTAGCTAGGACTCCTCAACAAAATAGGGTAGCTGAAAGGCGAAATAGAACACTGATTGAAGCAGCAAGAACAATGCTAGCCGATGCTAAACTGCCAATCACCTTCTGGGCAGAAGCAGTTAATACATCGTGCTTTGTGCAAAATCGAACTCTGATTGTTAATGAAAGTAACATGACACCTTATGAACTGATCTTTCATAGGAAACCATTTATTGGATTCCTCAAATCATTTGGTTGTCTAGTCTCAATATTAAACACACGTGATCATTTGGGAAAATTTTTATCTAAGTCTGATGAAGAATTCTTTGTAGGTTATTCTTCTGTCTCAAAGGCTTATAGAGTGCTCAATCCTAGGCTGAACATTATCGATGAATCTACAAATGTTCAATTCAAAGAACATTCGTTTCCCAAATCTACAAATGGTCCTGATTAGTTGTTTGATATTGACACTTTTACTAAATCATTTGACCAATTTCACTTGTCTGATGCAGGAAATATACATTCAGGTGATACTTCATCAACTGTAGAAAGAAGAGACAGTTATCCATTAATTCCACCTGCATCTGATGAACATATTAATGAAGATGTTCCTCTTCAAGCTGATCCCATCAAACATCTGTCACAAAACCTTAGTGTTTCTTCTGAAGAAGGTCCCAGCCTGGTACATTAAATGATGCAAGCAACCTCAGTGCTGCTGAAGATGTAGCAGTTACTGAAACTAAAGTTGACATTCTTCATAATTCAACCACAATACAAGATGAATGTGCCTCTGACCATAATGAACTGAATGTCTTCAATCTTGATGTAACTATTTCTAGTGACACCATTCCAACCATAAGAATACACAAGAATCATCGAGTTGAAACCATTATTGGTGATCTAAATGAGAGGGTGACAAGAAGTAAGTCCAGTATTGCAAACATCTGTTTTTTCTCCTGCTTTCTATGTGAAACAGTACCCAAAAACATCAAAGAGGTGCTTCAAGACAATACTTGGATTGAAGCAATGCAAGAAGAATTGCTCCAATTCAAGAAGCAAGAAGTATGGCAGCTGGTAGATCTTCCTGAAGGACAATACCCTATCGGAACCAGATGGCTGTACAGGAGCAATACTGATGATAGAGAGATAGTCATCATAAATAAAGCAAGACTGTGGCACAGGGATACACTCAAGAAGAAGGAATCGACTACGACGAAGTGTTTGCTCCTATTGCCGGACTAGAAGCAATGAGAATCTTTCTTGCATATTCTGCATCCATGAAATTTACTGTTTCTCAAATGGATGTAAAGTGTGCCTTCCTGTATGGAAAGATTGCTAACAAAGTCTATGTGAGTCAACCACTATTGTTTGAAGATCCACATTTCCCTCACAGAGTTTACAAGCTTGACAAAGCTATGTATGGTCTTCATCAAGCACCAAGAAAGTGGTATGAGACTCTATCATCCTTTCTTCTTGAACATGGGTATGAAAGAGGAAAGATTGATCAGACTCTCTTCAGAAGAATCAGAGGGAAAGACTGACGGGTTTACTAGAACACAAATGCAAGTTTAACCACTTAAACTTTCAGAAAATGCAGCGGATATGTAGCTTTTAATACCGATTTTAAAGCTGAAAATTTCATGTTCTTAGTGAAGTTTTAAGATGAAAACAAACCCAAATCAAAAGGATCATTATATGTGAATGATCAAGCTATGAACATATGCTAAACTACACATAAAATTACAGCTACATAGAGCTGTGATTACTACCTTTCTTCAGCAAAAACCACTAAGGAAAGGTTGAATGATGCTCCAAAACGACCAAGACTTCAAGAAAGAAATCCTCAAGTGTTTATACCCTAAGCCTTGAAGCAAAAACCCTTCCTGTTAGGGAGAAATAACACCAAGAACAAAACTGAAAACTCCTCTTGTTTCTGCTGGAATTGCCGTGAATAGGAGAGAAGAGAAGAAGGAGTGTCTTGTTCAAATTGCATGTATGGAATTAATGAATCAATTGAGTGTAAGGCTAGTGATGTTTGTGTGTTTTCAAGACACAATGTGGTCATATCAAAAATTACAAGGGGGCGGCCAAAAGAGAGGATTTGAAAGAGTTTCCCCCTTTAATTTTTGTAACACATAACATATTGTCACTAGTCATATGTCACACAATAAAAGGTCACTTTCTAGACACAATTTATAAGTGTGACATATGTGCTCTTTAATTAAACAATTAATTAAAGTACACTCATGTGTTATTAGTGTTATTTAAACCCCTTTTAAATGACAAGAATAACAATAAACACATCAACAAATTATCCTTATATTTTGTTCCATCTCATATGCAATTTATTTAGAAAACCCATTTTCTAAATTGGTGTAATATTTAATTGCATGATCATATCATCAATTAAATATAAATTGGTGTTTGCTAAGCTTGTTATTGGGTATAACCTGACTTGGATCATAACGTATTAACCACATCCATATTCTAAGTGTCTTGGGCACACAGAATCCTTCTATCTCCCACTTGCCCAACATTCATAGAAGATTGATGCAAGCAGTAAATGCCGCCTAACAACGGTTTACTACCCTTAATACGCATGACTTATAGCCATTCAATAACATCATCCCTTTCAAGTACCCTACTTGAAAAGATTTAGGTGAATCAATCATCTATCCTTTTGTCACAGATGTCATGTTAAATCCAAGAACACAGAATGATCATTTCTTGTTGATTTAACTTGTCAGGCCTTAGACATCTAACTCTCAACGAATAAGAGAACAAATTCCATCTTGACTACATACGTTTCTCACAAACACCTCGTGTTATATCTGAACATACCCTTATGTACTGTCCACTATTTCAGGACAGTGAAGAATTAGCTCAAGGTATAATACTTAGTGAATATCAAAACTCAATATGTATCTCAGGTCGGAGGATACCAAATGATATTCGCCTTTACTCAAATTTACTTATGATCAATCATTAAGATTCCATGTAGTAAAATTGAGATGCGCGTTAGTCCAATATTTGTGTCCCACAAATATCTACGAACCTTGGTAGCAACCCATTGCTCTATATTCATCCTTATGAATATCAACCAATCCAAGTTCATAATAATCTTATTCTCACACTTGTTCCACAAGTATGAGCGACTACGGACATTTTAGAGTAAACATTTTACTCATGGATAAAACATGCTAAATAGGAACATTAATTGAAACACTATAACCAAATAATTTTATTCAAATAATATAGAGTTCCACATATCCAAATACAATATTTACAGATCAAATCCAATCACTAGAATATCGAAGTCCCATGGCACAAGTATGACCTTCATGCTTTGCCTTTTCAAGGAGCTTCGTGAGAGGATCCGCAATGTTTTGATCTGTGTGAACTTTGCGAATACATATCTTTCCCTTTTCCACTTCATCTCGTATGTAGTTGAATCACCGCTCAATGTGCCTAGTCTTTTGATGAGCACGAGGTCCCTTGATTTGAGCAATCGCACCCTCGTTGTCACAAAAGATCTCTAGGGGTTCCTGAATGAAGGGACAACCCCTAGATCGGCAATGAATTTCGTCAACCATGCAGCTTCTTGAGCTGCCAATGAGGCGGCGACGTATTCTGATTCTGTAGTTGATAGAGCCACCACATCCTGCTTGGAGTTTTTCCAAGAGACAGCTCCTCCATTCAGAATGAAAATGTATCCCGATTGTGACCGTGAATCGTCACGATCGGTTTGGAAACTCGCATCCGTGTAACCTTTTACAACGAGCTCCTCGTCACCAGATCCATAGATCAGGAACATATCTCTTGTCCTCCTTAGGTACTTAAGTATGTTCTTAATAGCCATCCAATGACTGTTTCCAGGATTTTGCTGGTAACGGCTTGTCATGCTCAAGGCGCATGACACGTCCGGTCGAGTGCATATCATTGCATACATGATGGATCCAATAGCAGATGCATATGGGATTGCCTTCATTTTATCTTGCTCATCCTTTGAGCTTGGACATTGAGTCGTACTCAATATCGTTCCTCTTTGAATAGGTACGGTACCTTTCTTAGAGTTTTCCATCTTGAACCTTTTCAAGATCTTATCAATGTATACACTTTGATTCAAACCAATCAATCGCCTTGATCTATCCCTATAGACCTTTATTCCCAGAATGTAGGCGGCTTCACCAAGATCCTTAATGGAAAAACAACTTCCAAGCCAGGTTTTTACACTTTCCAGGGTTGGAATGTCATTTCCAAATAGTAGTATGTCATCAACATACAATACTATGAAAGTTATTGTGCTCCCACTAGCCTTCTTATACACACAAGCCTCATCAGCGTTTTTTATGAAGCCAAATTTCTTTACTTCCTCATCAAAATGGTGATTCCAGCTTCTCGATGCTTGTTTCAATCCATAGATTGATTTCTTTAACTTGCATACTTTATTAGGATGTATTGGATCGACAAAACCTTCAGGCTGAACCATATAGACATCTTCCTCAAGATATCCATTTAGGAAAGCGGTTTTGACATCCATATGCCAAATCTCATAATCATAATGAGCAGCTATGGCAAAAAATATCCTTATAGACTTTAGCATCGCAACAGGTGAGAAGGTTTCATCATAATCAACCCCTTGAGTTTGAGTGAAACCCTTTGCTACAAGTCTAGCTTTATAAGTATCCAAGTTTCCATGCATATCGGTTTTCTTCTTGAAAACCCACTTACTTCCAACTACCTTGGAATTAAGGGGTGGTACAACAAGTTCCCAAACTTGATTGTCATACATGGATTGCATCTCAACGTTCATGGCTTCAAGCCATTTGTCACAATCCGAATTGGACACTGCATCATGGTATGTGGTTGGTTCATCTGAATCTACCACATAGCATCCATCCATGAGAAATCCGTATCTTTCAGGTGGATTACTAATTCTACCACTTCTGCGAACTTCTTGTTTGTATTGATCAACCCCTTGATCATCCTCAACATCCTCATGTTGAGTGCTAGTTTCAACCAAACGTGCATTGGGTTGTGGTTCTTGATCCTCTTCAAGGTCCACTGTTCTACTGCCAGCTCATTCCATAAGGAACTTTGCTTCTAAGAACTCACCCTTTATGGAAACAAACACCTTTTGTTCCAGTGGATCATAGAAATACTATCCCATAGAATCTCTAGGATATCCAACAAAGATACACTTGGTGGATCGGACTTCTAACTTGTTTGGGGTGGGAGTCTTAACATAAGCCTCACAACCCCAGACCCTTAAGTATGATAGGGATGGAACCCTTCCATGCCATATCTCAAAAGGTGTCCTTTCCACCTTTTTGGTTGGGGCCATATTTAGAATATGGGCCGCGGAGAGCAGAGCGAAACCCCAAAATGATAGAGGTAATGAGCTTCTAGCCATCATAGATCAGACCATATCCAATAAGGTTCGATTCCTCCTCTCAGACACACCATTATGTTGTGGTGTTCCAGGTAGAGTGAGTTGTGAGACAATCCCACAACTCCTAAGATGATCTTGAAAGGCATCACTTAGGTATTCACCTCTTCTATCGGTACGGAGAACTTTAATTGACTTGTTGAGTTGATTTTCTACTTCATTCTTGAAGATTTTGAACATTTCAAAGGCTTCATCTTTGTGCCTTAATAAGTACACATACCCATAGCGACTATAATCGTCGGTAAAGGTAATGAAGTATCTTTCACCATTCGTAGTCATTGGCTTAAAAGGACCACATATATCCGAATGTATGATTCCTAATAAATCTTTTGCCCTTTTGTTAGTTCCACTAAAGGGTGCCTTAGTCATCTTTCCTTGTAAAAAAGATTCACAAACATCATATGAATCACATTCATTTGTTTTTAAAAGACCATTCTTTTGAAGTGTTTGTAAACGTTTCTTGTTATATGGCCAAGACGACAATGCCAAAGATAGGTATCACTCAAGTCCAACTTGAGTTTCTTGGTGTTAGTTTGGTACGATGAGCTATTAAAGTATTTTCATGAACCAATACATAAATACCATTAATGGGAATAGCTTTAAAATAGAATATACCATTAAAAGAAACATGAATATCTTTTTCAAGAAATGATAATACATGTCCAAATTGTTTTAACAGGGCTACAGAGATAATATTCCTAGTCAAACTAGGAGCATACAAACCATTGTTCAAAATCACTTCCAAACCATTTGGAAGTTTCAAGATGTAGTCACCACGGGCTTCAACTTGAACTTTAGCCCCATTGCCCATGTAGAGGCTTACATCCCCTTCTTGAAGTCACTACTTCTTTTGAACCCCTGCAACAAATTGCAAATGTGAGTTCCACATCCGGTATCTAATACCCATGTGTTAGAGGATACCATGTTTAAATCAATATGGATCATGTATATTGTACCTGAGGTCTGCCCGGCATCCCTCTTTGCTTTCAACTCTTGGAGATGGATAGGAAAATTCCTTGCCCAATGTCCAATCTCCCCACACTTGAAGCAGGGTCGTTAGTAGCAACCTTTTGCTTTTTCTCTTGTGGTTTGGGTGGCACCCTTGCCACCCCTTTCCCTTTTCCCCAAGCGGGTCCCTGACCCTTGGCAACCTTTGCCTTGGGTGCGGGACGAGGCCTTTTATTGTTCCCACCTTCATTGATGGTGAGAACGGGTAAAACCCTTTTACCCATGGCCGCCTCGGCTGTTTAGAGCATTTAGTGAAGCTCACCAATGCTTTTGTCCCAAGCATTCATGTTGTAGTTCAACACGAATGTCTCAAACCTCTTGGTAAGGCCATTTAGGATCAAATCGGTGGCCAATTCCTTCAAGACGGGACAATTAAGCCTCTCGAGGCGGTCAATGTGACTTTTCATCTTAAGTACATAAGATGAAACAGATTGGTTGTCGTCCATACGACATGCATGGAGTGCTCGAACCGTTTCGAAGCGCTCAACCCTTGCTTGTTGTTGGAACATTTCCTTCAGTTGGGTTATCATGTCGTAAGCTCCGTGATGTTCATACTCCTTTTGGAGATCTGGAGTCACACTCGCTAGCATGAGACAAGACACTTGGACGGAGTCCTCAGTGTACTTCAGCCAATCGTTGTAGGCCTCCTCATCATCCTCGCTAGGTTGATCGGGGATAGGGTCGTCTAAAACATACGATCTTCTCTCTTGCTTGAGAACGATTCTCAAGTTTCGATACCAATCGATGAAGTTGTTATGATTTAGACGTTCCTTTTGGAGGATCGCTCGTAGAGATTGGTTAGACGCGGATGAGTTATCGGAATTTACATTATTTGAGGCCATCTACAAATTTAACAAAGCTTTATTTTAGTATTTTTGATATTGTAATTTTAATAATAAATACCTTTTAAGGACTTTTCATATTAAAATCTAGAACCCAACATTACATTTAAATTGTGGTTAGGTGACCTTTATCCCACGTTTTAAATTAATAAGGTGGTCAACGTTTGACGATTGCAACCATTTGCAACTTCTAGAAATATGGGATCGACTTGAAACATCATATGTAAAGTCGGCATGTTAATCCCATCAACACCATTTGGAAACCACATCGTAGGTGATCCATTTGACATGATTTGCAAATCACGACACCCTACTTACACCCACGTGTGAGTTTGCCAAAACAAGTGGTTAGGTGACCTTTATCCCACAAATAAGGCATTCTCACCTTGAGTCACGAGTTCCCTCAAAGTAGGTGACCTTTATCCCACTAAGAGTTCTCAAGTGACTCAAGTGTTGTGTAAAAGGACGGTGTTGATCTTGTTAAAGAATATTTAGAGGTTTCATAATATTAGTTTAGAAAACTCTATGTACTTGTATTTGCATGCAATCAAATACAAGGTACCCTATGGTCCTTTGATTAAAACCAATTTCACTCTTTAAAATCATTAAACCATTTTAATAACTTTATATAAACTTTTAGAACCATCAATTTTCAGCTTGTTAAGATGTTAGTGAGTTTGTATGCATGTCAAAACATCAACCATTCAAACAAACAACAAACATTAACAATCATATGTGCATAACCATAGCCCTGATGTTGACAACACTTGTTTGCCATCACAAGTGTTGTCATATGGTCTTTTCTAAGATTACAACAAGAGAACACATAGAAAGCTTCCAAAAGCCTCCCACTTGAAACCGCATCCAAAATGCTCCATGTTTCTTTTGTGTCTTCCTTTGTACTTCCAAGGCATATGTCTTCATATTACAAGATATAAGGTCCTAATACATGATATCTAGTAAAATGAAATTACATCTAATCTATTTATTACAACCCAATAATAAATAAAATTACACTTGAAACAATTGATAATACAACCCTATTGAATGAATGAATACAACCATTATAAACACCCAAACAACACAAGGTCAATGGCTAGCTTATGCACTAAAAAAATCATCCATTATATCATCCAAAATATAACTATGAGTCCCCTTAAAACCAACGAATTTTCAGCCAACATAAACTGAAAAATTCGGGTTTAGATGTTGTCCAAACAACACAACATATCAACATATATATATCTTTCAAGATTTAATCACAAGCATGTATAATATAATGTTGAAAGTTGGGGATTCAACAAAACAGAAACATAGCAGCCCCAAATCAGCTTATAATGAGTTATTATCATCCTTTAAAACCTATTTTAAAGGACAAAACAAGCAAGTCATCCACATAACCGGCTCTTGATGCCATTGACGGGTTTACTAGAACACAAAATGCAAGTTTAACCACTTAAACTTTCAGAAAACACAGCAGATATGTAGCTTTTAATACTGATTTTAAAGCTGAAAATTTCATGTTCTTAGTGAAGTTTTAAGATGAAAACAAACCCAAATCAAAAGGATCATTATATGTGAATGATCAAGCTATGAACATATGCTAAACTACACATAAAATTACAGCTACATAGAGCTGTGATTACTACCTTTCTTCAGCAAAAACGACTAAGGAAAGGTTGAATGATGCTCCAAAACGACCAAGACTTCAAGCAAGAAATCCTCAAGTGTTTATACCCCAAGCCTTGAAGCAAAAACCCTTCTTGTTAGGGAGAAATAACACCAAGAACAAAACTGAAAACTCCTCTTGTTTCTACTGGAATTGCCGTGAATAGGAGAGAAGAGAAGGAGTGTCTTGTTCAAATTGCATGTATGGAATTAATGAATCAATTAAGTGTAAGGCTAGTGATGTTTGTGTGTTTTCAAGACACAATGGTGGTCGAATCAAAAATTACAAGGGGGCGGCCAAAAGAGAGGATTTGAAAGAGTTTCCCCCTATAATTTTTGTAACACATAACACATTATCACTAGTCATATGTCACACAATAAAAGGTCACTTTCTAGACACAATTTATAAGTGTGACATATGTGCTCTTAAATTAAACAATTTAATTAAAGTACACTCATGTGTTATTAGTGTTATTTAAACCCCTTTTAAATGACAAGAATAACAATAAACACATCAACAAATTATCCTTATAATTTGTTCCATCTCATATGCAATTTATTTAGAAAACCCATTTTCTAAATTGGTGTAAATATTTAATTGCATGATCATATCATCAATTAAATATAATTGGTGTTTGCTAAGCTTGTTATTGGGTATAACCCGACTTGGATCATAACGTATTAACCACATCCATTTTTTAAGTGTCTTGGGCACACAGAATCCTTCAAAGACATGCTGTTAGTCTAGATCTACGTGGATGAAATTATATTTGGCTCGACAAACAAGCAACTTTAAAAAGAATTTGAAGATCTTATGCTATCAAAGTTCCAAATAAGTGCTATGGGGGAACTCACCTTCTTTCTAGCGGTGCAAGTCCAACAAACAACAGATGGAATCTTTATCAACCATTCAAAATATGTAGAAACCATGTGGATACTAAAGTGAATATTGGACCTGACCCTGAAGGCAAATCAGTGGACCAGACTCACTATCTATCAATGATAGGTTCACTTATGTATGTAACAGCCAGTAGGCCTGACATTATGTTTGGTGTTTGTGTGTGTGCTAGATATCAAGCTGATCCAAAAGAATCACATGTGAACGCAGTCAAGAGGATATTCAAATATCTGAAGGGCAAACTAGCTCTTAGATTATGGTATCCAAGGGAAGGAGAATTTAATCTCTATGCCTACACAAATAGTGATTATGGAGGATGCAACTTCAACAAAAAATCCACTTCTGGCGGTTGTCAATTTCTTGGTCCCAAACTAGTATCCTGGAAATGCAAGAAGCAGACAAATGTGTTTGTGTCCATAGCAGAAGCTGAGTATATTGCTGGATGAGCATGTTTCTGTCAAGTTCTCTGAATTCAAAACCAGATGCTTGATTATGGTTTTAACTTTTTGCATAGACAAATTTCTATTGACAACATAGCTGCTGTCTTTATAACTAATAATCTAGTTCAGCACTCAAAAACAAAACATATTGAGATTAGATATCATTTTTTGAGAGACTGTGCTCAAAAGGGTTTAATCAAATTGATTGAAGTACCAACAGAAAATCAATTTGGCAATTTGATTGACATTAGATACATTTAGCAATGCAAGAAGCAGACAAATATGTCTATGTCCATAGCAGAAGCTTAGTATATTGCTGGATCAGCATGTTGCTCTCAAGTTCTCTAAATTCAAAAGCAGATGCTTGATAATGGTTTTAATTTTTGCCTACACCAATTTCTATTGACAACACAGCTGCTGTCTTTATAACTAATAATCCAGTTTAGCACTCAAAAACAAAAATATTGAGATTAGATATCATTTTCTGAGAGACTGTGCTCAAAACAGTTTAATCAAATTGATTGAAGTACCAACAGAAAATCAATTACCTGATTGGTTTACCAAGGCATTTGAACCTGGTAGGTTTGAATTTCTGGTTCAGTCAATTGGCATCATTAACATTGACTAAAAACTATGAAAACCATCTTAAACAATTTAAAACATGAGAAAAACCACAAAAAGAAATCAAGTTTATGAAGAAAAGAATTCTATGGGAAATGATATAATTACAATCGTTATGTCATTCACTGTGCTTAATTTCAAAATGTAAAAGACTGAAATGACTTACCAAATATGTTGGTAGGCTCAACTTGGAAGAAAAGATACATGCAGTGATGAATTAAAGACATATTCAATTGTGAAACACTCATCACAAAGTACAGGTCTGTATTGGCTTATGTGAATGCATGTGTGTGTAGTAGCCTAAACACACCAGGTAATGATACTTTTTGAATCTCTTTCACCACATCATGTTTCATCTTTGTTATACTGAGCAAAGACCTGATCAAACTTGCACATAGTGCAGATGTCATGAACCAAAAGATTCCCAATGTGGAACACATCCAAAAATTGGATGAATCAACAAAGTATACATTCCAACTGAATGAACAAAAGAATCCTATCATGGATCACCTTCCAAAGTGAAGTGAAAAGAATCCTAATGTGGATCAACATGAAAAAAGGTCAAATTAAAAGAATCCCAATAAGGATTAGTGAAAATGAGATTTCATGACTTAAGTAACCTGGTAAGAAAAGTTGTGAAAAAGTTCTATCATGCATTGTATAAGGAGGGTTGATGATTTCATGCTTATGTGTGTGAGGTACACATTGAATAATAAACTAACCAAAACATGATAAAAGTCATTTGCATCAAAATATCAACCAGGTATGGGTTAAGAGGACAAACATACTTTCAATCTTCAAGTTCATAATCATGTCCATTTAATCATAAAGGATGCACATGTGTAATGTAATATTGACATGATCCCAACAAAGAGATCTTTCTCTTCATTATTAATATTAAAAGAAATAATATTCAAAAAGTTTTAAATCTTTAAAGTTTCTCTCCCAATGTGGACATAAACTTTAGGGGGGTAATTTAAAATGTTTGAGTAAGTCTAAATTTTTGTTTATTAACTTATTTTGAAAAACAAAACAAAAAGAGTTGTAGTAGGTGTTGTTGCAATAAGTTATACCATTATATTTCAGCTTATGCAGATTCTTAGAAGCATGATAAGCCCAAGATATGTCAAAATTGAGAAACTTGTATTAGTTGTGACATATAAGTCAATCCAAGCAAGAATTGACAACTTCACCAGCCAACTTCATATGAAAAATCAATCAAGGACACCTCTTCATAAGATGAATAATCAATTCAATCACATTAAATTTTGATTAAGTTCAAAAGCTAATGCAGGTAAGTGTATTAGTTAATGGGGGTGAAGGTAACCCATGCATGTAACTAATGTGGGTAACAATATTTTTGAAGTGCAACTAATGCGGATAATGATTTTACTCTACCGCATTAGTGTGTGAAGTGAATGTGAAATTTACTCTACCGCATTTGATACAGTTAACAATGCGTATGAACAGGTCTCTATCACATTTGCTACAGTGTTGTGTTGACTTGTCAACCGCATTTGATGTAGTTGCACAAATGCTGATTGACTTTGTTGTATCGCATTTGCTACTGTGTACAAATACGGATAGGAAAAAAGAAGCAACTCAACCGCATTTGTTACAATACTCATACAATGTTGTTCTTCCGCATTTACTACAACACAAATGCGCACAGCCAAAATTTCAAGTTCAACTTCTGCATTTGCAACAGTAAACAAATACGGATAGAATATAAAAATTAAGAAACAAAATTTCCACATTTGTAACAGTAGTGGATGTGGACAGTCAGTCAAAATTAAACCTTCCGCATTTGCTACAGTCAAATGCGGATGCCAAAAGTAGCCAAATGCGGACTGTCGATGTCAAAAGTTGTCTTCCGTATTTGCTACAGTCAACAAATGCGGATGACCAAAAATCAAAAAATTAACCTTGAGCATTTGCTATAGTGGTGACTGTCTGCTTGTAAACTTATGAAATTTTGAAATTTTATTATTTGACTATTTAAAGGAATTCAAACGGGTCATTTAATACTTTTCAAATTGAGAGACTTTATAGTGAGACGAGTGCAAACCTACAGTACACCACCTTCAATCACCATCATCATCATAAACATTCAAGATTGTGTGTGTTTCTTCTTAAAACATTCTTGTCATCGATTCAGAACCACAGTTATTTCAACAATAAGGTATAACTTCAATAAATTTTGAAACCAAGACCTAAGTCTCGGACTGTTAACCTAAATCAAACAATGAACCAGATAATAATGAAGAACACCAAAATCAAACTTATTAATGTGATACAATACACATTTTCGACCTCAATAAACATATAAATTCATAGGAATTCATGTGATATTGAAAACCTTGATAATCATGTTTACTTCGAAAAACCAAGCAAAATGAAAAGGAAAAATGTGTAACAAATCAAAGTCACATTAACAAATCAAATCAAAGTTAAAGTCAAAACTGTTAACTAACACACATGTCTCTTGTGCAGATTACATGGCAAATCTTACATGGAGCAAGCTCCATAACGTCAACGGTTATTTAAACCCTGATATGCCTGAAGCCGAAGGTCTTAGAGATATGATAAGATTCTTATCTACCACAAGGGTAGCATATGCCATGATATTGAGACCAATAATCTACTAGAATCCCATTAGGTCCTTCTGGGAATCAGCTTAAGTAGTTGAAGATGATGGAGTGAGAACTCTAACTAGGAGAATCAACCAAGAACTTACTTTGAGGATCACACAAGAGTCTGTTAGAAGATGTCTGCAATTCAAAGATAATGTTGATGATCCTCTTGAATTAGATGATGAGGAAATAACCACATTTTTCTTTGAAATTGGTTATGAAGGGAGTTATGAAGCAAAACAGATAGTTAAAGGATTAGTGGATCTGCCTTGGAGGCTCCTAATTCATAAGTTTCAACATTGTCTGTCAAAAAGAAAAACAGGATGGAATGACATTCCAGACCTCAGAGAACTATGCTCAATCTAACATCAACAGGCTTGATGAAAAGGATGAATTAATTTCTGAGCTATTACTCAAAGTGGAAAGGATGGAAAGAACCTTAAACAGAAGAGTTGGAATCATCAATGACGAAATCCTGAAACTGGATGAGAAAGAAAGTGAATTAAAAGAGCTTAAAGAGAACTGTGCAGCTAAAACAAATGAACAAGACAAGGAGATTGAGAATTTAAAAGCTGCACTAAAACACTCAAGAGAAGAAGTCAGTGTACATGTAGATACTCTTGAAATACAAACAATTGCAATAGAAGAACAAGAAAATATCATAGAAGAATAAGATGATATCATCTCAAAACTTGAAAAGGAAATTGAGAGCCAGAACAAAAGAATATTTGAGCTTGAAATGATGATTAAGATCCAAAGAACTAAAGTGAATGATGATCATGAGAAAGAAGAACAAGAAAAGGTTGATGTTGACGACAACCAATTAGTAGATGAGAATGAAGAACAACGAGGTGATGAAAGTCAAACTAAGATTAAAGGTCAAAGTCTAGACATGGTAGTGTATTCTGGAAACACTGGTTACTCACATTATGAAAAAGGTGAATTGGAAGAAATCTTCAGTGCACTGGATAGTTTTGCATCTGAACAATTCAGCATGGATGATGACTGCTGGGAATTCATAACCAACCAAACAACTGAGTCAGAGCCTATTGTCTTTATTCCCAAATCACCAGTGCCTTTGGAAAAAGAATTAACTCTGCAAATTATCCCTGCTATCTCATTAACTGAAGAACAAAAGGAAGAACTCAAAGAAAAGTATGAAAAAGAAAGGAAAGAAGAAACTGAAACTGAACAGAAAGAGAATGAGAAAAGTAAAATGAAGGATCAAGAGCCAAGTACACATGAAAAGGTACCTGAACCAGAAGAACAAACTAAAACCTCTAGCCCTCAACTTCAAACTTACTCACGAAAGAGGAAGTACTTAGCTGAAAAAGCCAAAGGTAAGAGACCAATAATTGAAGAAGAACCAGCAAAGAAACAAAAAGATGACCCAAGAAGTCTAGCAGCAATTGCTGAATTTTTGGAAGAACATGAGCAGGCAGAAGCTCAATTGAAGAAATTGGATGGTGCAATTGATTTAGAAGGAGAAATTGCTGGTGAAGATGAAGTTGAAAAGGATGTTCTCATGGACAGTCCTATCAAAGCAGAACAGGCAGTGGAAGACATGGTAACCAAAGCACAAACTGATGACTTGATGATTAAAGCCATGTTTCTGATCAATCAAGGCTATGATCCTAATGAAGTGTTTGGAATGACTTATGGGAGAATGAAAGAGGAAGAAGAGAAAGTAAAATTGTTTCTTGATCCAACAATAGACAATGAATATGAGAAAACAATGACAAAGGATACTCCAAAGCATAAAGAGTCATCTTTGAAGAAATCAACAGGGTATGAAATACCATTGACAAGGAGGGGTCCCCTACACAAACTGTCTCAAATGAAGGAATCATCCTCATCCCATGAATCATTATTTCCTGATCCTTATAATATGTCTGATAAGGAAATGAAGGAATATCTCTCAAGTCAGGGATTCACAAGAAGAAGGATTGCTAACATGAAGACAAATTCTTTAAGTGCTGCAACTCTTCAATTGATCAATGAAAAGAAAGAAAAACTCAAGAAACTGGAAGAAGAATTGACAAGGACCAAACCAAGAAGCAGAGTCTCAGCTGAAGACATGATGTTGAATCAAAAAGACCAGAACTACTTGCCCCAGTGCTCCATAAGTGCGTTGAATGGTTTACAGAACCATCTCAGTTGAAACTGCAAGAAGGACTGACTACTGCCGAACTAATTAGAGGGTGTCTACTCCCAAGGGTAAGGTAGATCAAAAGATAATATCGTGGAAGTATGACAGCACATGGAATATGTTCATGGTGAAGAGAATCCCAGGGCTAGCACAATTCTTTATAGAGTACTCAGCTGTTGTAAATGCCCTTGAGATTCATGATTTGAAGGAGCTAGCTCAACTTGAACTAATCAATCATGCAGCGATGTTCAGGGGATATGAATTTGAGAACATACTTAAGATATTCAGAAGAACTAATAACTTCAATTCATTAAAGACAATTTGCTTGAGAAAAGATAAAACTTTTGTCAATCCCATGTATAAGAAGAAAAAGATGCGAGCAGAGGAAATTGTATTCCCTGTATTGAAGGTAAAGCCAACCGAATCATTGAAGAGGAAAGTAGTATCTGGTACTCATTCCTCCACTCCCATCTCAAATGCGTACTATGATGAGAAAACCATGAGATGGTGATTGAAAGGAAGTGGGGAGGAAAGGAAGAAGCTGACATAAGACTATTCAGTGGATATGAAGTAAGATTACTTGATGAATCATACATCCACTACATTTATACCAGCACTTCAGGGAATTAAACAAAAAATTGGGTGAACAAGACATGCACTTCATTCTGAAATGCATGAAGCTGTTAAAACTGGCCTATGATCGAATAAATACTAAAAGATACAAAGAAAGAACAAGAAAACACCACTGCAACTTGGAAATATTGTTAACTTGAAGTGGATGTGGGGGGGAGTTTATTGATTCATCGAGATGGTCTTTCTACAATCTCCATCTGGGAACCTAGTTCAGTGAAAAACTTACCAATGAAAGCCATTTACAACATGAGCAGAATGAAAATACATGTGTTAAGTGGAGACAGGATGTGAGAAGCATCTGATTTTTTAAACATGATCAAGGCTATCCTGGATCCTACTAAAGCTGCATTAATACTACCTCTTTAAGACCCAGCTGAATCATCACAACATCAATCACTTCTTAAACATTAAGGAAAACTAGGCTGCATAATCCTTAGGGTGAGTATTGTTGCACCCTGAAAGGATTATACATGCCAACTCAATGGGTGAATTGATGATTGCTTCGCTGGAATCCCACAAATCCAAGAACCAATGCGGATGAAGATCTGCAAGGAAAATAACAAGTGTTATCTTCTGCATTTGTTAATGCGGAAGACATAACTCTGATGCGGACAAGTGTTTACTCTTCCGCATTGACTAATGCGGAAGACATAACACTACTACCGAAGAATAAAAGAAGATGCGAACAAGACTTTGCTCATCCGCATTGACAAATGCGGATGACCGACCAAATGCACACAAGTATTTGTTCATCCGCATTAACCAATGCGGATGACCAACTTACTAATGCTGATGATCAAGTAAAAATGCTGATCAAGATTAACTCATCCGCATTTGTCAATACGGATGAATAAACAGAGATGCAGATCAAGAGTTAGACTAGTTTCTCTTGTCTGCCTATATATAGAATAGTTAACCTCGTACTGAGGTGATGGCTGATAGATAGAGAATTTTTTTTGTAATTATTCTTTGTAACCTATCAACTTTCATATATCAATACAAACAACATTTATGAGTAATTTTCTTGCTTTGAATGTTCTTTGACTGTTTTTTTCCGCCACTCAATCATTGACTTGATTATCATATTCGATTCTTAGTATGAATTTCACTCTTACTCAAACCCAGTCAATGTCCAAGATTTCCTAACGGGAAATGCCTCAAGACTTCACTCCATACTTTAAGTGGTGGTATTATGATCGGAGGAAGGGGGAATTGTCATAGTTCTGAATAGAGATGGGAAGATAGAGACTATCAGGGTATTTGACCTAATGTGGCTTACTAACTTGTCTACTAATGATGTTTACACTTTATACAAGTGGCCACTATTCTATGACATGCAAGACATTGTACAATCTCTTCATTTCCAACACGTTATACAGCTCTGCTTCGCATTTGAGATACATGCAGGAGTCACCAGAGAAGAGAAGTACAAGAAATTTCAATAACATGTGAAGAATGATAGACAATAGGGTAAAGTAGGTCCAAGGGGGACTTTGTAGATACATGATGTTCCTAGTTTCTATGCTTAAATGTAAAAGTCTTTCTGTCTTACATATGTGTAATGTGATGAAGTAATGAAATATGATATATGCTTTGATGTTTATTTATCTTTGATTCATATGTATGAACTTCTTTTATTGGTTTGTAACACCCGGTTAATTTTTTAAAGTTAGTAAAGAAAGAATAAAGTGAAGATAAAGAAAGAAAAGATATTTTACCCAGATTGAGGGGTAAAAAATGTCAAAAGGACAAAAGGTTTGAAAAAGTGTGTGTAAAAGGTGATGGCCGGTCATCACCTCCTACACACCTTGTACCATCGGATTTTTAGTAAGAGAGAGTAGCAAAGTGCCAAAAACTCTCGGCTTTTTAAAGAAGAACAAAAAAGTGCGAATTGAAGGTAAGAAATTCATGGTTTTTAAGTGTTCTTAACTGGCCTGTCCTTGGGTTTATGCTAATGTGTGTTATGTGTGTTCGGGTGTGTGTTTTTGGTGGGTTTCTTGGCGCTTGAACTCAATTTCAAATGATTTTGGAAGAAGCCATACTCAAGAGGCTGCTATGGTGAGCTCTAGAACCCCTGATTTTGCTTGTTTTAACTGTTTTGTGGCTGGAAATGCACGAATGTATGTTTTTATAAAAATGGGTTTCATACCCATATACATATTTGTTAGGATCAGTGATCTATGTTTGATTGATTGACAAGTATTGCAGCGGAATTCAAACAATGAATTAGTCGATTCACAAGAACAAAACGATATTCAATGAAGAACACAGACGGTTATACAGAGAGAGATATCTGCAAATATATTTCATTCAATATTCGCTTTCGTGGTAACAGAATGTCACAATTATGATTAGGTCGACACCTCTTATATAAGAGATGTGACGTCTGCTGATGTCACTTGATAGTGACATCTAACAGATTTATTACAACTGAAATACAACTACTGAAGATGTCAAAACAGCTGACATCTTCTTACAAAAAGTTCTAAGTGTTATCATTTGTTATAACTACTGAAATATAAAACTACTAAAACTACAACGAGTGAAGAACAAGCTCTTCAGTCGTTTTACAAAACTACTGAAACTAGAAATATAAAACTACTAATATCACAACTACTGAAGAAGTACTCTTTAGTAGTTGTGACAAACTACTGAGGCTTCAGTACTTGATCTTCAGACTTTGACCTTTAGATGTTTCATCAGCTGATGACTTCAGTAGATATCATCAGCTGATGTCTTCAGTCTTTGTCTTCAGACTTTGTACATCAGTTGTTGATCTTCAGCACTTGTAAACTCTTCAGTTGTTGTACTTCAGTACTTGGTCTTTCAGCTTCAGCACTTGTATCTTCAGCTGTTCAGCTTGAGTACTTGTGTTCTTCAGCTGTTGTACTTCAGCACTTTAGTTCTTCAGCTGTTGAAGTCTTCAGCACTTGATCTTCAGCTGTTGAAGTCTTCAGCACTTGTCAAACTGCTGATTAAGCTTTCAGCAGTTGTTGTGATACCATGTGGGACTTAGAGGTTTTCTGATCTTGGCTCATTGGTTCTTTTGGTCCAACAAACTCCCCCTAAACCAATGTAGCCAAAACCTCTAAATTACTTATTAGCCCACTTATTGTTGGCAAAAGATTGGTCTTTTTCCTTCTTGATCAGTAGAGAAGATGACCCATGTAAGCTCTGGCCTGGGAAGAAATCTCAGATATTGTTGGCAAGGTATGAATGGGAACTCTGTTTTGGGGAACTGGACACAGAGTGTTATCCCATTCTTGAGATTTACTTCCCCATAATGAGTCTGTATGACTCTCGAACATAGGCCTCAAGGAGAACAACTTGTTCCTCCTTGGAGAGTTCCTCTACTCCTCCTTCGAAGAAGAACTCTGGACCATAGTACTCAGATAAGTACTTCATGGTCCTGCCATTTTTCAGCTCCACTGTAGTTACCTCCTTATAGACAAATTCATCAGGATGGGTGCCTTCAAGGAGTAACTGGAGCTCATTCTTCTGGATGTCTTCAAGCTTTTTATATAACAACCCCTTTTTAATCATCTTGTTTTCTAGTAAGGCTTGAGGGGTCATCTTTGCTTGATGAGCTTTCTTGAATTCATCAATGATTTCCCAGGGTGTGACTACAATGGCCAACAAGATGGTAGAATCTATTGTTTTTCTAACCTGGCCATTGTATCTGTGTGGAATAGTCTTTTATGGATTCTAGAACTCACCCTAGGGTCTGGCCATACTCTCACTCTCTCCTTCTGATACTGAAAAGTGTGCCTAAGAGTTTACAGCCTCTGAGCATGCCCTTTCATGGCTTGAATAGATGATGACTGAGGAAATTCCTTGTCAACCATCTTCAACAGTTGCTCATCATGATGTTTCTGCTGTTCTTCATCTTCTATCTTGACTCTAACCATCTCCCTTTGAGAGTCAGGTGTGATCATGGGTTGACTTCTGGGTTTTTGTAGCTTTAGAACATCAGAGAGTGGCAGACTATCATCTTCATCCTTTCTTCTTCTTCTTCTTCCATCCTCAGCACCCTTCTCCTCCTTCTAGGTGCATCACTGGATGATGGTTGGGTTGGTAAGGGAATTGGTTTTGAATAATGAGGATGTTTGGACTTTGGCTTAGAGATTGGTTTGGAGATTTGAGGGGTAGGCTGTGTTTGAGTGGGTGGAAGGGAAGGTTGATCCAGCATCTTTGTAGTAAGTTTCGCCTTTGTAAGTGTAGCCATTTCCAACCTTTTACCAGCCCCAGCCTCATCAAGGGCTTCAACAATAATCCCCTTGTGGAATTGCTCAGACAGACAGATTCTGGTGGCTATAGCCAGAATACTGTCCCTGGTCCACGCACGAATCTCCATTAAAGATCTTCCTAAGTATTTTGCAATGAAGCGTATCATGATCTCCAATCTCTCTTTTTCAATAGCATCATACCCAGCCCATCGGGTTTGAATCTCTTGCACTTCCAACCTTCTGTTCTCACTATCCAATGTGGTTGTATCAAACCCTTGCCTGAAGAGTTGTTCAATTATTTTATCCGTGGATCGGCTGTGTGTAGTATCAGCTTCTTTTACCAGCTCATCCAAGGATTTGTCTTCAGCAGTATGATCATCAGCACTTTTCTTTCGCTTGTAAGTGAGCAGAGGTTGCTTTTCTTTCTCCTCCTCTTGGGCTTGCTTCTCTTCCTTCTCTTCCTCTGTTCTTTTCCTCTTCTTTTCTTTCACTGCAGTACTCTCCCCCTTTTTGGATGCATTGGAGGAAGGGGTTTGTACCGCAGAAAGTGTCTGTTGCACAACAGCATCAATCAAGGGTTGTACAGTTGAGGAAAGCCTCTCATCAATGGCTTTAGTCATAATATGAGTGATTATGGGTGTGATGAGAGGGAGGGAATTTTGAAGTACAGCACCTATTGCTCAGGAGGGTTCTGTTCCTGAGAAATAGGGCCTGAAGCAGAGGCAGGTGGTTGAGTGTGGAGTGGCTCAGTGTTTGGGGAACCTTCAACTGAAGGTGCCATCTGTGGTTGGTGGAGGCAGATGGTCTTTCTCTTTCTGAGAGTTGGTCAAGTAGGTTTTGCAGCCTACTTACTTTCTCTTCAAGGATTGTGTTCTGGGCAAGAACATCGTAGAAAAAGCCAGGTCATCATCAGCCGAAGCTGAATCATCTGACCTCCTGCTTGGAGCAGGATTTACATGCACTGGGTGTAGACCAGTTGTTGCATGTGCCCCTTTTGCTTGGTACTGGGGACTTCCAGCCTCAAGACAATGTCCATCATCAGCTGTTGCCTCTAGTGAGGTCTTAGCAATGTTACCAGCCTCATTCTGATCATGTGCTGATTCAGAAGAGGTGGCAGCCTCACTAGATATTCTAACCTCCTTATCTACACCAGGAGATAGAAGTGGTAAACCCCTGTGCTGTGGGTTCTCAATTGCATTGTGTTCCTCCCCCTCAATTGTAGAGGTGTTCCCAGTAGTAAGTGGTTTCTGGGGAGGGGGTGAGGAGTGCAGTTGAGTCAGCACTTGTGCAACTATTAAAGTTGGGCTGTGAGGGGCGGTTGTATGGGGTGAAGGGATAGAAGCAGTGTGCACCTGGGGAGGTTGGTGCTCTTCAATGGCAATCCCCTCAAGTGAGGAAGATCCCAGATGTGTAGGTACCCCTTTCGTGGTTGCTGTAGGATCCTGTTGAGAGGAATCCTGAGCGGCTATAGCTGGAAGAGTCCTTATATCCACTAGGGGGTTTGGACCAGCGGATATCTCATGCGTTTGTGTTGCAGGGGCATCCTCAGGGGACTCAATTCCTGAGTAGCCGTTTTGGGTTTCTTTTTGGTGGGTTTGGTGGGGACTTTTGATTTGGAGGTGGTGGCTGTGGGTTCCAGCTGCGTGGGTTTGCGCAGCTTGGCAGCCAATTTGAGTGTCTGGTCAGAGTTTTGCCAGGAGTATACTTCCGCCAGAACAGCCGTAGCAGGGACTCCCAAGCCAACAAGTCCCTCAGCATTAAGCTGGTTTGTAATGATGGCCATTATGAACCGTGGATATAGTATCCAACGGTTAACAGTTAGTTTTTGAGCCATATCCTTGAGCTCCGAAAAATTATATTCTGAAAAGTTTAACGGTTGTTTTGCTCAAGAATAAAATACATTACATGCTGCCACTTAGTCAACATTTGATCCCAAGACGAAGTCTTAGGAGCCAAACATACATTCACCATGTGAAAAATTAGGCGTTCGGCGTCATGGAAGTGTTTCTTCATGATAGTGGAGGCACTGAGATTGCCTTGATCCATGTTGGGCAAAGGATAGATCTGTGGTGCCCTTCGGATATCCAGCAGGAGAAATAGCATCATCCAGATGAAGAATTTGGCGGATTATTGCAGGAGTGATGACCACTTCTTTGTTGTTGAAAACCGACTGGAGAGATGGTGTGTTGTTCTCCCCAGTGGTAATAGTAACGTTCATCCACAACTGTTGGAGGGATTCGGCATGTAGAATGGGATTCAAAAGAAATGCCGTTTTGTATTGGGATTGAACCATAAGATCGATAGCAGTATCGAACTTAGCCCAGACAGGCGATTTAGTAAGGTAGGCAACACAGTTGTGTCGCGGTTTAATTTGCATGGACGCCATTGAGAAGAGAGAAGTTTTGGAGAGGAACGTTAGGTTTGAAGAACATGAAGCATTGAAGGATTAGGTCAGGGATATTTATAGGGTAACGGGTAAGAAAAAACTGAAGGATGTGGTGTTAGTCATCAGTAGTTTTAAACGACTGTTGACATGGTTATCCTTTCAGATGTTGAAACAGCTGAAGTCGTGGTGTTAGGCATCAGAAGTTAGAAAACTACTGAAGACCGTGGGTTTGACTTCAGATGATTGAAACAACTGAGGACTTGGTGTTTGTCATCAGTAGTTGTGAAACTACTGAAGACAGTGGTTTTGTCATCAGCTGTTGTAAACAACTGAAGACTTGGTATTAGTCATCAGTAGTTATAAAACTACTGAAGACATGGTTTTGCTTCAGTGTTTAGAATGAAACAGCGGTTGTTGAAACAATGAAGAGAAAGTTCTCTTCAGTAGTTGTGTCAATTCATAGCCTTCAGCTGTTCATGCTGTCCTCAACACTTACTCATGAGACTTTGCATCTGATTGTCAGGTGTTTCATAGGACATCAGTACTTATCTGTTTATACTGATTTCATTAGTTGCAACTACATCAGTAGTTTTAACTACATCAGTAGTTTGGAACATATAAAGTACTTCAGTACTTGTGAGGCATTTAGCCATCAGTAGTTATAAAACTACTGAAGGAAAAAGACTCATCAGTACTTATATGTGACATGGGTACCAATGATCATCAGTAATGACTACTGAAATCATTAGCAGTTGTCACTTATTCTAGCTGCAGCATACCAAGCCTTAACACAAGGTTTTGGAAAGTAGAATTATCCAATGGCTTAGTAAAAATATCTGCAAGCTCATCAGCACTAGGCACAAACTTAGGATCAATCAGACCTTTTTCAAAACAATCCCGAATAAAATGATGTCTGATCTCTATATGTTTGGTCCTAGAGTGCTGGACTGGATTTTTGACAATACACAGAGCTGAAGCACTATCCATTAACAATGGAGTCTTAGTCTCTGTAATGCCATAATCCAGAAGTTGGTTCTGAAGCCAGAGTACCTGAGAGGTGCAACTTGCAGCAGCAATGTACTCGGCCTCAGCAGTTGATGTAGCAATAGATGTTTGTTTCTTACTCTACCAAGAAATCAACATTTGCCTAGGAATTGACAACCACCAGAAGTTGACTTTCTAGTTAACTTGCACCCTGCATAGTCACTATCTAAAAAGCAACTAATTTGCAAGAGTGTCCAGCGGAATACCATAAACCCAGAGATTGTGTACCTTGCAAATATCTAAAGATTCTCTTGACTGCAATCAAATGAGACTCTTTAGGAGCAGCCTGAAATCTAGCATAACACATGTAGCAAACATATATCTGGTCTAGAAGCTGTATATACATCAAGGACCCAATCATACATCTGTAAAGCGTTTTCATCAACAGCTTTACATTTCTGATCAGCATCCAGTTGTGTGGTGTTGCACATGGGAGTAGAACAGGGCTTACAGTTTTGTAAATCAAACTTATTCAAAAGATCTTTTGTATATTTTGACTGATGAATAAAAGTTCCATCAGCCTTTTGTTTGATTTGCAAGCCTAGAAAGAACTGTAATTCTCCTATTGCACTCATTTCAAACCTCTTTTTCATCAATGTTGTAAAATCATCACACAACTAGGGATCAGAGGATGCAAAAATAATATCATCAACATAAATCTGAACAAGTAGCTTATGCTGATCCACCTTCTTAATAAACAAAGTTTTATCAATGGAGCCTCTAGTGAAATTATTCTTAAGAAGAAAAGTAGAGAGTGTCTCATACCAGGCTCTAGGAGCTTGTTTCAACCCATAAAGAGCCTTATCAAGTTTGTACATCCATTCAGGATGTTTATTATCCTCAAAGCCTGGTGGTTGACACACATAAACTTCTTCCTTTATTTTACCATATAAAAATGCACTTTTAACATCCATTTGAAAAACTTTAAGATTATGGAATGCAGCATAGGCTAAGAACAATCTGATTGCCTCTAGTCTGGCTATAGGGGCAAAGGTTTCATCATAGTCAATACCTTCTTCTTGTGAAAACCCCTGTACAACCAGTCTAGCCTTGTTCTTAACAATAAGCCCATTTTCATCGGTTTTATTCCTAAACACCCTTTAGTGCCTATTGCACACTTACCTGGGGGAAGAGGAACAAGTTCCCACACTTGCTGTTTCTTGAACTGAAGTAGCTCAAGCTGCATAGCTTCAACCCATCCATTGTCTCTCAAAGCAACATGATAGTTCTTTGGCTCTAGCTGACTGATGAAGAGAGACATAGAGCAGAAGTTAGACAATTGACTTCTGTGTGAAACACCAGCATTGATATCACCAATAATTTGAGTCATGGGGTGATTCTTCAGTTCTTGATAAACAATGAGATCTGTGCAAGTGTTTGTAGAACCTCAGCAGCAGCAATGTTGATGTAGACTCTTGAAACCAAGAATTTGATGGTAACTCAAAAGATGTAGAGGAAACAGAGATCTCATCAGCATTTGTTGTGGATGGAACTGCCAAAGCTACAGGAACATCAAGTTAGCAGACACAGGCAGTTGGTCACTAAACTTGAATAGTGAGTATTGATATTATCATCATCATCATCAATACCACCAGGTGGAAGACATGTTGCAGAAGATGATTGAGCCACAGGATCTGCAACAGCTGGAGGTTGATAAGGATATATTGCAGTATGTCCAAATCAAACAACTCCATAGGGTTTTGTGGAATCTTGTCCAAAGGAGATTCATTAAACTTCACATGCAGAGTTTCTTCAACTATCTTTGTTCTGCAGTTGAAGACTCTGTATGCCTTGCAAGTAGATGAATAACCAACAAAATACCCAGCATCCACCTTAGGATCAAATTTATGGAGTTGATCCTTTGTGTTGAGTATAAAACAGGGACATCCAAATGCTTTGAAAAATGAAATCAGAGGAGCCAAATGATGGAGAACTTCATATGGAGTCTTCATCAACCTCTGATTTACTAGAACTCTATTCTGCACATAGCAAGCTGTGTTGACAGCTTCAGCCCAAAAGGTCAGTGGCAAACCAGAGTCAGCCAGCATGGACCTTGCAGCTTCAATGAGGGTCCTGTTCTTTCTCTCCACTACTCCATTTTGTTCTGGAGACCTTAGGATGCTAAACTGCCTCTTGATTCCCTTTGAGAGATAGAATTCATCAAGTGTATGATTCCTGAATTCAGTTCCATTATCACTCCTGATATACTTGACTAGAAGGGAATACTGCTTCTCATATACAACACAAAGTTAATAACCTTCTGAGCAACCTCATCCTTTGAATGTAGAAAGAAAGTCCATACAAATCTGGAGTAATCATCCACAATTACCAGACAGTATTTCTTCTTGGCCATGCTCATCACTCTCACAGGACCAAATAGATCCATATGCAGTAATTGCAAGCAGGCAGTGGACTTAGGCTCTTCAATAGGAGGGAATGAGACTTTGTGTTGTTTTCCTTTTAAACAAGCAGTGCAGGTTTCATCACAGTGGAACTCCTTTATTGGTAAGCCTCTGACTAAACTATTGTGGATAAGCTGATTCATGTTTTTGAAATTAACATGACCCAGCCTTCTGTGCCACATTTTAGATTCTTGAGAAGAGGCTTTGGAAAATAGGCAAGGATTGCCTTTGAGATCTATTTTCTTGGAAAGATCTAAGGCATACACTCTTCCTGTCCTGTGGCTCTCAGGAGAGTGTGATCATCCAACACCTTGTCAATCAAGTGCAAAACTTTGGATGACAGAATCCTATAGTTCTGACTGGTGAAAAGAGCAACATGGCCTTTATCACACATTTGACTGACACTCAAGAGATTGTACTTGAGATTTTCCACATGATTAACATCATCAAATTTGATTTCTCCATTGGAGACAAAGCCTTACCAATGATGTAACCCCTAGCATCATTGCCAAAAGAAACAAATCCCTTCTTTCCTTGAGAGTAGTCATGAAGAAGAGAGCTGTTCCCAGTCATGTGCATAGATCCCCCACTGTCTACATACCAGATGCTACTTTGGCATGTGGAGAACCCTGCAAAAATAAACAATCAGTTAGTTTTAGAGACCCAAACCATTTTGGTTTTGGGCCTGGTCTCATCAATAGATGGTAAACTAACAGGTTTATTTGAAGCAACAGCCTGAGAGGAAGAAGATGGTGAAGAAGAGGAATCCTTTGGCTTGGATCTCCTTTTCTGTGGTTTCAACATAGGAGCATCTAGTTGGTTAACTCTACCCAACAGATGTTGAACCATCATACCAGCTGTGTCTAATTTTGTGATAAAGCTTTCAGCTCATCAGACACATTGCCAGTGGAGTTTGATAAGTTCCTATGTTGCACCTTCTCTTCTGAGCACTCTCAGCTGTCACCTGTTTAACCCCTTCCTTTTGGATTTCTTTGAGGACTTAAGGGTTACAGGATTTGATGTTGCTGATACAAATGTGGTCTCAAACTCAGTTTTCATTTTTAACCATTTTCTATTTAATTTCTTCTTTTGTTTGAGTTTGGAACCTCTTTTGTACCAACAATCATCTGTAAGATGATTGAACAACCACATACTTCACATGGTTTCTTCTTCATCTTAGGTTGATCATCAACTAAAGAGGGTGAAGCACTGGAGAGACTTGCTCTTCTCAATGCTTTGGAAGCATTGTTTGCTTTCTTGACTGCCTCTTTAGTAGTCTTCAAACTCTTTCTACTGACAGTTTTCTTCTCTTCAGTACTGACAGCAGTTGGAGTTTGAACTTCAGATGTTAAATCCTGCTCTCTAGTCCTTTCAGGACTTTCAGAATTAACTCCTGACTTGATCAACTCATTGATCATGTGAGTGTCAGCATTTGAACCATCAACGTCAGCTGATAGGTTCAAAGAGGGCTTGATGCTGACTGCTACTTCTGATTGTGCTGTATCAGAAAGTAGATCACATGATGAGATGGATTGGTAATCACTCTCACCATCAGATTCTACCTCTGCTCTTGGAGTAAAATCTGTAGGTGGAGCAGTGTGATTGTTACTAAGAATCATTCAAAACATTTGCATGTTGTACCCATCTATCACACCTCTACCTGGGTAACTGCAGTAACTGCAAGGGTTTTTGAGATCTTTATACTTCTCTAGAAGTATCTCTTCCCTAGCCTTATCATCAGTTATTTGGCATTTTAGTTTGTAAATCTCATCATTTTTATCATTAAGCACAGACTCAAATTCAGCTTTGTTTTTGGAAATTATTTGTTCTAGCTCAATGTTCTTGTTGATTAAAGCTACATTTGCTTCTCTAATAGATGCAAATGCTGCTATGCATGTGTCAGAACATAATTTGGCTTTTGCCTCAGAGGATACCTGTGATACCTTTGGTGTAGAGGCATTAGAGGATGAAGTATCAGCAGAATCCAAAGCCATAAGAGCTAGATTTCCAAATGGACTGTCACCACCGTGTTGACCAGCACCTGAGAACAGTTGTTCATGACCAGACATGTCATCTGGTAAACTACTCCAGTCAACAACTCCTGGGGTGAAGAAGCTGTGTTGTTGAGGTTGAGTTTGTTGATGAGATTCGGAAGGCTGTGGTTCAGGCAATGCTTGTGGTTGTTGTGCAATTGGAGCTTGAACATAATTTGTTTGAGGCACATAATAGCAGGGATAAGGATATGACATTTGACCCTGGGGAACAAAGTATGCAGGAGATCTAGGATGTGAATAATGACCAGAACCAGCAGGATGTTGCCCTCTGTTTTGTGGACTAGTACTAGGAAAAGTCACAAAGGGTGCAGAAGAGTTAGATCCAGTTGATCTACACTCTCTTGCAAAGTGTCCTAGCCTTTGGCATTTGTGACACCTCAACTTACTCTTGTCAAAACCAACTTTGGTTTTGCCAGAGAGTCCAGAAAATTTCCTGCCAGTTCTCTTGTAGAACTTTGAGATCTGATATTAATCAGTGCCATCTGGCTCAGAATATCCATCTCTTCTAGATCATCATCAGCTATTCCTTTCAGATCATCCATGATGAAGCATAAATTGTCACTATTACTGCCAGAATGACCCTCAATACCAACAAATGCATGATCAGAACTATTTGAAGAGAAATCTGTATGCTCATGATATTGCTTTCAGATGCAGCATATTCTGACTCATGACCAACCAAGGCAGTATTGCCTGGTACAAAGTCATCAGTGAGCTTTCCTGATGAGGACAGTTTCCTCTTCTGCTCTATCTCTCTTTCAAATGTAAGCAGTTTCCCATGATTGGGTGAGAGATAGGCCTTCTAGATTGCACTGGAGCGTAGGACAATAGTGTATGTGTCCCATCTCTCAGGCAGTGATTTGAGGAATCTGTTGTTCATCCTGGCTATTGGTGTATTCCTGTTTCACCATTTTCAGCTCAGATATCAAGCAGGAAAAACGCTCAAACTGTTGAGTCAGTGTCTCACCCTTTCTATGAGAGAATGTCTCATATTGTTGGGCAAAGATCTCTCTATTGTTTGCTAAGACCTCATCAGTGCCACCGAATTGTTCCTTCAGGGCATTCCAGAGATCATGAGCAGTTTCATGATGCATAAGCCCTGAATAGATTTCATTAGGCAGTGCCATGGCCAGAATTCCATGGGCTTTAGCATCAATCTCAAATAGTTTCCGATCTTCATCAGAGTATTGTTCCTCCTTCTTCTTCGGAACCATTTGTTTGGTTTCCGGATGTTCACCATAGGCTTATGTGGTCCATGTACCACAGATGTCCAACAACCTGAACTGTTAACAGACAGGTGATGAAGCATTCTTCGTTGCCATATGTTATACTCGGTCCTAACCAGCATCGGAGGCTTGGTTGAGGAACCGGTATTGTGAGGGTCATTAGAAGGAGTCGTCATCTCGGATTCAATCAAATTCGGTTAAGCTGAAACAGATTTAGAACAAAAACTCAACAACCAATTGAACTAGAAGATCTCAAATAAATGAACGAAAGCGGCAGAAATTCATTATCTATAACCAGTTCTTGCAAATATGCTAATTCAATCAAAACCATATATCAATTAGCAGTTTCAATGATCAATTGTTAGATCGATGAATGATTAACCTTGCTCTGATACCACTTGTTAGGATCAGTGATCTATGTTTGATTGATTGACGAGTATTGCAGCGGAATTCAAACAATGAATTAGTCGATTCACAAGAACAAAACGATATTCAATGAAGAACACAGACGGTTATAGAGAGAGAATATCTGCAAATATATTTCATTCAATATTCGCTTTCGTGGTAACAGAATGTCACAATTATGATTAGGTCGACACCTCTTATATAAGAGATGTGACGTCTGCTGATGTCACTTGATAGTGACATCTAACAGATTTATTACAACTGAAATACAACTACTGAAGATGTCAAAACAGCAGACATCTTCTTACAAAAAGTTCTAAGTGTTATCAGTTGTTATAACTACTGAAATATAAAACTACTGAAACTACAACGACTGAAGAACAAGCTCTTCAGTCGTTTTACAAAACTACTGAAACTAGAAATATAAAACTACTGATATCACAACACTGAAGAAGTACTCTTCAGTAGTTGTGACAAACTACTGAGGCTTCAGTACTTGATCTTCAGACTTTGACCTTCAGATGTTTCATCAGCTGATGACTTCAGTAGATATCATCAGCTGATGTCTTCAGTCTTTGTCTTCAGACTTTGTACATTAGTTGTTGATCTTCAGCACTTGTAAATCTTCAGCTGTTGTACTCAGTACTTTAGTCTTTCAGCTTCAGCACTTGTATTCTTCAGCTGTTCAGCTTCAGTACTTGTGTTCTTCAGCTGTTGTACTTCAGCACTTTAGTTCTTCAGCTATTGAAGTCTTCAGCACTTGATCTTCAGCTGTTGAAGTCTTCAACATTGTCAAACTGCTGATGAAGCTTTCAGCAGTTGTTGTGATACCATGTGGGACTTAGAGGTTTTCTGATCTTGGCTCATTGGTTCTTTTGGTCCAACAATATTTTTGTGTATGATGCGGGTGGGTTTTGATTTTGGGCTATGTTCAAGTTTGATGATGTTATGATTGTGTTTCTATGGCTTAGATTGTAAGGTTTAAGCTTAGAACATTATAGATGGTGTTTTGGGACCGAATTATGATGTTAAGTGTGCCCTAGGCTGCTCCAGCACCCAAACAGTAGCTCATACGCCTAATGTTCAGAATAAATGCTTAAGTGTGACAAATGCGATAAGCATTAACAAATGCGGATGAGCATTGACAAATGTGGGTGAGTAAAGTCAATGTGGATGAGTAAAAGTCAATAGGATGAGTAAGGAGGAATGCAGATGAAAATTGACAAATATGGATGAGCATTGACAAATGTGGATGAGAAAAATTAAATGTGGATGAGTAAAAGTCAATGCGGATGAGTAAGGAGGAAATGCGGATGAGCATTGACAAATGCGGATGAGTAAAAGTCAATGCGGATGAGTAAGGAGGAAATGTGGATGAGAATTGACAAATGGGATGAGTGAAAGTCAATGCGGATGAGTAAAAGGGAAATACGGATGAGTAAAAGGAATTGCGTATGAACAAATATGAAATGCAGATGAACACTTACAATATTTTATTACTTTTTAGGGAAAAAGTGAAACGTAGGCTTTGACTTAGCAGGTTCCCGGGGGTTCATGTAACCTGTGTTTTGAGCTCATAGATGACGTGATGGGCATTTTATGACAAATGCGGATGAGCATTGACAAATGTGGATGAGTAAAAGTCAATGTGGATGAGTAAAAGTCAATGAGGATGAGTAAGGAGGAAATGCAGATGAAAATTGACAAATATGGATGAGCATTGACAAATGCGGATGAGAAAAAGTCAATGTGGATGAGTAAAAGTTAATGCGGATGAGTAAGGAGGAAATGCGGATGAGCATTGACAAATGCGGATGAGTAAAAGTCAATGCGGATGAGTAAGGAGGAAATGTGGATGAGAATTGACAAATGCGGATGAGTACAAGTCAATGCGGATGAGTAAAAGGGAAATACGGATGAGTAAAAGGAATTGCGTATGAACAAATATGAAATGCGGATGAACACTTACAATATTTTTTGACTTTTTAGGGAAAAAGTGAAACGTAGGCTTTGACTTAGGAGGTTCCCGGGGGTTCATGTAACCTGAGTTTTGAGCTCATAGATGACGTGATGGGCATTGTATGATGATGATATGATGTATGATTGATGCTTATGCATGATGGTCTGTGTGATGTACGTTATGTATGCATGCTGATACGTATGAAGAATTCCATGATCTTGTTGATGTTCTTGTTTATGTATGTTTGTCTTCACGTGGCTTTGCGTTGAAAATGTTAATCAAACAAATGATTAAGTATGATGTAATGTAAAGTTGAAGATAATGAAAAGAGGAACGAAATAATGAATGCATGCATAAATGAATGAAAGTATGAAAGGCTTGCAAGCAAATGAAAGGAGGTTCACAACTTATTAAGAGTTGTTAGCTCAACTGTGTGTGTACTTATAGCGTACGTTTTTGGCTAACTCATAAGGGTCCATACACATAGTAAGAGTTCAATCTTGGTGACTGCTTCAATACCTGCGATTTCCTAATTACTGTGTGTATATACACGTTGTAGATACATATGTACCTAGTTTATGAGCATAATGTAAAAAGTCTTTCATGTCTTACATATATGTAACTGGATGGTTGAATGAAATACAGTGTGTGGTTTATGCTTATAATGTTTAATATTTTCATTGTATTAACTCTTATTAAACTAACTATATAGGTTTGTGGTTGTTTGAATAGATCTAAGTCAAATAATGATTATGAAACATATTCAAACCAAGTCGCACGACTGAACCAGGAGACTAGATCAGTCACACAATTGTGACATGAGATTGACTCAATCGCACGACTGAACACTTAGTTGTGCGAATGAATCAACCGCATGACTCAGTTGGATGACTGAACTATGAGAATGGTTCAGTCGCACGAATAAGTAACCCTAACCTATAAATACCACATAATTCATGGAAGAACGTAACACTTTGAAGAATTCGACTCATAGACTCATACACGTACCCTAGCCGTCCAGAACGCCAAAGAAAGCCAGTCAAAGTTCATAGATCGCACTAGATCAATTACCAATCATTCTTAACGTTTAGATTCAATCTACAATTGTTTCTACGTGCGTTCTCACTGATTGGATCACCAATCAAATAGGATTCCGCACTATTTGACTAGGTTTACACGTATATCAGTTACTATTTCGTTCAATACACAATCCTAACAAGTGGTATCAGAGCTTTGGCTCTTGATTTATGTGTGATTCAATCGATTTTGATATAAAAATTGTGTTTTTCACAGAAAAACGCAATCGTTTGTGTCAAACGTTGTTTTGGACGTCTTCAAATCATAAAGTAAAATTTTCTGGCAAGTGACAATTAGGGTTCTTCAAAAATTCGTGTTTTTGTGTCAAAATACCTTAAACCTACGAATTTTCCAGTTTCAGTAGCTTCTATCGAACCATTGACTCAATCGCACGACTGAATTCATACGCATCCCTCATTCGCACGATTGGACTCATTCTTACATCCATTCGTACGACTGAATTGCCCATTTGCATTGTTCATCCGCACCTGTCCATTCGCACGATTGAGTCATTCGCATTTACTCACTCGCACGACTGAGTCAACCGCATTGTTTAATCGCCCGAAGTGTTCAATCGCATACCGTCATTCGTACAAGTTAAACAGTTTGTTCCAAAGTTTAAACTTGATAGCAATGCAGGATCAATATTCAGCGTTCTCCGCCTGAAAGGACTCTAGGATTCAAAATCTATTGCTTTAAGAAAATGAAGTGGGAAATCATAACAAACCCCCTAAGCTAATAACGTTAGATGATTATCCACAATGGAAGCAAAGATTTGAAATATACTTAAATGGAGTAGATCCCAATCTGTGGCAGTTGATAGAGACAGGATATAGTATGCCTGTAGGTGCAGATGGAGTCAAACTCACCTTAAGCGGTATGACTGACTCACAAAAATTAAAGTACAATGCAGAAAAGAAAGTATTTGCATTGCTGACTTAGTCAATTCCTAAGGACATATTACATCAATTTTTTTAGAACAGGCAAGCTAAAAACTATCAGATGCATTGGAAAAGAGATATGAGGGAAATGCATCATTGAAAGCTCTGAAGGTAAAGCGTTGAAGAAGGAGTTTGACAACTTCTCGTCAATGGGAAAGGAGAGCTTGGACGGTGTCATTGATCGTTTTTACCATCTGATGAGTGAGAGCATAATCATGGAGTTACTATATTTTTGAAAGACAAAGTTTCAAACATTGCAGATGGTTTGCCCGAGAACTGGAGTTCGTTTGTCTCCAACCTCAGACAGAATGATATACTAGCGAAGTTAGATATCAACGACTTCATTCTCAAACTGCGGGAGGAAGAGTTGAGGATGAAGTGCAGAGCCCAAAAGTCTTCATGTGATCAGAATCCAGCACTATACAACTCAACCCCACAAGCCAAAACATCTAGAGCACCACTTCAAATGGCGTTTGTGTCGAGTTCAGCTGGTCCATCATAAGCTACTACTTCAGGATCTGAGATATCAGGGTCGTCTTGTACCCAATACATAGCACCTGAAACAAATGCTACAAAACTGAAGACCGAGAATCTCGGGAATGTGACAGTAGAGGTAGCAAAACAACACATGGATCTCTTAGCAGCTGTTGTCCACTCCATTGGCGGGCTAGTTGCTTGGAAAATTGGGAACTGTCATCTAGTAGACGAGGATTACGAGCAGGTAGACAAGACAGAGTTAGAAAGAATGGACATCATGTAGGCCTTAGCAAGTGTTGTTCGGAGAGCAAAAAAGTTTGTTAAGAAGACCGGACAGAATCTGATTGCCACTAAGGACATAGCTTTTGGCTTTGACAAGAAAAAAGTTACCTGCTTCAACTGTGGGGAAAAAGGGCACGTCAAACGTGAATGTGTGAAGCCCAAGAAGACGGGAAGTGGAATCCATTCTCATCTCTCACTCATCAGGATAAGCCCACAAATAGCCCTACTTCATCGAGTAAGGATCCTAAAGTATTAACCGCTCATGATGACGAAGGACAAGATTGGAGCTTCCGGTTTGTGTCTCCGAGAGAATCTAATATTGCTAATGTCGAGGATCTAGATGACGACTCAGCAAGTGAAGGTGATATTGTAGTGGAGCTCGCGATGTCAAATGTTGAAGAATCTGCAATAGTAGTTGATCACCTGCCTAAAGAATCGACAAGTCCAACAAGTCCAGAATCACCAGAACCAAAAAAGTCAGACACTGCTTTAATGGCTGATTCAACCTCACCTCCTCAGGTAAGTACCCCTACTCAATTTTTCAATAACCATGCTTGTTCTGATTATAATAAATTTAGGGAAAGCATTGATATGAACTTTGCTAGGTTATTAGACCATAATGATAAGTTAGTAAAGGACTTACAACTGTGCACTGAACCAAATAGAGTCTTAAAACAAAATGAGCACAACTATAAAGAAAAGATAGAACTATTGAAGTTGTGGTCTTTAACCAAGCTAATGACGTTAAGTTCTATGTTAACTCCCTAGAAGACACTAAGAAATAAAAGGTAGTTTTGGAAGTAGAAATAAACTCATTAAAACAAAAACTGCATAGTTGGACGAGCTCTTCTCATATTGTCCACACTTAGTGAGAGAGCGCAACAATGGGGAGGGTTTGGGATATAAAGTGGTACCACCACCACATGAGACCTTGATGAATGCAAAAAGTAAACCAATAAATAATACCGAATCAACGATCATGTGGTGTCCACGCCTCTTGTAAGTGATCCAGATTCCACATGTAAACCAATCGAATCTGTCACTAAACAAAAGGATGCCACTTCAAAATCAAAAGGTAAAATGCCTTGTATTAATCTGGATGGACAATTTGAAAAGGTAAAACAAAGTCTCGTTCAACAAAGTCTATTTCTGAACCAAGAAATACCAAACAAATTAACTAATCACATGCTTCATGTCTAAGTCCAAATAAACAAAAGGGAAAAGATGTTAACAATGTCCAAACAAATAATTTTGTTAAAGAAGATAAAACATCTAAATCAAAAATGTCAAATCCCAAACTGAATAAAGTCACTCGCGTGTCACATACTTCTCCACAGAAACAAGTAAATCGTCACGGTGAAAGCAGATCATGCTTCAATTGTGGAAAGTATGGGCACATAGCGTCTTACTGTCCCTATTATTAGACACCAAATAAAAAGATTGAACTTGATGGCACTAAAGCAAGCTCTTCCAAAAGAAGCTCCATGACTCCACCAAAAAGAGTCTGTGAAACTAAAGTTCAACCTATCAGCCAGTCGTCTGTTTATCACAAACATGCCTTACACAAAGCTGGCTTATCGAAAGAGAAGTCTATGTCTGGTAATGAGAAAAATAAGTCAAATGATCTTCCCTCACACTCAAATGGACAATGGTTAAGGTTTGGGTCCCTCACCTTAACTAATGTTTTCAATTGAATGTGCAGGGTGTTCGCTATAGTGCTGAAACAAACACTTGGATTGTAGATAATGGATCATCAAGGCATATGACTGGAAATCGGGCACTCCTATCAAACATAAAACAAATCAAAGGATGTCATGTTTCTTTTACCGGAAAGAAAGGAGGGTACATCATAGCTGAAGGAGAAGTAGGGAACCAGAAAGTTAAGTTTGACAAGGTAAACTACGTTCAACAACTTCAGAATAATCTGCTTTCTGTTTCCCAAATATGTGACAAGGGATTTAAGGTAGTTTTCAACAAAAAGAAGTGTTATGTCTTGAAGAAGGACTATGTGATTCTGGAGGAATAGGTATTAATGTCAACCTCAAGATATAATGACCTTTATGTCTTGGATCTATCGAAGGCCTCCATAACGGATCATCAAGTTCAGTGCTTCTTGTCAAAAGCTACTGACCAGGATTCTATCTCCTGGCATAGGAAAATAGGGCACATCAATCCAAGGAGGATGAACCACTTGATTCAGAATGATCTAGTGCAAGAAGTCAATGTCAAGAACTTCCAACTCCAGGATTTTTGTGTCGCCTGCAAGAAAGGCAAACAGACATAGAAGTCTTATAAGGCAAATAAAGTTAATTCTATAGAACTGCCTCTTGAGCTTCTCCCCATGGATCTGTTTGGTCCAGTTAGTACAAGAAGCATCGCAGGAGACTTGTATTGTTAGCTAGTTAATGACTACTCAAGATTCCCTTGGGTGATGTTTCTGAAATCAAAATCCGAAACATTTGACTCATTCAAAGAATTGGTAACTACACTAGAGTCTCTCTACAAGCTGGAGGTAAGACAAGTACACTCACACAACGGAACTGAGTTCAAGAACCAATGGATGGAGGCTTTCTGCAAAGAAAAGGGAATTGTGCACCAGTTCACTTCTGCCTACACTCCTCAGATGAATGGGGTTGTAGAGAGAAAGAATCGCAACTTAATAGAGACCACACGCACAATGCTAGGAGAATTGAAACTACGTATCCAATTTTTGAATAAGGGAGTAGCCAATGCTTGTTACACATTAAATCGAGTTCTGGTGGTAAAACGTCATGGGAAGACATGTTAGGAGTTACTTCAACGACGTAAACCAAATCTGGAGTATCTCGAATCATTTGGAGCACCATGCACGTTGCTGAAGAAAACTCAGGATGGGAAGTTTTGCGAGAAGGCTGAAGAGGGCATCTTTCTAGGATACAACATACCGAATAAGAGAGTTTACAACAACTCAACGGGTCAAGTAGAGGTGCGGTGTAAGGTCGATGTTCAGAGATACACCACCCCTCCTGCTGGAAAAGGACCCCCCATCTTTTTCGACTATGATGGATTCTTCAAGTCCTTCAACATCCCTCTCTCGACGTGTGATGATGAGTTAGCAACCAAAATGATGTATGATGTCCAAAACACATCATCACAGGAATCTACATCATCTGGCTCACATGGTGAATCACCTAACAACTCAGGGGGAGCACTCGAGGGAAGTGACTCTTCCGCTGACGATGAAGCCATGGAGAATGATCAGGACACTCAGGAGCAACAGGTTCCTAGTACCACAAGTCCACAAGCATCTAGCATGGATGCCTCTGAGTCTTCGGAACCTCACACTCCTACTACCTCAGATATGGAACTAAACGTTCATAATCAAGATTTTGAGGTAGTTGTTCCCACCACTCCTGGATCTCGCCTAAATGTCTATCATCCTGTAGACAATGTTATTGGGGATGTTAGATCAGGAGTTCAGACAAGAAATCAACTATATTTAGCTAATTATGCCTCAGTAATGGAGAAAGGGTACCTTCATGATGGTGCTTATCATTGTTTTGTGTCTCAGTTCGAGCCAAAATATGTCAATGAAGCCTTAAATCATGAGGCATGGGTGAGTGCCATGCAAGAAGAACTTCTACAGTTCAAGAAGTTAGGTGTATGGACACTGGTAGATAGACCTAAAGGTGTTAGGTCATTGGCACCAAGTGGGTCTTGAAATGTAAGAAAGATGACCAAGGTGTCATCATCACGAACAAGGCTCGACTTGTAGTTCAACGATTTCCACAAATCGAGGGAATTGATTACAATGAAGTATGTACACCTGTGGTGAGAATGGAAGCAATCCGTATCTTCCTAGCCTATGCCTCTTACATGAAGATTAAAGTCTATCAATTGGATGTAAGGAGTGCATTTCTTCATGGTGAAATCTAGGAAACAGTGTATGTAAGTCAACCTGAAGGATTTGAGGATCCATATCATCGGGACAGAGTTTACAAACTTGCTAGGGCTCTCTATGGGCTTCACCAAGCCCCAAGAGCTTGGTATGAAAAACTCTTAACTCACCTGGTGAAACATGGATTTCGTAGAGGTCTAATTGACTGTACACTGTTCATCAAAGAGAAAGATGGTGATCTGCTTCTGGTTCAGATTTACGTGGATGACATAATCTTCGATTCCAATAATGAAGAATTATGTAAAGAATTTAAGGTAGTAACGAAGGCAGAATTTGAAATGAGTGCCATGGGAGAGATGAAGTTCTTTCTCAGGTTACAGTTGGATCAAACACCAAAGGGAATATTTCTGCATGAGACCAAGTATAAGCTTCTGCAGCTCGGACTCCACTTGGTACTAATCATTATGTAGCACCCGACGAGAATGGTGATCTGGTTGATGCCACCACGTACCAAGGAATAATTGGATCTCTCATGTACCTCATTGCCTCAAGACCTAATATTATGTATGCAACATGTCTTTGTTCAAGATATTAGGCAAAACCAAAGGTTAACCATCTTATTGGGGTGAAAAGGATATTCCATAATCTGAAGGGTACACCCACACTTGGATTGTGGTATCCTCATCATGATGACTTCGAGCTAACCGCGTATAGTGACTCGGATTATGGAGGCTGCAAGATGAACTACAACTCCACCTCAGTAGGTTGTCAATTCTTTAGGAGAAGATTAGTCACATGGCAGTGTAAGAAGCAGACATCAGTTGCGTTGTCAACTTGTGAAGTTGAATATGTTGTTGCGGCAAGCTGCTGTTCTCAAATCATCTGGATTCAACAGAAGATGCGGGACTATGTTTTCAACGCACTGACCTCTAAACAAAAGCATTTGATAAACCATGTTTTCTATATTTGTTAGAGGTCAGCGACGTTAAAAAGAAAAGTGATGTCATTCCAAACGATGAACAAGTCTAGACCGGTGCGTTAAGTATTTTTTTTCTTTTCTTTTATTTTATTTTCTTTTATTCTAGTTTATTTTATTTAATTTAATTTATTGATTTCAATTCTTCACCTATTAAATCCTAAAACACGCAAATCGTTTACGGTTTTAGAATTTTAGGGGGAGAATAGGTTAAGGAAGTAATTAAAAAAATAAAAAAAGAGGAGGGACGAGGACGGGCAAGCTCATAGAAATAAGATCGTATCTGAGATATCGATTCAAAGACTATGGAAAATTATAGTACATAGGAACAAAGCAAGTGGGACTTTAAAAGATTTAAATTTGAATTATATGCGAAATTCAAAGTATAAGTCTAAGAAGTCTAAGCTAAAATAAAAGGAAAAATGATAGTAAAATTAGCTACTACTAAGGTAACATGGGCAAAGTAGACCTAGAGGTTGCTAGACCATTAGATGATGTGTCGGTAGATTCAACACAATAGATAAGTAGACCTGCTTGGTGATCTCAAGATCAAACTAAGTTGTTCAACAAGTTGTGGGTCATCATCTTATCCATAGTTAACACAATCAACAGAGATCCAATAAGGGGTGACAAGCAAAATAAATGCCATAAATATGTGCTGATGACCAAAATATGAGCAAAGCACATGATGAAAAATGCAAAAAGCAATCAAACTGATAACCTATGTTGTTGGTGCAACCTATGCAACAAAAATAAATTGCTCAAACAAAAGGATTGTTTATGTGCCTCTTTGCTATGCGGTGGCACTGACCTGAGGATAAGCATAACCTATATTTTCTAGAATTCATTGTTGTTTGCCGCCTTTCTGTTGTGCGGTGACACTGACCTGAGGATAAGCATAATCTATATATTCTAGAATTCATTGTTGTTTGCCGCCTCTTTGCTGGGCGGGGGCACTGACCTGAGGCTTGGGTTCTTTTTGAAAGCTCTAAGAATAGTGTCTTCTTGTCAAAATACCCATAGACTGCTCAAAAATCTTCTGAGGAATGCTGATTGCCATATAAGCGTGGGATCCACAAATGCTTGTTGAAATAATTAAACCTTAAACTATCACCAATCTGTGTCAAAAGTTTGTGTAAGGATTTAAGTGGACATGTATACTGACAATCATCATGGCTACAATTCTTGAAACTCCAAATCAAAGTGTGCGTCTTATAGTACTTGTATGATTTCCTTAATTTGATAATGACTATGGACGAAAACAAGAATCTAACATCAAATGATTTTGGTAAGACGTCCTAAATGATTTGATTACCTGTATGATTCCATAATGAATCATTCCTCTTATGGTCAAAATAACTTGAAGCTGCTTGTTCAAGAAATAAATCTATTAGATTTCAATCTGAGGATTTACACCTCCCACAAAATCACAAAAATATGTATTAATTTCTAGTACTTTCCTTTGTTTAAGTTTGTCAATTTAGGTTATATGTCAGACTATGTCATGGAATTCAATCTGGGATTTAATCATTTAAATGGGTCACATCTAAGGTGACCAAATGTGTTTTCAAATGTTAATTGTGTCACGTCTGAGGTGACAAAATGTGTGTTGTTTAAAAGGATCATGACTGAGGTGATCAAAAGTTTCAAAGTTAAGATGATCATGTCTAAGGTGATAAAATGCTTGTAATGTTAATTCAACTGTTAAATGGGGTTAAATGTCAATTGACTGGGTTGAGTAAGATTGATATTCTTACTGTGAATCGAATATGGTAACCATGTCAATGATTGAGTGGCGGAAACAAACAATCAAAGAACATTCAATGCAAGAAAGATACTCATAAATGCTTTTGTATTGATATATGAAAGTTGATAAATTACAGAGAATAATTACAACAAAAATTCTCTATCTATCAGCCATCACCTCATGTAAAAAGTATCTATTCTATTTATAGGTAGACAAGATGCCTTTTACAAAATGACAAAACTACCCCTGACATATTACATCAGAACTAGTCTAAGTCTTCATCCGCATCTTTCTTGTTCATCCACATTTACAAATGCGGATGAGTTAACTTGATTAGAATTTCTTCACTTGATCAACCGTATTAGTAGGTTGGTCATCCGCATTGGTTAATGCGGATGACCAAATACTTGTGTGCATTTGTTCGGTCATCCGCATTTGTCAATGCAGATGCGCAAAGTCTTGTCCGCATTTACATTGTCTTCCGCATTAGTGAATGCGGAAGAGTCAGTACTTGTCCGCATCTATTCTTGGTCTTCCGCATTCGTCAATGTGGAAGAACAAATACTTGTCCGTATTTGTTCTATGCCTTGCACATTTGACAAATGCGGGAGACAATACTTTATTCTTCTTAGCAGATTCTTTGTAGAGATCTAACAAGATTATCAAAGTCCATATAAGCTAATTTATAGGAAAATGCAGCGGATTATGAGTTTAAAATCTTGTTAATGTAGAGATATCAAAACCATTTGTTAAGCTAAACCCAAACCATGGATCCATATACGAAATGCATACAAAAAACCATAAGATGTTAAGAATCTACCTTTCTACCTGTTAGAAAACGAGCTATAAGGGCTGAGAATGATGAACTTTGTAGCTTAATCTTCAACAAAGAAGACCTCAAGTAAGTGATACCCCAAGCCACCAACAAACCCCTTGAAATGCTAGGTTTTCGACATCAACTTCCTGCAACTTCAAACCTTTGTAGTTGCTGAATGTTCTTCTTTTGTTCCAGCTCCAAAAACGTTTTTGACAGAGAGTTTAGAGAGGAATTTTCGGCCTTTGCATGCAAGAGAGAGAGGGTGCAAGATTGGATTGTGTGTTTATTAAGTCTTTCACAACTCAAGACAAAGAGGTGGGACTTTTAAGGCCCCTTGGGCGGCCGAAAAACTATAATGGATTTTAAAATCCATTTTACCTCCCTTTTTTATAATAACACACTTAGCCTTATATTTTATAAAGTTGAAACCAATTTTAACTTAATAAACTTAGCACTCTTTTATTTGTTATTATTTAACAAACTTAAATAATGAAACAAATAATACCTCATGAACAATTATCCATATAATGATGTTCATCTACAAAAGCGATGTATTTAGAAAACCCATTTTCTTTAAATTGATGTCAATATTTATTTTATGATCTTATCAACGAATAAATATTTATAGGCGTTTGTTTAGCTTGTTATTGGGTATGACCCGACTTGGATCATATCACACTAGCCACATCAACTTAATATGTATCTTGGGCAGATCAAGTCTTTCAATCTCCCACTTGCACAAGATTCATGGAAGGTTGATGCAAGCAACAAATATCGCCTAGCAACGGTTTGTTACCCCTAATGTATATGATTAAGTGCCATTCAATAACATCATCCTCTTCAAGTACGTTACTTGAAATGTTTTAGGTGAATCAATCATCTATCCTTTTGTTTGAGATGACATGTTGAATCCTAGAGACACAGAATGTCATTCTCCGATGATTTAACTTTAATAGGCCTTAGACATCCAACTCTCACGAATAAGAGAAACAAATCCCATCTTGACTACATACGTCTCTCATAATCACCTTATATCATACCTGAACCTAGCCTTATGTACTGCCAATCTTCAGAACATCAAAGAACTAAGTCAAAGCACAATACTTGGTGAATATCAAGACCTAATATGTATCTCAGGTCTAAGGATACAATGATATTCGCCTTTACTCAATATCTCTTATGACTAATCACAAAGATTCTATGCAGAAATAATTGAGAGCGGGTCGGTCCAATATCTATATCCCATAGATATCAATGACCCTTGGTAGCAACCTTTTGCTTTATATTCATACCTTATGAATATCAACCAATCCAAGTTCATTATAGTCTTACATTCACAGTTGTTCCCACAAGTATGATCGACTACGGACATTTAAAATAACTTATTTATTTACGGATTTAAACATGCTAAAAGGAAGAACAAATGAATTTATAACCAGATAATAAGGTCAAATAACATAAGTTCCAATATCTAAATACAAAATTTGATCAAGTCCAATCACTAGAATATCGAAGTCCTAGGCACAAGTATGACTTTCATGCTTTGACCTATCTAGGAGCTTCGTGAATGGATCCGCAACGTTTTCATCAGTGTGAACTTTGCGAATACATATCTTTCCCTTTTCAACTTCATCGCTTATGTAGTTGAATCTTCATTCAATGTGCCGAGTCTTTTGATGAGCACGAGGTTCCTTGATTTGAGTAATCGCACCCTCGTTGTCACAAAAGATCTCTAGGGGGTCTTGAATGGTAGCAACTACCCCTAGATCAGCAATGAACTTCCTAAGCCACACAGCTTTTTGAGCTGCCAATGAAGCGGCGATGTATTCTGATTCTGTTGTAGATAGTGCCACTACATCTTGCTTTGAGCTCTTCCAAGAGACTGCTCCCCCATTCATAATGAAGACATATCCCGACTGTGATCAAGAATCATCTCGATCAGTTTGGAAACTCGCATCCGTGTAACCCTTTACAACGAGCTCCTCCTCACCGATCCATATATTAAGAAAATATCCTTAGTGTTCCTAAGGTATTTCAAAATACCCTTAACAGCCATCCAATGACTATTACCAGGATTCTGTTGATATCTACTTGTCATGCTTAGAGCACATGACACGTCCGGCCTAGTACATATCATTGCATACATGATGGATCCTATAGCAGATGCATATGGGACTCCATTCATTCTTTCTTGTTCAACCTTTGAACTAGGGCATTGAGATGAGCTCAAAATAGTCCCTTTCTGAATAGGTACTAACCCCTTTTTAGAATTCTCCATCTTGAACCTCTTCAAGATCTTTTCAATGTATGCACTTTGGTTTAAACCTATTAATCGCCTTGATCTATCTCTATAGATCTTTGTTCCCAAAATATAGGCGGCTTCACCAAGATCCTTAATGGAAAAACAGCTTCCAAGCCAGGTTTTTACACCTTCCAAGGTTGGAATGTTGTTTCCAAAAAGTAGAATGTCATCGACATATAATACAAGGAAAGTAATAATGCTCCCACTAGCTTTCTTATACACACAAGCTTCATCAGCGTTTTTCATGAAGCCAAATTTCTTTATTTCATCATCGAAATGGTGATTCCAACTTCTTGACGCTTGTTTCAATCCGTAGATTGATTTCTTAACTTGCATACCTTGTTAGGATGTTTTGGATCGACAAAACCTTCAGGCCGTTCCATATGGACATCTTCCTCAAGATATCCATTAAGGAAAGCAGTTTTGACATCCATTTGCCAATCTCATAGTCATAATATGCTTCTATGGCAAATAATATCCTAATATACTTTAGCATTGCCACAGGGGAGAAAGTTTCATCATAATCAATCCCTTGAGTTTGAGTGAAACCTTTGGCTACGAGTCTAGCTTTATAAGTATCTAAGTTTCCATGCATATGGTTTTCTTCTTGAAAACCCACTTACTTCCAACTATCTTGGACTTAAGAGGTGGTGTAACCAATTCCCAAACTTGGTTATCATACATGGATTGCATCTCAACGTTCATGGCTTCTTGCCGTTTGTCAAAATCAGGTTTTGACATTGCATCATGGTATGTGGTTGGTTCATTCGAATCTACCACATAGCATCCATCCATGAAAAATCCATATCTCTTAGGAGGAACACTAATTCTACCAGATCTACGAACGTTTTGTGTATCTTGATCATCCATATGATCATTCTCAACATCCTCATGTTGATTGCTAGTATCAACCAACTGTGTATCGTTTTGTGAATCTTGAACCTCTTCAAGTTCCACTGCTCTTCCACTAGTTTCTTCTGAAAGAAACTTAGTTTCCAAGAACTCTGCTTTTCGAGCAATAAAAACTTTCTGCTCTGTTGGATCATAGAAATAATATCCAATACAATCTCTAGGATATCGAATGAAGACACACTTTATGGATCGGGCTTCCAGTTTGTTTTGAGTGTATTGCTTAGGATAAGCATCACACCCCCAAACTTTTAAATATGATAATGATGGAACCCTTCCATGCCATACTTCAAAGGTGTCCTTTCAAATTTCTTGGGTGGGGCCATATTTGAAATACGGGCCACAGAAAGCAATGCGAAACCCCAAAATGATAGAGGCAGTGTGCTTCTAGCCATCATAGATCGAACCATATCCAATAGAGTCTGATTCCTCCTCTCAGACACACCATTATGTTGTGGTGTTCCAGGTGGAGTAAGTTGTGAGATAATCCCACAACTTCTAAGATATTCTTGAAATTCACTACTAAGGTATTCACCTCCTCTATCCGTTCGAAGAATCTTGACTGCTTTGTTGAGTTGATTCTCTACTTCATTCTTGAAGATTTTGAACATTTCAAAAGATTCATGTTTGTGTCTTAACAAGTACACATACCCATATCGACTATTGTCATTGGTAAAGGTAATGAAGTATCTTTCACCATTCCTAGTTGTTGGTTTAAAAAGTCCACATACATCCGAATGTATGATCCCTAATAAATCTTTTGCCCTTTCATTAGTCCCACTAAAAGGGGCCTTTGTCATTTTACCTTTTAAACAAGACTCGCATACATCAAATGAATCATTTTCATTGGTTTTCAAAAGACCATTCTTTTGAAGTTTTTGCATACGATTCTTGTTTATCTGACCAAGGCGACAATGCCAAAGATAGGAATCACTCAAATTAAGTTTGAGCCTCTTGGTGGTTGCTTGGTACATAGAGCTATCATATGTTGTGTTATTATGAACCAATTCATAAATACCATTACAAGGTATAGCCTTAAAAGAAAACACATGATTTAAAGAAACATGAATATCATTGTCAACAAACTTGAAATCATAATCATATTGTCTTAAACGGGAAATAGAAATAATGTTCCTAGTCAAGCTAGGAGCATACAATACATTCTTTAAAATGACTTCCAACCCACTTGGAAGCTTCAAAATGTAGTCTCCTTGGGCTTCCACGTGAACCTTTGCACCATTGCCCATAAAGAGACTAATTTCCCCTTTTGCATAATGTTCACTTCTTTTGAACCCCTGCAACAAATTGCAAATATGAGTTCCACATCTGGTATCCAAAACCCATGTGTTAGAAGAAATACCTTTTACTCAACATGTATCATAAAGATTGTACCTGAGGTTTCCCCTGCGTCCTTCTTCGATCTCAACGCTTTGAGATAGACCGGACAATTGCGTTTCCAATGGCCTACCTCACCACACTAAAAACACGGGTCGTCATGAGCAACCTTTTGCTTCTTTTCTTTCAGTTTGGGCAGTTCTACTCTGCTTTACCCTTACCCTTTCCCTTGATGTGTCCCTTCCCTTTGGCAACATTTGCCCTAGGGTCAGGGAGGTGCCTCTTCCTACTACCACCTTCATTGATTGTAAAGACCGGTAGAACCTTTCTACCCATGCCAGCCTCGGCTGTCTTGAGCATTGAATGAAGCTAACCAATGCTCTTATCCCATCCTGTCATGTTATAGTTCATAATGAAGCTATCAAACTTCTTGGATAGGGAGTTGAGGATCAAATCCGTTGCCAACTCGTTGGACACACGACAGTTAACCCTTTCAAGGTGATCAATGTGGCTCTTCATCTTAAGAACGTAAGATGATACCGATTGGGTCTCGTCCATTCGACATGCATGAAGTGCTCGAACCGTTTCGAAGCACTCCACCCTTGATTGTTGTTGGAACATTTCCTTCAACTGGGTGATCATGTCATAGGCATTGTGGTTCTCAAAGTCCTTTTGCAAATCGGGTATCATACTCGCTAGCAGGAGACATGAGACTTGCACAGAGTCTTCGGTGTACTTAACCCACTCGGCAAAGGCCTCAATGTCATTTTCATTGGGTTGATCAGGAATGGGATCGTCTAACACATAGGACTTCTTTTCTTGTTTGAGAACGATTCTCAAGTTTCGGTACCAATCCATGAAGTTCCCATGGTTTAGATGTTCCTTTTCAAGGATGGTTCTTAGTGATAGGTTATGGACAGCCGGGAATGCGTTGTTGTTGTTTGCCATCTACAATATAACAAAGTTCAATTTAGTATTTTTAATATCAAAGTATTTTAATTATTAATACCCTTTTATGTCTCATAGACAATTAATAATTGAAATCTAGAATCCAACGTTACATTTAAATATCGGTTAGGTGACCTTTATCCCATTATTTAAATCAACAAGGTAGTCAACGTTTGACAATTGTAACCTATTACAATTTCTAGTGTATGGGATCGATTTAAACAACTTATGTTTAGTTTGGCATGCTTATCCCATCAACACTGTTTGTACGTCATGCTTCGGTGATCCTAATGCATGATTTCCAAATCAAGTCGTCCTACTCAAACACACGTGTGACTTTACATATATAAGTGGTTAGGTGACCTTTATCTCACAAATATGGTAATTTCACCTCAACTTCATAAGTTTTTATATTTATGGTGAGGTGACCTTTATTCCATAAATAAGTTACAAGTGAATTGAGTGTTTCTTAAAAGGATGGTGTTAAACTTGTTTGAAAAGGGATTTTGAGTTTTACAAAATTCTAGTTTGGAAAACTATTTTCATACCTTGCATTTGCATGCATTCAAATGCATGGTAGTTTGTTTGAAAACTTATTACAAAATTCCTTTTAATAGCCCATTTAATTATGAAATCAATAACCTTTGGTAAAACCCATTTTATTACATATTGATTTCTAAGGAACCATTTTATGCGAGTTGTTGATTTCGTGTTGTTAACTATCCAATTCCATAATAAGATAAGATGAACATAAATCAACCATACATGGATAATAAAACAACCACAAGTTCATAACCATATCAATGGGTTTGGCAACACTTTTTGGCCAAAACAAGTGTGCCAAGAGGGTCAATGATAGAACATAAACACGACACAAGGCATTGAGATGGTGTACTCCCACTTGATCCCGCATCCTAATGCATCAAGTGTCCATTTTGTGTTGTCATCATTGCTTTATTTGGGCTTTCTTTTGGGCTCCAACTTCAGCTCCTAGCTTCCTTGGACCTTCATTCTATGGGCTTTGGTTATTGGGCTTAAATCCAATCTTGGGCTATGAGGCCCATTTGGGCCTAAAATGGCCAAACCAAAGAAACCAAGTCTTGTTGAACTTCTTTTACAAAATATATCCTAATACATTTTACTAGTAAAAGAAATACAACTAATCTACCTATTATTACAAACCAACATAAATAATAAATAGATTACAAACCCAAATAAATAAATATTACAACCCAACTGAATAATCAAACATATCACAACACAAAACACATCCAATCCAAACACAAGGTAATGGCTAGGTTATGAACATCTAAATACACATCTAAATATGCAAGTATTATAAGTTATTATGGTTCCCCTTTTGAGCCCAAAAGTTTTCGGCCAAGGATAAACAAACCGAAAACTTTTGGTTTTGTCCAAGCAAAACAATCAATCAACCAAGAGACAAGGCTTTCTAAGATTACATATGCATGTAAAGTATAATCTTAAAAGAAAACAAAAGGGGTAACCAACAGCCCTAAAGCCACGGCCATATGGTGAAACACACAATGAAACTGTGAAATGAAAGATCTATACATGTATGCATTCGTATAAGTGGCTCTTGATGCCATTGTAGAGATTTAACAAGATTATCAAAGTCCATATAAGCTAATTTATAGGAAAACGCAGCGGATTAAGAGTTTAAAATCTTGTTAATGTAGAGATATCAAACCCATTTGTTAAGCTAAACCAAACCATGGATCCATATACGAAATGCATACAAACAACCATAAGATGTTAAGAAGCTACCTTTCTACCTGTTAGAAAACAAGCTATAAGGCTGAGAGTGATGAACTTTGTAGCTTAATCTTCAACAAAGAAGAACTCAAGTAAGTGATACCCCAAGCCACCAACAAACCCCTTGAAATGCTAGGTTTTCGACACCAATTTCCAGAACTTCAAACCTTTGTAGTTGCTGAATGTTCTTTTCTTGTTCCAGCTCCAAAAACGTTTCTGAGAGAGTTTAGAGAGGAATTTTCAGCCTTTGCATGCAAGAGAGAGAGGGTGCAAGATTGGATTGTGTGTTTATTAAGTCTTTCACAACTCAAGACAAAGAGGTGGGACTTTTAAGGCCCCTTGGGCGGCCGAAAAACTATAATGGATTTTGAAATCCATTTTACCTCCCTTTTATAATAAACACACTTAATCTTATATTTTATAAAGTTGAAACCAATTTTAACTTAATAAACTTAGCACTCTTTTATTGTTATTATTTAACAAACTTAAATAATGAAACAAATAATACCTCATGAACAATTATCCATATAATGATGTTCATCTACAAAAGCGATGTATTTAGAAAACCCATTTTCTTTAAATTGATGTCAATATTTATTCTATGTTCTTATGAACGAATAAATATTTATAGGTGTTTGTTTACCTTGTTATTGGGTATGACCCGACTTGGATCATATCACACTAGCCACAACAACTTAATATGTATCTTGGGCAGATCAAGTCTTTCATTCTTCATCCGCATTTCTTCTTGGACTTAAGGGATTTCAGCAGAACAATCATCAAATCACCCATTGTGTTGGCATGTATGATCCTTTCAAGGGTCCAACAATACTCCCCCTAAGAATTATACAGCCAAGTTTTCCTCAATGTTTGGGAGGTGATTGATGTTGTGAAGATTCTACTGGGTCTTCTGGGGGTAAGATGAATGCAACTTTGGTAGGATCTAGTATAGCTTTGATCATATTCACGACGTCTATAGCTTCTGACATCCTTTCTCTGCTTAGCACATGAATCTTCATCTTGCTCATACTATAGATGGCTTCCATTGGCATCTTCTTTAGTGAAATTGGCTCCCATATAGAAATTGTAGAAAGTTCATCTCTATATATCAGTAAGCTCCTCCCACATCAACCGCAAGTTTTATAATGTTGCCAAGCTGCGATGGTGTCTTCTTCTTCTTTCTTTTCTCTCTTTTCTCTCTTTTGATTCTTATCTGATCATATGCCAACTTCAGCAGCTTGATGCACTTTAAAAAGAAGTGCATATCCAACTCTCCCAGTTTATTATTCAATTCCCTGAAATGTTTGGTGTATATGTAATGGATATATGATTCATTAAGCAATCTAACCTCATATCCACTGAATAATCTGATTTCAGCCCCCTCCTTTCCTCCCCAATTCCTTTCAATTACCATCTCATAGGTTTTCTCATCATAGTATACATTTGAGATGGGTGTGGATGAATGAGTACGGGACACCATTTTCTTTTTAATGATTCTGTAGGCTTTACCTTCAGCTCAGGGAATACAATTTCTTCTCCTTGCACCTTTTTCTTCTTATCAAGGGCATTGACAAATGTTTTATCTTTTCTCAAGCATATTGTCTTTAATGAATTGAAGTTGTTTGTTCTTCTGAACATCTTAAGTATGTTCTCAAATTCATATCCCCTGGACATAGCTGTATGATGGATGAGTTCAAGTTGAGCTAGTTCCAACAAATCATGAATCTCCAAGGCATTTACAAGAGCTGAGTACTGTGTAAAGAATTGTACTAGTCCTGAGATACTTTTCACCATGAACATATTCCATGTACTGTTGTACTTCCAAGCTATTATCTTTTAATCAACCTTACCCTTGGGAGTAGACACCCCTCTGATTAGTTCTACAGTGGTCAATCCTTCTTGCAGTTTCAATTGAGATGGTTGTGCAAACCATTCAAGGTACTTGTGTAGCACAGGGGCAAGTAGTTCTTGGTGTTTCTGGTTTAGCATCATGTCTTCAGCTCATACTCTACTTCTTGGTTTGGTGCTTGCTAATTCTTCTTCCAGCTTCTTAAGTTTTTCTTTCTTCTCATTAATCAATTGAAGAGTTGCAGCGCTTAATGAGTTGGTCTTCATGTTTCCAATCCTTCTTCTCATGAACCCCTGACTTGAGAGATATTCCTTCATTTCCTTATCAGACATATTATAAGGATCAGAAAATAATGGTTCATGAGTTGGGGATGATTTTTTCATTGAAGACAGCTTGTGTAGGGGACCCCGTTATTGGCAATGGTCTTTCATACCCGGTTGATATCTTCAAAGTGGATTCTTTATGCTTTGGAGTATCCTTGGTGATTGCTTTCTCATATTCTATTTCAATTTTTGGATCAAGCAGCCCTTTCACTTTATCTTCTTCTTATTTCATTCCTTCATATGTCATTCCAAACACTTCATCTGGATCATATCCTTGATTGATAAAAAACATAGCTTTAATCATCAAGTCATTAGTTTGTGCTTTGGACACCATGTCTTCTACTGCCTGTTCTGCTTTCATGGGACTATCCATATGAACATCCTTTTTAGCTTCATATCCACCAACAATCTCACCTTCTTCTAAATCAACTGCACCAGCCAATTTCTTCAATTGAGCTTCTGCCTGCTTATGCTCTTCCAAAAATTCAGCAATTGCTGCTAGACTTCTGGGGTCATCCTTTTGTTTCTTAACTGGTTCTTCTTCAACTATTGGTCTCTTACCCTTAGCCTTTTCAGCTAAGTATTTCCTTTTTCATGAGTAAGTTTGAAGTTGAGGGCTAGAAGTTTCAGCTTGTTCTACTGCTTCAGGTACCTTTTCAGGTGTGATTGGCTCTTGATCATTCAGCTTACTTTTCTCATCCTCTCTTCTTTTTATTTATTTTACTTCTTTCTTTTCATTTTCATTTTCCTTTTTCTTTTCTTTTTCATACATTTCTTTTATTTTTTTGTTCTTCCGATAAAGAGATAGCACGGACAATTTGCATAGTCAGCTCTTTCTCAAATGGCACTGGTGACTTAGGGATGAATACAATAGGTTCTGAATCAGCTCTTTGCTCATTTACAAAGTCATTTGTGTTTACAGAGTATACTACCATATCTAGAATTTAATCTTTAAACTATGTTTGACTTGCATCACCTTCTTTTTCTTCATTTTCAGGAACATACTTGTTATGATCCATATCTACCTTTTCTTGTTCTTCATCATTCTTTTCATCATCCACTTTACTTCTTTGACTTTCAATTATCAGTTCTAGTTCAAAGATTCTTCTTCTTTGTCTTTGAAGCTCTTTTTCAAGACTAGAAATGATTTTTTCTTGTTCTCCATTGATATACTCTGAATAGAAAGAGTGTCCACATGACGATTTATTTCTTCTCTGGAATGGTTTAGTGCAGCTTTTAGGTACTCTATCTCCTTGTCATTTTCTTTTCTTTCAACTTCATATTTATCTTTTAGTTCTTTCAATTCATTTTCTTTCTCATCCAACTCTAAAATTCTATCATTGATGATTCTAGCTCTCCTATTTAAAGTCCTTTCCATCCTTTCAACTTTCTGTAAGAGCTCAGATATTAGTTCATCCTTTTCATCAGGCCTGTTGATGTTAGATTCTGCATAGCTTTTTGAAGGAGCGGCCTCAGAAGGTCCTTTCATAACAGGGATTTGATCATGATGAACCTCATCATCCGAAGATGATTTGGATGATTTAGATGCACTTGTTGATCCTTCAATTTCAGCAGGTGATCATGGGATGATGGTAAAGGTTGGTAAGGTGACATAGGTTATTGATGTGGTGGTGAATTGGAGATTGATGATGAGGTGGTATAGGTGTAGGTTGAGGGGTTGTTTGTTGTGTTGGTTGTGGTGATGTTGTGATTGTGGTTGTAGTGATGGTTGTGATGATGGTTATGGTGATGGTTGTGGTGATGTTTGTGATTGTAATTGTGGTGATGGTTATGGTGATGTTTGTGGAGTTGGTTGTGGTGATGGTTGTGGTATTTGTTGTGGTAATGTTTATGGAGATGGTTGTGAAGGTTGAGGTGTTGGTTGTGGTGGTGGTTGAGCTATTGGTTGTGGTGGTGATTGAGCTTGACCTTCTTGATTCAATTGTTGAATCATCCAAGGAAGAAGGGGTGAGTGGGTACCACTGTAAAAGTTCCTTGGGTCTTTCTTGATGTATTTATAGGATCTTGTATCATAGTGAGGGATGTCCAGCACAGGTCCTTCATTTACAATGTCATGGAATGATTCATTGATAGACATTGAATGAATATGGGATACATCAGAAACTTGTATCCTAATCCTTCTTGAAAGTTAGAAATTAGGCTATTGAACACATGTGCAGACATATTAAACGGTCTGTTGGTGCAGAGAGCACATATTGCACAAGATGTGAGGACTGGAATGTCATTTCATCTTGTTTTTCTTTTTGATAGACAGTGTTCGAACATATGAATTAGGAACCTCAAAAGAAGATCCACTAATCCTTTAACTATCTGTTTTGCTTCATAACCAATTTCAGTGAAAAAAGTGGTTATTTCTTCATCATCTAGTTCCAGAGGATCATTAGCATTATCACCAAATTGTAGACATCTTCTAACAGACTCTTTTGTGATTCACAAAGTGATTTCATTGTTGATTCTCCCAGTCAATGTTTTCATACCAACAGCTTCAACTACCTCGGCTGTGTCCTAGAAGGACCTGATGGGATTCTCATAGATTCATGGTCTCACAGTCATGGCATATGCTACCCTTGTGGTAGATAAGAATCTTATCATATCTCTAAGTCCTTCGGCTTTAGGCACATCAAGGTTTAAATAACCGTTGACGTTATGGAGCTTGCTCCATGTAACATTTGCCATGTAATATGCACAAGAGACATGTGTGTTAGTTATCAGTTTCATGCTCATTGAAGTCGAAAAGGTGTATTATGTTACATCAACGAAACATGTTTTTTGTGTTCTTCCTTATCAGTTGGTTCATTGACTGATTTAGGTTTAAAATTACGAAACTTAGGTTTTGATTAAACTTTTTATGAAAGTTTCACCTTATTTCCGATACGAATGTTGTTTCAGAATAGATAACAGAATTCGATTGAGTAGGTTCACACGAAAATATTTGAATGTCTATGATGATCGTGTACTGTACATTTGCGCTCGTCTCACTATAAAGTCTCTCAAATTTGAAAAGTATTAAATGACCCGTTTGAAGTCCTTTAAATAGTCAAATAATACATTTTGAAAGATTTTACAAGTTTAAAATCAGATACAGTCACCATTATAGCAAATGCTAAAGGTTAATTTGTTTGACTTTTGGTCATCCGCATTTGTTAACTGTAGCAAATGCGGAAGACAAACTCTTGACATTGACGGTCCGCATTTGGCTACTGTTGCAAATGCGGAAGTCTTGTTTCTTATTTTTATTCATTCCGCATTTGTGTACTGTTGCAAATGAGGAAGTTAAAACTTGAAACCTTTGACTGTCCGCATTTGTGTTGTAGTAAATGCGGAAGAATTACTTGTGATTGTGTTCATTAGCATTCACTGTAACAAATGCGGTAGAGTTACTTGTTTTATCCTATCCGTATTTGTACACCGTAGCAAATGCGATAGAACAAAGTCAATGAGCATTTGACTATACCAAGTGCGGTTGACAACACTTGGTCAACATTGCATTGTAGCAAATGCGATATAGACCTTTTCATCCACATTTGTTAACTGTAGCAAATACGGTAGAGTAAATTACACATCTACTTCACACACTAATGCGGGAGAGTAAAATCATTTTCCACATTAGTTGCACTTGAAAATATATTGTTACCCGAATTAGTTACATGCATGGGTTACCTTCACCCGCATTAACTAATGCACTTACCTACATTAAATTTTGAACATAATCAAAAGTTAATGTGATTGAATTGATTATTCATCTTATGAAGAGGTGTCCTTGATTGATTTTTCTTATGAAGTTGGCTATTGAAGTTGTCAATTCTTGCTTGGATTAACTTGTATGTCACAATTGATACAAGTTTCCCAATTTTGACTGATCTTGGACTTATCATGCTTCTAAGAATCTGCATAAGCTAAGATATAATGGTATGACTTATTGCAACAACACCAACTAAAATTCGTTTTGTTTTGTTTTTTAAAAATTAAGTTAATAATAAAAAATTTGGACTTACTCAAAAAATTTTAAATTACTCCCCCTAAAGTTTATGTCCATATTTGCAGAGAAACTTTAAAGATTTAAAACCTTTTCAATATTATTTTTATTAATATTAATAATGAAGAGACAAATCTCTTTGTTGGGATAATATCAGTCTTACATTACACTTGTGCATCCTTTATGATTAAATGGACATGATCGTGAACTTGAAGATTGAAGGTATGTTTGTCCTCTTAAACCCATACCTGGTTGATACTTTGATGCAAAAGACTTTTATCATGTTTTGGTTGATTAATTATTCAATGTGTACCTCACACACATAAGCATGAAATGATCAACCCTCCTTATACAATTGTTGGGGTTTGTTGGATCATTTACATCTTGTTTAACCATTGAAACATATGAAATGCAGCAGAAAATACTACTTTAAACATGTTAAAGTTTCTGAAAATTACCATTATTATGTGTAAACAAACAAACCATAACAAGAGGATCTTTATTATGTGAAAAGCAAGCATACAAAATAAACAAGAACACCCAAATCGTCCAAAAGGGGGTTGCTGAAAACACTTTTCAGCGAGTTCCAAAGCCTGATGAAGAACCTTTTTAGCCGAGATATACATCAGATTGGAGAGTATTTTTTCCTCTTTTGGTTCTTGCATATGTGTGAAATATGAGAGGATGAAGTGTGTGTGTGTTATTAAACTAATGATTTTAAAAGGATTTATAATTAACCTTTTGGAGATGGGGTTTTTCCCACCAAAACCCTAAACCATTTTGTTAAACTAATGATTTTAAAAGGATATATAATTAACCGTTTAGTTATATAACATACACACACTTTTATTATTTGATGTTATATAACTAAAATAAACAACATTACAAATAATATCCATGAACAAAATATCCATATAAGTTGTTCAATCTCATATGCAACTTATTTAGAAAACCCATTTTCTAAGTTGGTGTATTTATTTAATTGCATGATCATATCATCAATTAAATATTATTTGGTGTTTGCTAAGCTTGTTATTGGGTATGACCCGACTTGTATCATAACGTACTAACCACATCAATGTTCTATGTGTCTTGGGCATAAAGAATCCAACAATCTCCCACTTGCACAAGATTCATAAAAGGTTGATGCAAGCATTAAATACCGCCTAACAAACGGTTTACTACCCTTAATACGCATGACTTAAAGCCATTCAATAACATCATCCCTATCAAGTTCCAAACTTGAAAGGATTTAGGTGAATCGATAATCTATCCTTTTGTTACAGATGTCATGTTAAATCCAAGGACATAGAATGACCATTCCTTGTTGATTTAACTTAATCAGGCCTTAGACATCTTGTTCTCAACGAATAAGAGGAACAAATTCCATCTTGACTACATACGTTTTTCACAATCACCTCGTGTCATACCTGAACATAGCCTTATGCACTGCCCATTATTTCAGAGCAGCAAAGAACTAGCTCAAGGTATAACATTTGGTGAATATCAAAACCCAATATGTATCTCAGGTCGGAGGATACCAAATGATATTTGCCTTTACTCAAATTACTTATGATCAATCTAGAAGATTCCAATATTTGCATCCCACAAATATCTATGTACCTTGGTAGCAACCAATTGCTCTATATTCATACCTTATGAATATCTACCAATCCATGTTCATAATAGTCTTACATTCATATTTGTTCCCACAAATATGACCGACTACGGACATTTAGAATAATGAACATATTCATGGATGTAAACATGCTAAAAAGAAACATAACTCAAATATATAAAAGAGTTAAATGTTACAATTGTTCCATATTTTATCAGCTTAAAAGGATCAATTCCAATCACTAGAATATCGAAGTCCTAAGGCATAAGTATGACTCACATACTTTGCCCTTAAAAGGAGCTTCGTGATTGGATCCGCAATGTGTTGTTCTTTGCGAACTTTATGAATACATATCTTTACCCTTTTTCAACTCCATCCTTTATGATGTTGAATCTCCACTCAAGGTGCTTAGTCTTATGATGAGTACGGGGTTCCTTGATTTGAGCAATCCCACCCACGCAATTACCAAAGATTTCTAGGGGGTCTTGAATGGTAGAGACCACCCTTAGATAAGCAATGGACAAACTTATCCATGCAGCTTCCAAAGCTGCCAATGAATCGGCTATGTATTCGATTTTTGTAGTGAACAATGCTACCATGTCTTGCTTTGAACCTTTCAAGGACACTTCTCCTCCATTCATAATGGAAGTATACCCGATTGTGATCCAAAATCATCTCGATCAGTTTTGGAAGCCTGCATCCGTGTAACCCTTTACAACGACTTCCTCTTCAACAGATCCGTATATTAGAAACATATCCTTAGTCCTACTAAGGTATTTCAATATACTTTTAACAGCCATCCGATGGTTTTCTATTGGTATCTATTTTGTCATACTTAATAAGCATGACTCGTCCGGTCTAGTGCATATCATCACACAAATGATGGATCCTATAGCAGATGCGTATGGGATATCCTTCATTTGATTTTGCTCATCCTATGAGCTTGGACATTGAGACGTAGTCAACATTGTCCCTCTTTGAATAGGTACCATACCTTTCTAAGAGTTTTTCATCTTGAACCTTTTCAAGATTTTATCAATATATATGCACTTTGGTTTAACCCTATCAACCACCTCGATCTATCCTTATAGATCCTTATTCCAAAATATGGGTGGCTTAAACGAGATCTTATATGAAAAACATCTTCCAAGCTATGTTTTAACACCTTCGAAGGTTGGAATATGATTTCCAAATAGTAGTGTGTCATCAACATACAACACTAAGAATACAATTTTGCTCCCACTAGCCTTCATATATGCACAACCTTCTCGATGCTTGTTTCAATCCATAGATTGATCACTTTAACTTATTTACATTATTAGGATGTCATGGATCGACAAAACCATCATGCTGAACTATATGGACAGTCTCTTCGAGATGTCCATTAAGAAAAACGGTTTTGACATCCATTTGCCAAAACTCATATTCAGAATATGCAGTTATGGCACATAATATCCTAATCGACTTTAGCATTGCTACGGGTGTAAAAGTTTCATCATAATCAACCAGTTGAGCTTGATGGAAACCTTATGCTATAAGTCTTGACTTATAAGTATTCAAGTCTCCATGCATAACTGTTTTCATCTTGAAGACCCACTTGTATCCAACCGGTTTGGGGTTAAGTGGAGGGTCAACCAATTCTCAAACTTGGTTGTTATATATGGATTGCATCCTTACATTCATGGCTTCAAGCCATTTGTCCCAATCCAAATTGGACATAGCATCTTGGTATATGGTTAGCCAACAAGGGTCAACTACATAGCATCCATCCTTGGAATATTCATATCTCTTAGATGGAATACTAACTCTACTAGATTTGTGAACGTTTTGTGTGTATTGATCAACCTCTTGATTATCATCAACAACCTCTTGTTGATTGCTAGTGTCAACCATAAGTGTATCGGCTTGTGGATCTTGATCCTTATCAAGTTTCGTATTTCTATATATCATTCCTTCTAAAGAACTCGGTTTCAAAGAACTTAGCCTTTGGAGCAATAAATACTTTTGCTCTATTGAGTCGAAGAATCAGTATCCTATACAATCTCTAGGATATTCAACTAATCTACACTTTCTTGGTTCGGTTCATATTCATAATATGAGCCTTAAAGAGCAATGCGAAAACCCAAAATGATAAAGATGGTAAGCTCATAGCCATAATAGATTTAACCATATCCAAATAGGGTTCAGTTTCTCCTTTATCAGAATGAAGAACATAGATAGTTATGTAGAGTTGATTTTCTACTTCATTATTGAAGATTTTGAACATTTCAAAAGCTTCATACTTATTGTCATCAATTGCACACAATAATAGCGACTGTAATTTTCGGTAAAAGTAATGAAGTATCTTTCACCAATCTTTGTTATTGTCATAAAAGGACCACATACATCCAAATGTATCATTCCTAATAAGTCTTTGGTTCACATTTATCAAATGAAACATTTTTCACTTGTTTCCAAAAGGCCATTCTTTTGAAGTGTTTGAATCCAATTCTTGTTTATGTGACCAAGATGACAATGTCAAAGATAATGGTAACTTAAACTCATTTTAAGTTTCTTGGTGCTTAATGTGTATAATGAGTTATTATAGGACGAATTATCATGAACCAATTCATGGATATCATTTAAAAAGGCATATCCTTAAAATGAAATACATCATCCATAAAACTTAATACCATTATTTACAAACTTTAAATCATGATCATATTGTTTTAATAGGAAACATTAATTATGTTTCTAGTCAAACTAGGTGCATACAAAATGTTTTGAGAACAACTTCCAACCATTTGAAAGTCTCAAATAGAGTTTCCCTCTTTGAAGCCTCATTTCTTTTGAACCCCTTTGCAAGAATTGAAACTATGAGTCTCACATCTGGTATCCAATACCCATGTGTTTGAAGAAATGACATTTAATACATGTGTGAATCATGAAAATTGTATTTGAGGTTCCCCAACATCCCTCTTGTCTTTCAACTCCTTGAGATAGGAGGGACAATTCCTTTTCTGTTAGGATTAGTGATTTAAGTTTGATCAATTAGAGTAGATTGCAGTAGAATTTGAACAACGAATTAAACAATTTAGCAAGAACTCAATTGATATTCAATGGAATAGTACACGGTTATAGAGAGAGAGAATTCTGCAAAAGGAATATTTCATTCAAATGCTTTCGTGGTGGCTGAAAGTCACACTTTTACAATTAGGTCAACATCCTTATATATGGAATGTGACGTCTGCTATGTCACTTGATAGTGACATCTAACAGAATTATACAAACAACTGAAATTATGCAAACTACTGAGGATGTTCTCAACAACTGATCACATCTCAGAGAATGCTAAGTACAAGAACATAAAACTACTGAACTAAAACTACTGAAAGGTAAATTACAAGTACTGAAAAGGAAAACCATCACAACTACTGAAGTTAATGACTTCAGCTGTTGTGACAAATACTGATCACTCTGGTCTTCAGTCTTTGTCTTCAGTCTTTGTTCTTCAGACTTCTATTTCAGACATTGTCTTCAGCTGATAGCTTCAGACTTTGTCTTCAGTACTTTACATTCAGATTTTGTCTTCAGTTCTTTACTTTCAGATTTTGTCTTCAGTAGAAATCTTCAGATTTTGTCTTCAAACTTTGTCTTCAGACCTTGTAATCAACTGATGTCTTCAGCTGTTGTGATCTTCTTCGGCAGTTGTTATGTCTGTGGGACTTAGAGGTTTTTCTAATCAGGTCATTGGTTCTTTTGGTCCAACAAACTCCCCCTGAACCAATGCAGCTCTAAGTTTATTGATGATCCCACTTATTCTTCGGCAGAAACACCCTCTTGATTAGCTTCGAGGTAATCATGTAAGCATAGGCTGGGAAAAGGTTTCTGATCTTTTGATTGGCTAAGTGTGGAAGGGAACTCTGTCTTGGGGAAACTGGACACAGAGTCTTGTCCAACCATGAAACATAATTCCCATTGACGAGTCTGTAAGACTCTCTTGCATAGGCCTCAGGAGAACAACTTGTTCCTCCTTGGTGAGTTTTTCTGCTTCTCTCTCAAAGAAGAACTCAGGGCCATAATTTTAGACAGATACCTTACTGTCTTCCCATTCTTCAACTCAACAGTTGTGATCTCTCTGTATGCAAATTCATCTGGATGAGAGCCTTCTAGCAACAACTGGAGTTCACTCTTTTGAAGATCTTCAAGTCTCTTGTATAACAACCCCTTCTTGATCATTTTGTTCTCAAGTAGAGATTAAGGGGTTGTCTTTAAGTTGTGTGCTATCTTGAATTCTTCTATAATCTCCCAGGGGTGGACTACCATAGCCAACATAATTATAGCATTCAAATTTTCTTCATTTGGCCATGTTATCTACTTGGTATGTCTTATTGTGTATTCTGGAACTTACCCTGGGGTCTGGCCAAATCCTCACTCTTTCTCTTTGATGTTGGAATGTATGCCTAAGAGTGTACAGCCTCAGAGCTTGTTTCTTCATTCTTGAATGGATGAGGACTGAGGGAAGTCCTTGTCAACCATTTTGAGAAATTGCTCATCGTGCTGTTCTGCTGTTCTTCTTCTTCAATCTTCACTTTTACCATTTGCATTTGCAAATCAGGTGTGATCATCTGTTGACTTCTGGGCTTAGGTGTTTTAAGTTTGAGAACAGCAGATATTGGCAGACTATCTTCATTCTCATCCTCTTCTTCTTCTTCTTCTACCCTCAACACCCTTCTCCTCCTTCTGGGTGTATCACTGGGTGTGGTTTGAGATGGTTTTTGGGGTAATGGAATTGGTTTTGTGGGTGGAGTTATGGATGGTTTTGGTTTAGGGAAAGAATTGGCAGATTTTAGAGATGAATGCTTTAAGGGTTGTTTTTGAGTAGGAGTATAAGAAGGCTAATCTAGCATTTTAGTGGTGAGTTTGGCTTTTGAGAGCTTTTCCATCTCAGTTTTCTTCCCAGCCCTGCTTCATCAGTGCTTCGATGATCAACCCTTTGTTGTAGCTTCCAGCAGAACAGATTTTCTTGGTTATCTCCAATATACTATCTATGGACCAAGACTTCATCTATATCAATGATTCCTAGATTTGGCAATAAATCTTATCATAATCTCCAACCTTTCCCTATCCATCACACTGTAACTAGCCCATCTTGCTTGAATTTCATTTATCTCCAGCCTTCTGATCTCAACATCTAATGTAGATGTGTCATGTCCCTGTCTGAAGAAGCTGATCTATATATTTGTCCATAGATCTGTTGTGAGCTTCAACAGTTTCTTTGACTAGATCTTCTAAGGACTTTTCTCCATCGGACTTTGACTCAGCACTTCTCTTCCTTTTGTAAGTGATCAGCTGATCTTTCTGCTCTTTGTCTGTGCTCAGCTCTTGCACTGTGATCAGCTGTTCTCTGAGATCAGTTCTTGTTCTTTCTCCAACTCCTTTTCTTTTTCTGGTTCTTCTCATCTTCTACTCTCTCCGTTTTCTTTCTTTCACTTCCTTAGACTTGGTAGTCTCCCCCTTTTGGGTGCTTGGGATCAGGGGCTTAAAAGGTAGAAAGTGACTTGTGAACAGCATCATCAATGAGTGTTTGGAGATTTGAGGAGATCCTCTCATCAATGGCTTTATATACTATCTCAGTGATGATGGGAGTGATGAGAGGTAAGGAGCTTTGAAAGGTTACAACCATCTGCTTAAAGGGGTTCTGTCCCTGAGAGGTGATGCGAAAAGCAGGGGCTGGTGGCTTAGATAAGTGTATTGGCGCTGAGCGTTTGGTGAACCTTCAAATGAAGCTGCCATCTGTGGTTTATTGGGGCAGATGGACTTTATCCTGAGACATTTTGGCTAGCAGTTCTTTGAGTCTGCTTACCTCAGTCTCTAGGATTGTGTTATGGGCTAAGACATCAAAGAAAAATCCCAGGTCATCATCAGTCTTTGCTTAATCATCTGACTTCCTGATTAAATCAGGATGTACATGCCCTGAGTGTAGATCAGTATATGCATGTGCCCCATGTTCTTGGTTCTGGGGACTTCCTGCCTCTGGACTTTGTCCTTCATTGGCAGTTGCCTCTGGTTAGGTCTTATATATGTTGCCAACTTCATCCTGTTCATTTGCTGAATCAGTAGGAGTGGCAGCCTAACCAGATGTCCTAACCTCCTCTTGATTGAACATTATAACCCTTATGTGTGGGTTATCAGCAGCATTTTGATCCTCCCCCTCAATTGTTGAGGTATTCCCAGTGTGAATGGTTTCTGGGGAGGGGGTGAGGAATGCAGCTGGCTCAGACTTTAGCACAACTATAAGGGTTGGGCTTGAGGGGTGGTTGCATTTGTAGATTGGTCAGAAGCAGATTGCACCCAGGGTGAGAGACGCTCTTCAATGGTAACCTTCTCAACTAAGATAGGTTCCAGTAATGTGTATCCCCAAATGTGGTTGCAACAGGATCCTGTGGAGAGGATACCTGTGCGGTTTCAGCTGGTTGAGTCTCTGACATGACTAGGGGGTTATAACCAGTATGTGTTTCCTGTATTGGTGGTATAAGGGCATCCGCAGGGGACTCATCTCCCTGAGTAGCCTTTTGGGCTTTTGGGGTTTGGTTTTGGTGGGGAATTTGGATCTGGAGGTGGAGGCTGTGGGTTCCCTCTACTTGGGTTTGAGCAGCCGGGCAGCCCCTTTGAGAGTAGGGTCAGAGTTTGCCTGGAGTATACCTCAGCTAAGACAGCTGGAGCAGGGACTCCAAGACCAACAAGGCCTTCAGATTTTAATTGATTTAAAATTATGGCCATGAGAAACCTGGGATATAGTAGCCATCTGTTTGTCACAAGTTTCTGAGCCAGATCCTTAAGTTCCATAAACACTATCTCAGAAAAATTTAGAGTTTGTCGTTCAAGATAGACTACAACCTGTTGCCATCTTGAGGACATCTAATTCCATGAAGATGTCTTTGGAGCAAGGCAGACATTCACCATGTGGAAGATAAGTCTTTCAGCATCATGGAAGTGCTTTTTGAGAATGGTTGTAGCAATTAAGTCTCCTTCATACTCGTTGTTGATGAAGACATATCAATGGTGCCTTTCGTGTGTATTCTATAATACAGGTGGCATCATGCAAATTTAGGGTTTTGCGAATGATGTCAGGGTGTGATTACCATCTGTTTCTGGTTAACCAACGACTGCAGAGTGATTTGGCTATCATTTTCACCAGTTGTGAGAAAGACCTTGGTCCAAAATTGGTTTAAGGAATCAGGGTATATGGTAGGATTCAAAAGAAAGGCGGTTCTGTATTGGGAATCCACCATAAGATCGATGGCATTATCAAATTTGTTCCAAAAGGCCAATTTCGAGAGGTAGGCAACACAGTTGTGTCTGGGTTTGAGTTTCATGGTCGCCATTGTTGAGAGAGAGAAGGATAGAAAACGGCTAATGAAACGTTCGGCTATAAGTGCAGGTATTTATAGGTTAAGAAAAGGCTGAAAAGAAAACGACTGAAAGTGTTGGTGTTGTCATCAGTTGTATGAAAACAACTGAAGACTTGGTTTTAACTATCAGACAATTGAAAAAATGAAGACTTGGTTTCGGTCATCAGTTATTATGAAACTACTGAAAACCTTGGTTTTGTCTTCAGGTGTAGGAACAACTAAGACTTGGTATTAGTCATCAGTAGTTGTGAACTACTAAAGACAGGGTTTTGTCATCAGTTGTTTAAGATGAAACAGCAGTTTGTGGAAACGATGAAGAGAAAATTCTCATGAGTAGTGTCGTCAATTCTAGCTTTTCAGCTGTTTCATACTATCCTCAACACTTACTCATCAGACTTTTTAGCTGTTTTGAGTTATTTCATAGGACGTTAGTACTTATTTGTTTTTACTGACATCAGTAGTTATAACTACATCAGTAGTTGTAACTGCATCAGGTTCTTTTAACAGAAAGTACAGTACTTTTTAATTTAATCTTTAGTAGTTAAAAACAACTGAGAATAAAACTTATCAGTACTTATTTGTGACATGTTTACTAATGGTCATGAGTACTTGTTTACTGAGATCATCAGTAGTTGTCACTTATTCTAGCTGCAGCATACCAAGCCTTAACACAAGGTTTTGGAAAGTTGAACTGTCCAAAGGCTTAGTAAATATATCTGCAAGCTCATCAGCACTTGGCACAAACTTTGGATCAATCAGACCTTTTTCAAAACAATCCCTAATAATATGGTGTCTGATCTCTATATGTTTGGTCCTAGAATGTTGGACTGGATTCTTGACAATACACAGAGCTGAAGCACTATCCTTTAACAATGGAGTCTTAGTCTCTGTAATGCCATAATCCAATAATTGGTTCTGAAGCCAGAGTACCTGAGATGTACAACTTGCAGCAGCAATGTACTCTGCTTCAGCAGTGGATGTAGCAACAGATGTTTGTTTCTTACTCTGCCAAGAAATCAAACAGTTGCCTAGGAATTGACATCCACCAGAAGTTGACTTTCTGGTTAACTTACACCATGCATAGTCACTATCAGAAAAAGCAACTAATTTACAAGAGTGTCTAGTGGAATACCAAAGCCCTAGAGATTGTGTAGCTTGTAGATATCTAAAGATCCTCTTGACTGTAATCAAATGAGACTCTTTAGGAGCAGCCTGAAATCTAGCACAAACACAAGTTGCGAACATAATATATAGTCTAGAAGTTGTTAAGTACATCAAGGAACCAATCATACATCTGCAAAGTGTTTCATCAACAGCTTTACCTTTCTGATCTACATCCAGTTGTGTGGTGTTGCACATGGGAGTAGAACAGGGCTTACAATTTTGTAAATCAAACTTATTCAAAAGATGTTTTGTATATTTTGACTAATGAATGAAGGTTCCATCAGCCTTTTGTTTGATTTGCAAGCCTATAAAGAACTGTAATTCACCCATTGCACTCATTTCAAACTTTTGTTTCATTAAACTTGTAAAATCATCACACAACTGGGGATTAGTGGATGCAAAAATTATATCATCAACATAAATTTGAACAAGTAGCCTATGCTGATCCACTTTCTTAATAAACAAAGTTTTATCTATGGAGCCTCTAGTGAAATTATTTTGAAGAAGAAAATTGAAAGGGTTTCCTACCAGGCTCTAGGAGCTTGCTTCAACCCATAAAGAACCTTATCAAGTTTATAACCCAATCAGGATGTTTATTGTCCTCAAAACCTGGTGGTTGACACACATAAACCTCTTCTTTTATTTTTCCATATAAAAAAGCACTTTTGACATCCATTTGAAAAACTTTAAGATTGTGGAATGCAGCATAGGCTAAGAACAATCTAATTGCCTCCAGTCTGGCTATAGGAGCAAAGGTTTCATCATAATCAATACCTTCTTCTTGTGAAAACCCCTGTACAACCAATCTATCCTTGTGCTTGACAATAAGCCCATTTTCATCAGTTTTATTCCTAAACACCCACTTAGTGCCTATTGCACACTTACTTAGGGGTAGAGGAACCAGTTCCCACACTTGCTGCTTTTTGAACTGAAGTAGCTCAAGCTGCATGGCTTCAACCCATCCATTGTCTCTTAAAGCAACATGATAGTTCTTTGGCTCTAGCTGACTGATGAAGAGAGCATAGAAGCAGAAGTTGGACAATTGACTTCTGGTTGAGACACCAGCATTGATATCACCAATGATTCGAGACATGGGGTCATTCTTCAGCTCTTGGTACACTATAAGATCAGTGCAAGTGTTTGTAGCAGATTCAGCAGCAACAGATGTTGATCCAGACTCTTGAACCCAAGTATGAGATGGCAATTCAAATGATGTAGAGGAGTCAGAAATCTCATCAGCATTTGTTGTGGATGGAGCTACAGAAGCTACAAGAACATCAAGTTTAGTGGACTCAGGCAGTTGATCACTAAACTTGAAAAGGTGAGTACTGATATCATCATCATCTTCAGTACCACCAGGTGGAAGACTTGCTGCAGAAGATGATTTATTCACTTGATCTGCAATAGCTGGAGGTTGATAAGGAATATATTGCACGATATCCAGATCAAACAACTCCACAAGGTTTTGTGGAATTTTATCCTTAGGAGATTCATTGAACTTCACATGCAAGGTTTCTTCAACTATCTTTGTTCTGCAGTTGAACACTCTGTAAGCCTTGCATGTGAATGAATATCCTACAAAATATCCTGCATCCACCTTAGGATCAAATTTGTGGAGTTGATCCTTTGTGTTGAGAATAAAACAAGGACACCTAAAAGCTTTGAAGAATGAAATTAGAGGAGACAAATGATGTAGAACTTCATATGGAGTCTTCATCAACCACTGATTTACTAAAACTCTATTTTGCACATAGCAAGTTGTGTTGACAGCTTCAGCCCAAAAGGTCAATGGCAAACCAGAGTCAGCCAACATGGACCTTGCAGCTTCAATTAGGGTCCTGTTCTTTCTCTCCACTACTCCATTTTGTTATGGAGTCCTTGGGATGCTAAACTGCTCTTGATTCCCTTTGAAAGATAAAAATCATCAAGTGTATGGTTTCTGAATTCTGTTCCATTATCGCTCCTTATACACTTGACTGATAGGGAATACTGCTTCTCAACATACAAAACAAAGTTTATAATCGTCTAAGCAACCTCATCCTTTGAATGCAAGAAGAAAGTCCATACAAATCTAGAGTAATCATCCACAATTACCAAACAGTATTTCTTCTTTGCCATGATTATCACTCTCACAGGACCAAATAGATCCATGTGCAGTAACTGCAAGCAGGCAGTGGACTTAGGTTCGTCAATAGGAGGGAATGAGACTTTGTGTTGTTTTCCTTTCAAACAAGTAGTGCAGGTTTCATCACAGTGGAACTCCTTTATTGGTAGACCTCTCACTAAACTATTGTGGATCAGCTGATTCATGTTTTTGAGATTTACATGACCCATCCTTCTTGCCATAGTTTAGATTCCTGAGGAGAGGCTTTGGAGAACAGGCAAGGATGACCCTTCAAATCAATCTTCTTTGACAAATCCAGGGCATATACTCTTCCAATCCTGTTGGCCTTCAGGAGGGTATGTTCAGCCAATACCTTGTCAATCAGCCTCAGAACTGTGGAGGATAGAATCCTGCAGTTCTGGCTTGTGAAAAGTGCAACATGCCCTTTATCACACATATGACTGACACTCAGTAGATTATACTTGAGATTCTCCACATGGTTAATATCATAAAATCTGATTTCTCCATTAGACACATATCCTTTCCCGATGATGTAACCTTTAGCATCATTTCCAAATGAAACAAATCCCTTCTTTCCTTGAGAGTAGTCATTAAGAAGAGAACTGCTCCCTGTCATATGCATAGATCCTCCACTGTCTACATAGCAGATGCTTCCTTGGCATGCTGAAGAACCCTGCATGCATCACAAGGAACTAGTTAGGTTTTGAGACCCTAACCCTTTTGGTTTTGGGTCTGTTTTCGTCAATAGATTTAAGCATAACATGTTTCTCATGATTAACAGTTGATGAAGGTGGAGATGGTGCTAAAATGGATTCCTTGGATTTAGGCTTGGAATACCTTTTCAGTGGTTTGATCACAGGTGCATCTAGTTGGTTAACTCTCCCCAACAAATGTTGAACCATCATAACAAGTTGTGTCTGATTTGTAGCTAAAGCTTTCAGCTCTTGTGACACATCAGTACTTGTTTTTGAGAGGTCTTGTGGCCTACCATTTCCTCCTTGAAATTCATAGACTTAGTCTGATTTTTATCATGAGGAACACTATCAGCTGCTTTATGATAAACCCTATCCTTCTTTTCGGATTTGGGTGAGGCCTTGGGTTTATCAATTTGGGATGACTATGGTACAAACTTGGTCTCAAACTCATTTTTCATTTGATCCATCTACATTTTAATGAGCTTATTTCTGTTAAGTTTGGAACCCTTTTTGTACAAACACTCATTAGAAAGATGATTGAACTTACCACATATGTCACATGGCTTGTTCTTCATCTTGGATTGATCAACGCTGAAGTGGAAACTACTAAAGGTGTGATCTTCAGTACTTTCCTCCTTTCAGTACTTGTGCTAAGTACAGAAGGATCTGTAACAACTGAAGACTTGTTCTTCAGCTGTTCTCTATCCGTCCTGAAAGACCGTATGATAGATTCATCAGCAGTTGTTAATCCTTTTATTCCAGTTGATTTGAAATGCTTTTCAGATGTTGTTAATTGCCCTTGAGTACTTGACGTACTATGAGGGACAACATCTGAAGTACTCAGCTTCATGTGCTTATCAGTTGTTAACCCATCAGGCAATTGATTTGCTGAGGTATCAACACTGATTTCATCTTCTGATTTTGGGTAATCTCTTAAGGATGATACACATGATGATGTGGTTTGGAAATTACTTTCACCTTTAGGTTTTACTATTGATTTTGGAGTAAAATCTGTAGGTGGTTCAATGTGATTGTAACCAATTCCAAACTTCACATTCGAAGCAGTTTGCTTGCTGAGAAGCATTTCAAATCCTTGTAGGATGATACCCAGTGGTCACACTCAACTTGGGTAGCTGCAAGTGTTTCTTTGAGATCTATGTGGTTCTCAAGAATGACCTCAAGCTTAGCCTTTTCATCATTTAATTGGCATTTAAGCTTATAAATCTCACCATCTTTATGTTTAAGGACAGACCCATACTCGGCTTTTCTTTTGGAAAGAGTTTTCTCAAGCTTAAGATTTTGATTTATTAAAGCTACATTTGCCTCTCTAATAGAGATAAATGCATCTATGCAAGATTCAGAACATAGCTTGGCCTTAGCCTCAGAGGATACCTGGGTTACCTATGATGGAGATGCAATGGTGCATGAACCCTCAGTAGACTCCAGGGCCATGAGAGCTAGATTCCCAAAAGGATGTTCACCACCATGTTAACCATTACTTGCAAATAATTGCTCATTACCAGAAAGATCATCTGGTAAACTGCTCCAGTAAACAGCACCAGGGGTGAAGAAACTGTGATGAGGTTATGATTGAGATGGTTGAGATGGTTGAGGCTCAGTAAGGCTTGAGGTTGTTGTGCAATAGGAACTTGAACTTGATTTGTCTGTGGCATGTAATAGCAGGGATATGGATATGGATATGGCATTGGACCCTGAGGGACAAAATATGCAGGAGATAGAGGTTGTGAGTGATGACCAGAACTAGCAGGATGTTGCCCTCTTTTTTGTTAACTATTGCTTGGAAAACTCACAAAGGGGGTAGAGGAGTTAGATCCAGTTGATGTACACTCTCTTGCAAAGTGCCCAAGCCTGTGGCATTTGTGACACCTCAACTTACTCTTGTCAAAACCAACTTTGGTTTTGCAAGAGAGTCCTAGAAATTTCCTACAAGTTCTCTTGTAGAACTTTTGAGATCTGATATTAATCAAGGCCATTAGGCTCAGAATATCCATCTCTTCTAAGTCATCATCAGCAATACCTTTCAAATCATCCATAATGAAGCACAAATTGTCACTATTACAGCCTGACTGACTTTCAACACTAACAAATGCATGATCAGAACCATTTGAAGAGAAATCTATATGCTCATCATAATGGCTTTTTGATGCAGCATATTCTGACTCATGACCAACAAAGGCAGTATTCCCTGGTGCAAAGTCATCAGTGAGCTTTCCTGATGATGCTAGTTTCCTTTTCTGCTCTATCTCTCTTTCAAATGTAAGTAGTTTCCCATGAAGTTGGGTGAGAGATAGGCTATCCAGATTTGCACTACAGCGTAAGACAATGGTATATGTGTCTCATCTCTCAGGCAGTGATCTAAGGAAACTGTTGTTCATCTGGCTATTAGTGTATTCATGTTTGACCATTTTCAGCTCAGAGATGAAACAAGAAAAACGCTCAAACTGTTGATTCAGTGTCTCACCCTTCCTATCAGAGAATGTCTCATATTATTGGGCAAGGATTTCCCTGTTGTTTCCTATGACCTCATCTGTTCCACCAAATTATTCTTTCAATGCATTCCAGAGGTCACGAGCACTTTCATGATGCATAAGCCAAGAATAGATTTCATTCGGCAGTGCCATGGCCATAATTGCATGGGCTTTAGCATCAATCTCAAACAGTTTTTGATCCTCATCTAAGTATTGTTCCTTCTTCTTCGGAACCATTTGGTTGGTTTCTGGATTGTTCACCATAGGCTTGTGTGGACCATGTACCACAGATGTCCAATAACCTGAACTGTTAACAGACAGGTGATGGAGCATTCTTCGTTGCCATATGTTATACTCAGTCCTAACCAGCATCGGAGGCTTGGTTGAGGAGCCAGTATTGTGAGAGTCATTAGAAGGAGTAGTCATTCTGAGATACAATCAAATTCAATTATGTTTTAACCAATTTAGCGCAAAACACAAGAAACTCAATACGAACCAAGAGGAATCTCAAAGTGAGTAACCGAAAGCAGCAGAAATTCAATCTCTATAACCAATTCTTGCAAATATGCTAATTCGATCAAACTTAGATATCGAAATAGCAGTTTCAATGATCAGTTGTTACATCGATCAATGATTAACCTGCTGTGATACCATTTGTAAGGATCAGTGATTCAAGTTTGATCAATTAGAGTAGATTGCAGCGGAATTCGAACAATGAATTAAACAATTTAGCAAGAACTCAATTGATATTCAATGGAATAGTACATTTTTATATAGAGAGAGAGAATTCTGCAAAAGGAATATTTCATTCAAATGCTTTTGTGGTGGCTGAAAGTCACACTTTTACAATTAGGTCAACATACCTTATATATGGAATGTGACGTCTGTTGATGTCACTTGATAGTGACATCTAACAGAATTATACAAACAACTGAAATTATGCAAACTATTGAGAATGTTCCCAACAACTGATCACATCTCAGAGAATGCTAAGTACAAGAACATAAAACTACTGAAACTATAAATTACTGAAAGGTAAATTACAAGTACTGAAGAGGAAAACCATCACAACTACTGAAGTTAATGACTTCAGCTGTTGTGACAATACTGATCACTCTGGTCTTTAGTCTTTGTCTTCAGTCTTTGTTCTTCAGACTTCTATTTCAGACGTTTGTTGGGTTTATTTGAAGATAAAACCCGTTTTATCCTCTTGGTATTTCAGAAAAACGCAGCGGATAAATATGTATTTAAAACATGATTTTAGATCTGAAAATCCATGTTTTATGATGATTAATATACAAATAAACAAACCCATAACAATAAGGATCATTTATGTGGATTAAACAAGCTATGAACACATAAAACATCCATAATAGACAACCATTATGAAGCTGCCAAAACTACCTTTCAGCAGTGGATAATAACACTCCAAAAGGGGCTGCCAAAAACCGTGGGTTTGATGGAGATGGAGATGTCAAAATCGTCCAAGACTCCAAGAAGAGGAGATCCTCAAGCTAGTATACCCAAGCTTGTATGCAAGCCACCTTCTAGTTAGGAAGAATAACACCACCAAAGGCCAAATGAAACCTCCCTTTCTGCTGAAAATCCGTAAGGTTTAGAGAGAGAGGGAGAGAGATTGTGTTTTGGTAAAAATTGCATGAATGAATCATTGAGAGCATTGAGTGTGTGTATGTATTAAAGTGTTGTCAATTTTCAAGAGGAAAATTGGTCCAATCCCAAGCAAGGGGCGGCCAAGACAAAAGGAATTCAAAACCCATTTCCCTCTTAAAATTTATAACACATTACACATTGTTACTTGTCATATGTCACACAATAAAAGGTTACTTTCTAGACCAAAATTAAAATGTGACATATGTGCTCTTTAATTAAACAATTTTAATTAAAGTACACTCATGTGTTATAAGTTGTTATTTAAACCCCTTTAAATGACAAGAATAACAGCAAACTCATCAACAAATTATCCTAACAATTTGTTCCATCTCATATGCAATTTATTTAGAAAACCCATTTTCTAAATTGGTGTAAATATTTAATTGCATGATCATATCATCAATTAAATATAAATTGGTGTTTGCCAAGCTTGTTATTGGGTATAACCCGACTTGGATCATAACGTACTAACCACATCAATATTCTAAGTGTCTTGGGCACACAGAATCCAACAATCTCCCACTTGCCCAAGATTCATAGAAGATTGATGCAAGCAGTAAATACCGCCTAACAACGGTTCACTACCCTTAATACGCATGACTTGTAGCCATTCAATAACATCATCCCTTTCAAGTACCCTACTTGAAATGATTTAGGTGAATCAATCATCTATCCTTTTGTTTCAGATGTCATGTTAAATCCAAGAACACAGAATGATCATTTCTTGTTGATTTAACTTATCAGGCCTTAGACATCTAACTCTCAACGAATAAGAGGAACAAATTCCATCTTGACTACATATGTTTCTCACAGACACCTCGTGTCATACCTGAATATACCCTTATGTACTGTCCACTATTTCAGGACAGTGAAGAAGACCTCAAGGTGTAACACTTGGTGAATATCAAAACCCAATATGTATCTCAGGTCGGAGGATACCAAATGATATTCGCCTTTACTCAAAATTACTTATGATCAATCAATAAGATTCCATGTAGTAAAATTTGAGATGCGGGTTAGTCCAATATTTGTATCCCACAAATATCTATGAACTTTGGTAGCAACCCATTGCTCTATATTCATCCTTATGAATATCAACCAATCCAAGTTCATAATAGTCTTACCTTCAAACTTGTTCCCACAAGTATGAACGACTACGGACATTTAGAGTAAACATTTTACTCATGGATTAAACATGCTAAATTGGAATATTATTTGAAACATTATAACCAAATAATTTTATTCAAATAATAGAAAATTCCATATATCCAAATGCTAAATTTACAGATCATATCCAATCACTAGAATATCGAAGTCCCATGGCACAAGTATGACCTTCATGCTTTGCCTTTTCAAGGAGCTTCGTGAGAGGATCAGCAACGTTTTGATCCGTGTGAACTTTGCGAATACATATCTTTCCCTTTTCAACTTCATCTCGTATGTAGTTGAATCTCCGCTCAATGTGCCTAGTCTTTTGATGAGCACGGGGTTCCTTGATTTGAGCAATCGCACCCTCGTTGTCACAAAAAATTTCTAGGGGGTCCTGAATGGAAGGGACAACCCCTAGATCGGCAATGAATTTCTTCAACCATGCAGCTTCTTGAGCTGCCAATGAGGCGGCGACATATTCTGATTCTGTAGTTGATAGAGCCACCACATCATGCTTGGAGCTCTTCCAAGAGACAGCTCCTCCATTCAGAATGAAAATGTATCCCGATTGTGATCGTGAATCGTCACGATCGGTTTGGAAACTTGCATCCGTGTAACCTTTTACAACGAGTTCCTCGTTACCAGATCCATAGATCAGGAACATATCTCTTGTCCTCCTTAGGTACTTAAGTATGTTCTTAACAGCCATCCAATGACTGTTTCCAGGATTCTGCTGGTAACGGCTTGTCATGCTTAAGGCGCATGACACGTCCGGTCGAGTGCATATCATTGCATACATGATGGATCCTATAGCAGATGCGTATGGGATTGCCTTCATTTTATCTTGCTCTTCCTTTGAGCTTGGACATTGAGTCGTACTCAATATGGTTCCTCTTTGAATAGGTACGGTACCTTTCTTAGAATTCTCCATCTTGAACCTTTTCAAGATTTTATCAATATATGCACTTTGATTCAAACCAATCAACCGCCTTGATCTATCCCTATAGATCTTTATTCCCAGAATATAGGCGGCTTCACCAAGATCCTTAATGGAAAAACAACTTCCAAGCCAGGTTTTTACACCTTCCAAGGTTGGAATGTCATTTCCAAATAGTAGTATGTCATCAACATACAATACTAGGAAAGTTATTGTGCTCCCACTAGCCTTCTTATACACACAAGCCTCATCAGCGTTTTTGATGAAACCAAATTTCTTTACTTCCTCATCAAAACGGTGATTCCAGCTTCTCGATGCTTGTTTCAATCCATAGATTGATTTCTTTAACTTGCATACTTTATTAGGATGTATTGGATCGACAAAACCTTCAGGCTGAACCATATAGACATCTTCCTCAAGATATCCATTTAGGAAAGCGGTTTTGACATCCATTTGCCAAATCTCATAATCATAATGAGCAGCTATGGCAAACAATATCCTTATAGACTTCAGCATCGCAACAGGTGAGAAGGTTTCATCATAATCAACCCCTTGAGTTTGAGTGAAACCCTTTGCTACAAGTCTAGCTTTATAAGTATCCAAGTTTCCATGCATATCGGTTTTCTTCTTGAAAACCCACTTACTTCCAACTATCTTGGAGTTAAGAGGTGGTACAACCAAGTCCCATACTTGATTGTTATACATGGATTGCATCTCAACGTTCATGGCTTCAAGCCATTTGTCACAATCCGTGTTGGACATTGCATCATGGTATGTGGTTGGTTCATCAGAATCTATCACATAGCATCCATCCATGAAAAATCCATATCTTTCAGGTGGATTACTAGTTCTACCACTTCTGCGAACGTGTTGTGTGTATTGATCAACCACTTGATCATCCTCAACATCCTCATGTTGAGTGCTAGTTTCAACCAAACGTGCATTGGGCTATGGTTCTTGATCTTCCTCAAGATCCACTGTTCTACTGCTAGCTCCTTCCATAAGGAACTTTGCTTCTAAGAACTCACCCTTTCTGGCAACAAACACCTTTTGTTCCATTGGATCATAGAAATAATATCCCATAGAATCTCTAGGATATCCAATAAAGATACACTTGGTGGATCGGACATCCAATTTGTTTAGGGTGGGAGTCTTAACATAAGGCTCACATCCCCAAACCCTTAAGTACGATAGGGATGGAACTCTTCCATGCCATATCTCAAAAGGTGTCCTTTCTACCTTTTTGGTTGAGGCCATATTTAGAATACGGGCCGCGGATAGCAGAGCGAAACCCCAAAATGATAGAGGTAATGTGCTTCTAGCCATCATAGATCGGACCATATCTAATAAGGTTCGATTCCTCCTCTCAGACACACCATTATGTTGTGGTGTTCCAGGTGGAGTGAGTTGTGAGACAATCCCACAACTCCTAAGATGATTTTGAAAGGCATCACTTAGGTATTCACCTCCCCTATCCGTACGAAGAATTTTAATTGACTTGTTGAGTTGATTTTCTACTTCATTTTTGAAGATTTTGAACATTTCAAAAGCTTCGTCTTTGTGCCTTAACAAGTACACATACCCATAGCGACTATAATCGTCGGTAAAGGTAATGAAGTATCTTTCACCATTCCTAGTCATTGGCTTAAAAGGACCACATACATCCGAATGTATGATTCCTAATAAATCTTTTGCCCTTTCGGTAGTTCCACTAAAGGGTGCCTTAGTCATCTTACCTTGTAAACAAGACTCACAAACATCAAATGAATCACATTCATTTGTTTTTAAAAGACCATTCTTTTGAAGTGTTTGTAAACGTTTCTTGTTTATATGACCAAGACGACAATGCCAAAGATAGGTGTCACTTAAGTCCAACTTGAGTTTCTTGGTGTTAGTTTGGTACAATGAACTATTTAAAGTATTTTCATGAACCAATTCATAAATACCATTAATTGGAATAGCTTTAAAATAGAACATACCATTTAAAGAAACATGAATATCATTTTCAATAAAAGATAATACATAATCATAATGTCTTAATTGAGATACAGAATAATGTTCCTAGTCAAACTAGGAGCATACAAAACATTCTTCAAAATAACTTCCAAACCACTTGGAAGTCTTAGGATGTAGTCCCCACGAGCTTCAACTAAGACTTTAGTTCCATTGCCCATGAAGAGGCTAACATCCCCTTTCTTGAAGTCCCTACTTCTTGTGAACCCCTGCAACAAATTGCAAATATGAGTTCCACATCCGGTATCTAATACCCATGTGTTTGAAGATGTAACATTAAGATCAATATGTATCATGTATATTGTACCTGAGGTCTGCCCGGCATCCCTCTTTGCTTTCAACTCTTGGAGATGGACAGGACAATTCCTTGCCCAATGTCCTATCTCCCCACACTTGAAGCATGGGTCATTTGTAGCAACCTTTTGCTTCTTCTCTTGTGGTTTGGGTGGTACCCTTACCACCCTTTTCCTTTCCCCACGTATGTCCCTTACCCTTGGCAACCTTTGCCTTGGGTGCGGGATGAGGCCTTTTGTTGTTCCCACCTTCATTGATGGTGAGAACGGGTAAAACCCTTTTACCCATGGCCGCCTCGGCCGTTTTGAGCATTGAGTGAAGTCCACCAATGCTTTTGTCCCATGCATTCATGTTGTAGTTCAACACGAATGTCTCGAACTTCTTGGTTAGGCCATTTAGGATCAAATCCGTGGCCAACTCCTTCGAGACGGGGCAGTTTAGCCTCTCGAGGCGGTCAATATGACTTTTCATCTTAAGTACATAAGATGAAACAGATTGGTTGTCGTCCATACGACATGCATGGAGCGCTCGAACCGTTTCGAACCGCTCAACCCTTGCTTGCTGTTGGAACGTTTCCTTCAGCTGGGTTATCATGTCGTAAGCTCCGTGATGTTCATACTCCTTTTGGAGATCCGGAGTCATGCTTGCTAGCATGAGACAAGACACTTGGACGGAGTCCTCAGTGTACTTTAGCCAATCATTCAAGGCCTCCTCATCATCCTCGCTAGGTTGATCAGGGATAGGGTCGTCTAAAACGTACGATCTTCTCTCTTGCTTGAGAACGATTCTCAAGTTTCGATACCAATCGATGAAGTTGTTGTGATTTAGACGTTCCTTTTGGAGGATCGCTCGTAGTGATTGGTTTGATGCGGACGAGTTATCGTGATTTTCATATTGGTGGCCATCTACAAAATTTTAACAAATATCAATTTTAGTATTTTCGATATGCTAATTTTAATATTTAATGCCTTTTAAGGTCAATTTTATATTAAAATCTAGAACCCAACATTACATTTAAATTGTGGTTAGGTGACCTTTATCCCACGATTTAAATTAATAAGGTGGTCAACGATTGACGATTGCAACCATTTGCAACTTCTAGAGGTATGGGATCGACTTATTGAACATCATATGTAAAGTCGGCATGTTAATCCCATCAACACCATTTGGAAACCATATTGTAGGTGATCCATTTAACATGGTTTGCAAATCAAGACATCCTACTTACACCCATGTGTGAGTTTGCCAAAACAAATGGTTAGGTGACCTTTATCCCATAAGTAAGGCATTCTCACCTCAAATCACAAGTTCCCTCAAAATGGTTGGGTGACCTTTATCCCACTAAGAGTTCCCAAGTGACTCAAGTGTTGTGTAAAAGGACGGTGTTGATCTCGTTTTTAAAATTTTAGAGATTTCTTAATTCTAGTTTAGAAAACTCTATGTACTTGTATTTGTATGCTTTCAAATACAAGGTACCCTATGGTTCTTAGATTAAAACCAATTTTAATCTTTAAAATCATTAAACCATTTTAATAACTTTTATTAACTTTAAAGAACCATCAATTTTCAGATTGTTATGATTATTAATGAGTTTGTTATGCATGTCAAAACATCAACCAAACAATCAAACAATAAACAATCAACCAAGCATAAAACATAAACAATCATATGTGCATAACCATAGCCCTTATGTTGACAACACTTGTTTGCCATCACAAGTGTTGTCTTTGGTCTTTCTAAGGGTCAAACATATCATAAAGGTTCCAAGAACCTCCCACTAGAAACCGCATCCAAATGCTCCATGTTTCTTGTGTCTTTGTGTCCATCTTAGGGTCTTGATCTTGTACATCTTCCTTTTACAAAATTGTATCCTAATACATTTTTCTAGTAAGGAAATGAACCTAATCTATTTACATAACCAAATGAATGAATAATTACAACCCAAATGAAATAAACAAAAATATTACAACCAAATTGAATGAATAAAACAACCACTAGAATCATCCAAAACAACACAAGGCCACAAGCTAGGTTATGCACTAAACAACCAAAGATCATATCATCTATTCATATAATGAAAACCCCATTTAAAACCCCAAATTTCAGCCAACATAAACTGAAATTTTGGGTTTTAATCATTGTCCAAACAACCAACATTCATAATATGTTTCTTTCAAGGTCTAATCACTAGCATGTGTGATATGACCTTGAAAGTTTGGGGAATCATTCATATAAACTATAACAGCCCAAAATCAGCCTATAACATGTCTAATATCATCTTTTAAAACCAATTTCAAAAGATAAAACAAGCAAGTCATCCACATAACCGGCTCTTGATGCCATTGTTGGGTTTATTTGAAGATAAAACCCGTTTTATCCTCTTGGTATTTCAGAAAAACGCAGCGGATAAATATGTATTTAAAACATGATTTTAGATCTGAAAATCCATGTTTTATGATGATTAATATACAAATAAACAAACCCTAACAATAAGGATCATTTATGTGGATTAAACAAGCTATGAACACATAAAACATCCATAATAGACAACCATTATGAAGCTGCCAAAACTACCTTTCAGCAGTGGATAATAACACTCCAAAAGGGGCTGCCAAAAACCGTGGGTTTGATGGAGATGGAGATGTCAAAATCGGCCAAGACTCCAAGAAGAGGAGATCCTCAAGCTAGTATACCCAAGCTTGTATGCAACCCACCTTCTAGTTAGGAAGAATAACACCACCAAAGGCCAAATGAAACCTCCCTTTCTGCTGAAAATCCGTAAGGTTTAGAGAGAGAGGGAGAGAGATTGTGTTTTGGTAAACATTGCATGAATGAATCATTGAGAGCATTGAGTGTGTGTATGTATTAAAGTGTTGTCAATTTTCAAGAGGAAAATTGGTCCAATCCCAAGCAAGGGGCGGCCAAGACAAAAGGAATTCAAACCCATTTCCCTCTTAAAATTTATAACACATTACACATTGTTACTTGTCATATGTCACACAATAAAAGGTTACTTTCTAGACCAAAATTAAAATGTGACATATGTGCTCTTTAATTAAACAATTTTAATTAAAGTACACTCATGTGTTATAAGTTGTTATTTAAACCCCTTTAAATGACAAGAATAACAGCAAACTCATCAACAAATTATCCTAACAATTTGTTCCATCTCATATGCAATTTATTTAGAAAACCCATTTTCTAAATTGGTGTAAATATTTAATTGCATGATCATATCATCAATTAAATATAAATTGGTGTTTGCCAAGCTTGTTATTGGGTATAACCCGACTTGGATCATAACGTACTAACCACATCAATATTCTAAGTGTCTTGGGCACACAGAATCCAACAACGTTGTCTTCAGCTGAGAGCTTCACACTTTGTCTTCAGTACTTTACTTTATGACTTTGTCTTCAGTTCTTTACTTTCAGACTTTGTCTTCAGTAGAAATCTTCAGATTTTGTCTTCAGACTTTGTCTTCAGACCTTGTAATCAGCTGATGTCTTCAGCTGTTGTGATCTTCTTCAGCAGTTGTAATGTCTGTGGGACTTAGAGGTTTTTCTGATCAGGCTCTTTGGTTCTTTTGGTCCAACATTTTCATTGTCCTATCTCTCCATACTCAAAGCATGGATCGTTCTCCGTTACCTTAGGCTTCATAAGCTTAGGTTTTTCGAGGTTTCACTTTAACCTTTCCTTTGATGTATTCCTTTCCTTCGGTAATAATTGCCATAGGATCAGGATTGGCCATTTCTTATAGCCTCCCTCATTGATCGAGAGAATAGGTAGAACCTGTCTACCCATCCCTGCCTCGTTTGTTTTGAGCATTGCGTGAAGTTCATCGATGCTCCTGTTCCACCCGTTCATATTTTAGTTTATTGTGAATGTCTCAAGTCTTTAGTTAGGAAATCAAGGATCAAATCCTTGGCCAACTACTTTGGGACAAGACAGTTAAGCATCTTGAAGCTATCAATGTGGCTTTTCATCTTAGGAATATATAAGATGATATCGATTGGGTTTCTTCCATGTGACATGCATAAAGTGCTTGAACCATTTCGAAGCAATCTACTAACATTTGTTGAAGGAACATTTCCTTCAAATAGATTATCAGGTCATATACCCCATGATGCTCCAAACCCTTTTGGAGTTCGGGAATCATATTCCCAACATGAGGTAAGATACTTGCACAAAATCCTTAGTGTGCCTAAGCCAATCGTCAAAAGACCTTAACATCAACAGCGTTGGTTGGTGAGGTATGGGATCGTCAAGTACATAGGTCTTTACTCATTCTTGAGAACGATTCTCAAGTTTCAAAGTTGAGTCGATAAAGTAATTATGGTTTGGACTATCCCTCTCAAGAATGGATCTCAGTGATAGGGAAGGGACGATCGGGGTGGTAGCGTAATTGTTAGCGGTCATCACTACAATAATTGACAAAGTTCACTTTGAAAGACATGGGGTTTATTAAATCAACCAAAATCAGCCTCTAATGAGTTGATAAACATCCTTAAAACTAAGTTTACAAGGATAATGATGCTAGTTTCCACATAACCGGCTCTAGATGCCATTGTTGGGGTTTGTTGGATCATTTACATCTTGTTTAACCATTTAAACATATGAAACGCAGCGGTAAATACTACTTTAAACATGTTAAAGTTTGTGAAAATTACCATTATTATGTGTAAACAAACAAACCCATAACAAGAGGATCTTTATTATGTGAAAAGCAAGCATACAAAATAAACAAGAACACCCAAATCATGACATAATCATACCATAATAAAACCTTTCTGGATGCTGTGAAAACCGACCAAAAGAAGGCAGAAATGAGTCAAAAGAAAGGCCAAGACTTCAAGGGTAGAAGTCCTCAAGTGTCCATACCCACAAGCCTCTAAGCAAACATCATGATTGCTAGGATTTGAAGCACCAAAATCGTCCAAAAGGGGGTTGCTGAAAACACTTTTCAGCGAGTTCCAAAGGCTGATGAAGAACCTTTTCAGCCGAGATCTACATCAAGATTGGAGAGTATTTTTTCCCTCTTTTGGTTCTTGCATATGTGTGAAAGATGAGGGGATGAAGTGTGTGTGTGTTATTCTTAGAGTCCTTAAACAAAACAAAACAATAACCCCTCATAAGGGGGCAGCCGCTTGGCCTTTTGGAGATGGGGTTTTTCCCCCCAAAACCCTAAACCAATTTTGTTAAACTAATGTTTTTAAAAGGATAAATAATTAACCTTTTAATTATATAACATACACACACTTTTATTATTTGATGTTATTTAACTAAAATAAACAACATTACAAATAATATCCATGAACAAAATATCCATATAAGTTGTTCAATCTCATATGCAACTTATTTAGAAAACCCATTTTCTAAGTTGGTGTATTTATTTAACTGCATGATCATATCATCAATTAAATATTATTTGGTGTTTGCTAAGCTTGTTATTGGGTATGACCCGACTTGGATCATAACGTACTAACCACATCAATGTTTTATGTGTCTTGGGCATAAAGAATCCAACAACAATGCATGGTAGAACTTTTTCACAACTTTTCTTACCACGTTACTTAAGTCATGAAATCTCATTTTCACTGATCCTCATTGGGATTCTTTTAATTTGATCCTTCTTCATGTTATCCATATTGAGATTCTTTTCACTTCACTTTGGAAGGTGATCCATGATAGGATTCTTTTGTTCATTCACTTGGAATGCATTACTTTGTTGATTCATCCAATTTTGGATGTGTTCTACATTGGGAATCTTTTGGATCATGACATCTACACTATGTGCAAGTTTCATGAGGACTTTGCTCAGCAAAACAAAGATGAAACATGATGTGGTGAAAGAGATTCATAATGTATCATTACCCTGGTGTGTTTAGGCTACTACACACACATGCATTCACATAAGCCAATACATACCTATACTTTGTGATGAGTGTTGAACAATTGAATATGTCTTTAATTTATCACTACATGTATCGTTTCTTCCAAGTTGAGCCTACCAACATATCTCGTAAGTCATTTCAGACTTTTACATTTTGAAATTAAGCATAGTGAATGATATAACGACTGTAATTATATCATTTCCCAAGAATTCTTTTCTTCATCAAACTTGATTTCTTTTTGTCATTTTCCAGATGTTTTAAATTGTTTTTGATGTTTTTCATGGTTTTTACTCAAGGTTAATCATGTCAATCGACTAAACCAGAAATTCAAACCTACTAGGTTCAAATGCCTTGGTAAACAAATTAGCTAATTGATTTTCAGCTGGTAATTGAATCAATTTGATTAAACATTTTTCAGCACAGTCTCTCAATAAATGATATCTAATCTCAATATGTTTTGTTTTTTAGTGTTGAACTGGATTATTAGTTATGAAGACAGCAGCTGTGTTGTCAATAGAAATTGGTGTGTGAAAGAAGTTAAAACCATAATCAAGCATCTGGTTTTGAATCCAGAGAACATGAGAGCAACATGCTGATGCAGCAATATACTCAGCTTCTGGTGTGGACACAAACACATTTGTCTGCTTCTTGCATCGCCAGGACACTAGTCTGGGACCAAGAAATTGACAATCGCCAGAAGTGGATTTTCTGTTGAAGTTGCATCCTCCATAATCACTGTCTGTGTAGGCATAGAGGTTGAATTCTCCTTCCTTTGGATACCATAACCCAAGAGCTGGCTTGCCCTACAGATACCTGAATATCCTCTAGACTGTGTTCACATGTGATTCTTTTGGATCAACTTGATATCTGGCACACACACAAACACCAAACATAATGTCAGGCCTACTGGCTGTTAGATACATAAGTGAACGTACCATTGATTGATAGTAGGTCTGATCCATTGATTTGCCTTCAGGGTCAGGTCCAATCTTCACTTTAGTATCAACATGAGTTCTGATAGACTGACAGTCAGCAAAGTGAAATTTCTTCAACATGGTTTCTACATATTTTGATTGGTTAATGAAAATTCCATCTGCTGTTTGTTGGACTTGCACCGCTAGAAAGAAGGTGAGTTCCCCCATAGCACTAATTTCAAACTTTGAGTGCATAAGGTCTTCAAATTCTTTGCAGAGTTGCTTGTTTGTTGAGCCAAATATAATGTCATCCACGTAGATCTGGACTAACATCATGTCTTTTCCTCTTTTTCTTCTGAAGAGAGTCTGATCAATCTTTCCTCTTTCATACCTATGTTCAAGAAGAAAGGATGATAGAGTCTCATACCACTTTCTTGGTGCTTGATAAAGACCATACAGAGCTTTGTCAAGCTTGTAAACTCTATGAGGGAAATTTGGATCTTCAAAGCCAGGTGGTTGATTCACATAGACTTCTTCAGCAATCTTTCCATACAGAAAGGCACACTTTACATCCATTTGATAAATAATAAATTTCATGGAAGCAGAATATGCAAGAAAGATTCTTATTGCTTCTAGTGTGGCAAGAGGAGCAAAAACACTTCGTCATAGTCGATTCCTTCTTCCTGAGTGTATCCCTGTGCCACTAGTCTTGCTTTATTTCTGATAACGATCCTTTTATCATCAGTCTTGCTCCTGTACAGCCATCTGATACCGATAGGGTATTGTGCTTCGGGAAGATCTACAAGCTGCCATACTTCTTGCTTCTTAAATTAGAACAATTCTTCCTGCATTGCTTTAATCCAACTATTGTCTTGAAGAGCCTCTTTGATGTTTTTTGGTACTGTTTGACATAGAAAGCATGAGAACAAACAGATGTTTGCAATACTAGACTTGCTTCTAGTTACCCTATGATTAAGATCACCAATAATGGTTTCAACTGGATGATTCTTGTGTATTGTTGTGGTTGGAATGGTGTCACCAGCAATAGTTACATCAAGATTGGAGACATTCAGTTCATTATGGACAGAGGCACATTCATCTTGCATTGTTGTTGAATTATGATGATTGTCAACTTCTGTTTCAGTAACTGCAACATATTCAGCAGCACTGAGATTGCATGCATCATTTGATGTACCTTGTGTTTCTACTAGATGAGAAGTATGTTTTTGATTTCTAAAGTCATTTGACAAGTCATCTGAGTGAGATGGTACCAGGCTGGGACCTTCTTCAAAAGAAACACTAAGGTTTTATGATAGGTGTCTGATGGGATCAACTTGAAAAGGAACATCTTCATTCATATGTTCATCAAATGTAAGTGGAATCAATGGATAATTATCTCTTCTTTCTACACTTGATGAAGTATCACCTGAATGTGTATTTCCTACATCAGAAAAGTGAAATTGGTCAAATGATTTTGTAAATATGTCAATATCAAACAACCAGTCACGCCCATTTGTAGATTTGAGAAATGAATGTTCCTTGAATTGAACATTTGTAGATTCATCAATAATGTTCAATCTAGGATTGAACACTCTATAAGCCTTTGAGACAGAAGAATAACCTACAAAGAATCCTTCATCAGATTTGGATGAAAATTTTCCCAAATGATCATGGGTGTTTAATATTGAGACTGGAAACCAAATGATTTCAGGAATCCAATAAATGGTTTCCTATGGAAGATCAGTTTATAAGGTGTCATGTTACTTTCTTTAAAAATGAGAGTTCGATTTTGCACAAAGCATGATATGTTAACTGCTTCTGCCCAGAAGATGATTGGCAGTTTACCATCGGCTAGCATTGTTCTTGCTGCTTCAATCAGTGTTCTATTTCGCCTTTCAGCTACCACATTTTGTTGAGGAGTTCTTGCTGCACTGAATTGATGAACAATGCCTTTGATTGCACAAAAGGAACTCATATTTTCATTTTTGAAATCAGTTCCATTATCACTTCATATTATTTTGACCTAAGATCAAGTGGATTTTCAATTTTAGTGATAAATTCTTGAATGATTTGGGATGCTTCATTTTTATGAAGTAGGAAGAACACCCATGTGAATCAAGAAAAGTCATCAATGATCACTAAACAATACTGTTTCTTTCCCATACTCATTACATGAGTTGGTTCAAATAGATCCATGAGAAGTAACTTCAATGGAATATTGTTAGTGTTCACCAGCTTGGTTTTTGTGAGACATTTGTGTTGTTTTCCTTTGAGGCACACTAAACATTGATCAATCAAATGAATTCTTTTTTAGGAAGACCAATAACGTGGTTTCCTTTGACTAACTTGTTCATATTTTTAAAGTTAGTGTGCCCCAAATGTCTATGCCAAAGCTGTGACTCATCAAATGATGCTTTAGACAAAAGACATGTTTCTTCCTTAGGTGATGCACAACACAGGTTTAAGACATATGTATTATTCTTGCTTAGAGTCTTTAAGACAACCCATTCTTTAGGGATCTGAAACCCAGGTTTCAAAATGTAGCAGCGAGGGTTTGTAAAGTGAGTGGAATATTTTTTGTCGTAGATCTGAGACACGCTTAGCGGATTGAAATTCAGTTGTTCACAATAATTCACTCTGTCAAAGCTCAGCATTCCGTTTGTCACAGATCCTTCTCCTGTAATTCTACCACCTTCTGAATCTCCACCGAATGCCATAATAGTTCCTTGTATGTACTTGAAGTCATGAAGGAGGGAACGATCTCCAGTCATGTGTCGGGAGCATCCACTGTCTATGTACCATAGGCTATTAGACCTGTGTGGATGAACCTAAAAGCAAAAAGAACTAATTAGAATGAGGAACCCAAGCCATGATGGTCTTGGGTTTCCCGTTCCTATTCATGATAGTCACCTCCTAGTATTTCCCTCTAAATTGTGATTTGGATGGAGGTGTTCTTGGAGATTTTTGGTAATGAATGGGTTGAGTCATCTCATCAACATCTACTGAGGATTCAGATAAATAATGAAATCGTTGGTCTCTGTTTCTTTGTAAAAATTTAGCCTGTTTCTCATTATCAATAGTAGAATTTTGTTTTGGAAGGTTAAGTTGGTGTTTCATTATGAGTTGATTTCTTTGATCCTTCCTTAATTCGTTCAAATTATTCTTGTCATTTGTTGATCTAGGTGTCCTAGATTGAGTATTATGAAAATGAGGTATGAATTTTATAAAAGGTACAATTGCTTTTACGGGGCTTGATGGTTTCATGACGCTCACTGTCTTGTCTGAACACTCTTTGATTTTGATTGGGTGACCTAACTTGATTTTATCCTCATTGGTTTCAATATAAACATCATGTTTGTTTTGAGGATTTGTCACCTGTTTCACTACAGATTTAGGTTCCATAGTTTTAGGTTCAATTGCTTTAGTGAGTGAGAGAGAGTCAGGCATGACAATGTAGTTGTCATTGTATGGTGGAGGACATGATTATACCCAATCCCTGTCATGTCCTTTTGAATCTGTTGGGAATCAAGCATCTCTTGCAGCTTGACTGAAGACATTTGAAACTATTTAAGTTTCACTTCAGTCATAGATTGTTGAGCTTTAGATTGAACTAACTTTTCAGTAAGTAGCTCATTCTCAGCTGCAAGAGTATACTTCTCACCATGCAGTTTTTCTATATCAGAGATGAGAGATTTAATTTTTATTTCAAAGTCTTTATTTCTCTCTTTATTATCTCTGATTTCACCTTTTTGTTTTTGGTTTTATCAGCCAGTTCGTGATTATGCTCTCTATACCCTTGCAATTCATTAATGCATTTTTCACTACAAAGGTTAGATTTTACCTCAGTAGGCATTGGAGATGGTCCATCCTTGATGTGAGCCATAAGAGCATGATTTTGAAATTGAGGCTTGACTTCCTCTGCATACACACTCCAGCCACAAACTCCATCTTGCTTTATTACAAGAGCACCGGCTAAAGACTGACTGCTTCTATGAGCTTGATTTGTCAGTTCGGGTGGATTCTAATATGATTGATGTTGATGATACTACTGCTGTTGATTGTTGGAGTGGAAGCTTGAGTTAAGCTGTGAGGATGATTGGCCTGGAGAGTTCCTTTGATAGTTGTTTCTCTTGGGGGCATTGCACTCTCTTGTGAAATGGCCAACCTTGCCATAGTTAAAGCATTTAACCTTGGATTTATCATATCCATGTTTTGTATTCTCATTCAGGCTCAAATTTCTTCCTTTTCTAAAGAATTTCTTAGCTCTCATTGCAATCATGGCCATTTGCCATTGTAGATCCATATTTTCCACATCATCTAGATCCATTTCCTCTAGATCTTGAATGAGATGAGCAGAAGTGACTCTTCCTCCCAAGTAGGCTTCAAAGCTTGCAACAAAAGCATTGTAAGTTGCCTTTTGTTCTTCTGTTATTGAGTCTTCGGATTGGTTTGAGGACAGTATTGACTCTAGGAGGTTGAGATGAGGTTAAAGGTTGATTGATTGAAAGAGTTGCAATGAACCCAGTATTCTTCATTTCATCTCTAGATGAGATAAAGTCATCCTCCTCAATGATGAATGCATTTTCCACATAATGAGATTCTCATGGAAATTTGTAAGCATCAATTACTCTAGGTCCACCAAGATTTCTGCTTCTTTCAACAAGTTCTAAAGCTTCAATTTTGGCTATCATGATGTCTAGAGTACTACTCTCAAGATCAAAAGTATTTTTGAGCATGGTTACATTCTGTTTCCAGCTTTCAAGGAGTCTGTGAAGCATCTTTTTGTTTAATTCTTTAATTTTGTAAGTGACTCCTATGATTTCCAAGTCATTTACTAACTGTACAAATCTGTGCAGTTGCTTAGAGATTGATTCTCCTTGGTGTGGTGAAATGTTTAATACTGATTAACAAGCTTGTCTTTGTTAATTTCAGCCACTTCACTGCTTCCTTCACACATGATTTTGAGTGCATCCCACACAACTTTTGTAGTTCCATACTTCTCTAGTCTTTTTAGCACATCCATCTTAAGTGCTTGAGTCAGAATTGAGTAGGCTTTGAGATCTATCTTGATTTTATTGTAGTCTTCTTCATCTAAGGTCAGATCTTCAATGGGTACTCTAGCAGTTCTGTATATTACAGCTTGATCTGCAGATAGAGTAACAGGAATGTGTGGCCCCTTGCATATTGATATACAGAAATCAGGATCTACACCTGTGATGTAATTCCTAAACCTCATCTTCCACTGTTTAAACTCAGATTTATGTTTAAGCATTGGAGGTTTAGGTGTATGACCAAGTTCTGAGTAGCTGTTAGAATCCATTTTAACTATGTGTTTAACTTGTATAATATAGATTTAGATGATTTTATGATTGATTAGTCCAACTTAGTTCAAACAGTTCCAACGGAATAGAGAAACAAATATGTGATTATACTGAGTTTCTTCAGTTTCTTGGTGTTGTGAGCATATTAATGAGTATGTGTTGACAAGAGTAATTTCTGTTGTTTACTAAGTAGAGAATATGATATACTCTACTAGCAACTCGATTACCAGATCAATCGAATTCTATTCAGTCCTTTCGCAGATTTGAAAAAGAATCGAGAACCTGGCTCTCATACCAATTGACTAGGTTGAGTAAGAGTGATATTCTTACTGTGAATCGAATATGGTAACCAAGTCAATGATTGAGTAGCGGAAACAAACAATCAAAGAACATTCAATGCAAGAAAGATACTCATAAATGCTTTTGTATTGATATATGAAAGTTGATATATTACAAAGAATAATTACAACAAAAATTCTCTATCTATCAGCCATCACCTCATGTAAAAGGTATCTATTCTATTTATAGGCAGACAAGATGCCTTTTACAAAAAGACTAAACTACCCCTGACCTATTACATCAGAACTAGTCTAAGTCTTCATCCGCATTGACAAATGCGGATGAGTTAACTTGATCAGCATTTCTTCACTTGATCAACCGCATTAGTATGTTGGTCATCCACATTGGTTAATGCAGATGAACATATACTTGTGTACATTTGTTTGGTCATCCGCATTTGTCAATGCGGATGAGCAAAGTCTTGTCCGTATTTACGTTGTCTTCCTCATTAGTCAATACGGAAGAGTAAGTACTTGTTCGTATCTATTCTTGGTCTTCCGTATTTGTCAATGCGGAAGAAAAAAATACTTGTACGTATTTGTTCTATGCCTTGCACATTTGACAAATGCGGGAGACAATACTTTATTCTTCTTAGCAGATTCTTCATCCGCATTTCTTTTTTGGACTTAAGGGATCAGAAGTTTTCAAAGTTAAGATGATCATGTCTAAGATGATCAAATGCTTGTAATGTTTAATCAACTATTAAATGGGGTTAAATTTCAAATGCTCATAAAGTCAAAATCATAAGTATGATCCATTCGCACGACTGGACCATGAGTATGGACCAGTCGTCCGATTGGACCATACTTATTCACTAGACAAGCGAATGGAGCATGAGTATGAACCATTCACATGAATGGCTTACAAGATTGAACCCGTCACCCAAATGGAGTTGTCCGAATGAGTCAGTCGCCCGACTGAAACCCAGTCGGTCGACTGAAAGTGATCGACTGAACCAATCATCCGACTGGGTTCCAATCGACCGAATGAAGAAGCGAATGGATCCAGTCGCCCGATTGAAACCAGAGTCAGTATAAATAGGGCCATAGTCGATTGCACAGACTCACCACCCCTCACTCTCCCTAAAATCACACTTTGAGCCGTTACTCTGCCAAAATTTCCTCTAACCTTACTTGACCTCAAATTTCATAATCTGACGATTTCTGGTTTTTACACAGGTACAATTCGGTGCTATCTCACCACATTTCTGTCGATTTGACACCAAAATGATAACATTCAGCCCTAATAAGAACCGAGAGTTAAATTTGACAAATAACCAAATAAAACTAAGTAAAATGTTGTAATCAAGGTTATAATACACTTAGTAGGGTTATTGCGAGTCAATTGAACCAACCCACGATGTCTAATGTTTAGATTTGGTCAAAATTCGAATTTCAATCGAACAAATAGTGGGTCATGCGATTGGACACCCGAATGAACTTCAATCGCTCGACTGAGCTGGACTAATGACTCAGTCGGCTGACGAAATGGTAAGAATGAGCTCAGTCGGACGACTGAACCAATCGCAGGTTCAGTCACCTGATTGAACTCAATCGCATGATTAGTCACCCGATTGTATCTAGTCGCGTGCTAGGTCAAATGAGGGAAGCCAGTCGTATGGTTCAATCGCATGATTGAACTAAAATAATTTCAAACAGGTTAATTAGAAATGGTTTCTGTTGTGTGATGAACTAACTTGTATGCTCCTTGTGTTACAGAATGATTGCTAATAGATGGACCATAAACCCAAAGCACAATATTTGTGCACATCTAGACGCCATAACTCGGAACGCTGCCGAGTTTGCTACTAAAGAGGTCACGGATCCACAGAGCCATATCTACACTATGCACTCCCTATAGGTCCATACAATAGGCCTTCTGGGATGGGGCATCAGTTGATCGATCCCATGAGCCCTACAACATCTGTAGTACTATATTTGGGCAAGCTATCGAGGTGACTGCTGCTGGTATTCGTTGAGTACTAGATCTGGGTGACGATGCACATCACCCGACCAGACTACACCCTCTAAAAGTGAGAGGGTGTTTCCTCAGGATTAAGTACTCTCAGGACAAAAATGCATGTTTGCTCAACAAGAGCAACCTGTGTCCCCAGTACAAGTACTTAGCACATGTGATACTTAAGTGCTTAGCTTCGAGGAGGGGTGGCATTGATGATCTTTCAGTCCAGATTTAGAATGCCTATGTGGCACTAGTACTGAACCACACCTTCAGCTTCTCGAGCATGATATTCTTAATCCTGAATGAAAATCTGGAGGCTAAAAGCAAAGAGGGTTTTTGCATGTACCCGAGGTTTCTCCAGATGATTATTAATGAGAAGCTGCCCTCTCTGCCTAAGGAGAGTCAGGATGCGGTGTCACTGGAGGTGATGGATAACACGACACTAGGCCACATGAAGGTCTACTGGAGAAAGCAGGTCAAACCTCCTGTTAAGAGACTGATCGGGCATCTGGCCCAGGTGGTGTACGTGGCGTCGGGAAGGCGTACGTGGTGCCACGAGAGAGTGATTCAGATGTTGAGCACATTGCTCTTCCATCTGATGACTCCGATGATGATGACGGAGACACTAGTGGAAATTCTGGACCCATTGTTTCTAGGGCCACCCTGCTCATACTACATCTCCACCCCCTACTCATACAGATGCCACCATACTTGCTTTCACCAGGATTTCTATCCTCCCGATGACGAGGCAGAGAGTGATGAGGAGCCTCTAAAGAGGACTGTGGGCAGCAGGGTGGTTGCCATAGAGAGACGATTACGGGCGATTGATGGACGCCCTGGGGAGTCCGGGGATGCTGCTGCTAATTCAGATCCCTCATATGCCCCGGACCCGCCTAACAGCCAAGGGGGAGCCTTAGTGCCTAGAGGCACAAGGAAGAAGAGGATGGCTCACCCCTATGGAAAGAATGGGAAAAGACTGAAGTTTACCCTGACCTCATCTACCACCACAGCCACTACCTCAGCCACACCTTCCACCACTACCACCACCACTGCAACCACACCACCTGCCTCCACAACTACCACCTCACAGACCACTACCACTCCCACTCCACCACTTACCCACATCCCATCCACCACCACTACAGCTCACCCACCACCACCCACATCTATACCACCTCCAATCTTCACCTCTACCACCACCACCACCACTAGCCATCAAGCTGGACCATCATCCCACCCTACATTTCACACATTCCTAGTGGGGTGGGGGAACAGCTCTCAGCACTAAACCATATGGTGCTGAAGCTGCTAGCAGCCGATGATGAGAAGACTGCTCGGATCTGTCATTAGTAGAGTTTACTGCTGCAAAATCATAGCAGATATCTCAGCACGCACAACAGATTGAGCAGCAGGCACATCAAATGGCTACTCAGAGTCTTGAGATTTCCCAACTCAAGGAGCAAAACCTCTTGTCTACAAAGAAGATTGAGGAGTTGGAAGATGCTAAGAGGACTATCCTGCTTAAACTTATGGGCACAAAGGATGAGCCTCTAAAGATCCGAGAGCGAGACGGAGATGATGGTGATGATAGTGATGATGATGTGAGTGATGATGATGATGATGATGGTGATGATGAAGGTGATGATGAGGATGGAGGAGACTCTAAAGGAGGAGGGGAGTTATCTGCTTCGGGTGCACAGGAAGCTAATGAGAGGTAGACTAAAAAGACTCAAGATCCAGATCCCTCAACATCAGCCCCCATAGCAGAAGAACACATGATCCAAGATAAACGTAAAGTATAGAGTTTTGTGTAATTTAAATCAGGTGTAATTTGAATATTGTATTAAACTTATGTGCTTGAATGTTAATGATATATATTTAATGTTTATTGTCTTGATTATTTACTGATGCATGATATGTTTATATGTTTAAATCAAGTAGATCACACATCTAAGCAAGATGAGTATGACATTGCTTCCCTTTAGCAGATCAAGTCTCAACTCGCAATGATACTTGACTTGCAAGGGATCGTCAGGAGGTCTATGACTTACACTCCTAAAGAAGGAGAAATAATTCACGACCTTACTGATGAGCAACTTGCTGAGATGTTCCGACTGAATCCCGATGAGATTGTGAAGGGTGCTCCTACGTGGACATGGATAGTGACGATGCGCTTAACAATTTGGATGAAATCGAAATTGAAGACGTCACTGGATAGCATTATCCAGAGTATGCTGACAATGAGGGAAATGTAGTCCCCAATCTGGGTGACTCCCTTGTAAGTGATACTTTTGACACACTAGATAAGATGGAGGAGGAGTCGGAGAAGAAGAAAGATCAAGCCCAAGCCTCAAACGCAGATGTCAACATAAAAAGGCTGAATGGGCGGCATGTTTTGCTGAGATCTGAGCCATGCGCACTACACCAAAGCAAAATGCCTACACCAAGCTGTGCAAAGTCAAGAAACAGTTAAAGGTGTGAGGCAAGATGATCACATGGGCTCATTTTGAAGATCTGAATGTATATGCCGTGAAGAGAGAAAAAGGGCATAGAGTATTCAGATTCCCACATGATATGAAGACCCTTCCCGGTTTTGAGCTTAACCAGCTGGCCAATTTGAAGCTGTTATATGTTGATCCTCGAATGATGTCTGGCTGGTTTGAAGTTGCTTTAAAGAGAGAGTCCCACACCCGGTGGGTCAACTTCAAACATCAACAACCAACGAGGTATATCACATGATGTGAAGTTGATACCATTACTAGGAAGCCAAAGATTGTGCTGAAGTGGAGCTCTCCGCTCATAATGTCGAGAATCCCTCTACGGGAAATGCCTCAGGACTTTACTACACACTTTAGGTGCTAGTACTATGACCGGCGAATGAGTGAAGCAGTCATAGGTTTGAACAGAAATGGAAACATGGAAACCATCAGGGTATTTGACCCGATGTGGCTCACTAACTTGTCGGCTGATGATCTTTACACCTTATACAAGTGGCCACTGTTCTATGACTCGCAGGATAATGTACAAGCTCTCCAACTCTAGAATGTGACACAGCTCTGCTTTGCTTTTGAAATACATGCATGAGTCACAAAAGAGGAGAAGTACAAGAAATATGAGGAGCTAATTAAGAATGTTAGACAATAGGTTAAACTAGGTCCAAGGGGGAGTTTGTAGATACATATGTACCTAGTTTATGAGCTTAATGTAAAAAGTCTTTCATTTCTTACATATATGTAACTGGATGGTTGAATGAAATACAATGTGTGGTTTATGCTTATAATGTTTAATATTTCATTGTATTAACACTTATTGAACTAACTATATAGGTTTGTAGTTATGTGAATAGATCTAAGTCAAATAATAAATATGAAACATATTCCAACCAAGTAGCACAACTGAACCAGGAGACTAGATCAGTCGCACAATTGTGACATGAGATTGACACAGTCGCATGACTGAACACTTAGTCGTGTAAATGGATCAACTGCATGACTCATTCGCACGACTGAACCATGAGAATGGTTTAGACGCACTAGTGAGTAACCATAACCTATAAATACCACATAATTCATGGAAAAATTTAACACTTTGAAGAATTCGACTCATACACGTACCCTAGCCGTCCAGAATGCCCAAGAAAGCCAGTCCAAGTTCATAGATCGCACTAGACCGATACCAATCATTCTTAACGTTTATATTCAATCTAAAATTGTTTCTATGTGCGTTCTCAGTGATTGGATCGCCAATCGAATAGGATTCCGCACTATTTGACTTGGTTTACACGTATATCAGTTAGTATTTTGTTCAATACACGATCCTAACAAGCGTACGATTTCGGCTGACCCATAAGAGTTCACACACACAGGGGGAGTCTATCCTAGTGACCACTCAATATGTGCGATATGTGCGATATGTGCGACACGTGTGATATGTCTGATACGTGCGATACGTGTGATATGTGCGATATGTGCGATAACTCACATGTGTGTGCAAGTAGGGTAACTTGATTTTCAAACCATGTTAAATGGATCACCTACAATATGGTTTACAAAGGTGTTGATGGCATAAACATGCCGACTATACATATGATGTTTTAAAGTTGATCACATACCTTTAGAAGTTGCAAAAGGTTTTAGTTGTCAAACTTTGACTACCTTGTTAATTTAAATAATGGGATAAATTTCAACTAACCACTATTTAAATGTAACGTTGGATTCTAGAATTTTAAAATTGATTAAGACACTTAAAAGGGGCTTTAATTATCAAAATATGAACAACATCGAAAATACTAAAATTGAACTTTGTTAAATTTTGTAGATGGCCACCAACAATAATGAAAATAATGATATCTCGTCCGCTCATTCACTATCACTAAGGACATTCTCCAAAAGGAGCATCTAAACCATAATAACTTTATTGATCGATTTTGAAACTTGAGAATTGTTCTCAAGCAAGAGAAACGATCATATATTTTAGACGATTCGATTCCCGATCAACCTAATGAGGAGGATGAGGAGGCCTACATTTATTAGGTGAAATACACTGAGGACTCGGTCCAAGTGTCTTGTCTCATGTTGGCAAGTATGACTCCGGATCTCCAAAAGGAGTATGAACATCAAGGAGCATAAGACATGATATCCCAATCGAAGGAAACATTCCAACAACAAGCAAGGGTAGAGTGCTTCGAAAGGGTTCGAGCACTTCATGCATGTTGTACGGATGACACCCAATCTGTTTCATCTTACGTACTTATGATGAAAAGCCACATCGACCGCCTCGATAGGCTGAATTGTCCCGTCTCTAAAGAGTTGGCTATGGATTTGATCCTCAACTCTTTGTCAAAAAGGTTTGACAACTTTGTCATGAATTATAACATGAACAGGTGGGACAAGAACATAAGTGAGCTTCACTCTATACTCAAAACTGTCGAGGCGGCCATGGGTAAAAGGGTTTTACCCGTTCTCACCATCAATGAAGGTGGGAACAAGAAGAGGCCTCACCCCGCACCAAAGGAAAATGTTGCTAAGGGTAAGGGGCATGTTAGGGGAAAAGGAAGGGAGTGGTAAGAGTGCCACCACCAAAACCAGCGGAGATGAAGCAAAAGGTTGCTTCGAATGACCTATGTTTTAAGTGTGGGTAGATTGGACATTGGGCACGAAATTGCCCAGTCCATCTCAAAGAGTTGCACTCAAAGAGGGATGTCAGGCAAACCTCAGGTACAATTTTCATGATTCATATTGATCTAAATTTAATATCCTCTAACATATCGATATTGGATACTGGATGTGGAACTCACATTTGAAACTTATTGTAGGGGTTCAAAAGAAGTAAGGACTTCAAGAAAGGGGATGTTAGCCTCTACATGGGGAATCGGGCAAAAGTTCAAGTTGAAGGTGGAGGGGACTACATCTTGAAGCTTCCAAATGGTTTGGAAGCAATTTTGAACAATAGTTTATATGCTCCTAGTTTGACTAGGAACATTATTCTCTTGCCCAATTAAGACAATATGGTTATGTTTTGACATTTATTGAAAATGAAATTCATGTTTCTTTAAATGGCGTATTTTATTTTAAAGCTATTCTTATTGATGGTATTTATGAATTGGTTCGTGAAAACACATTATATGATAGCTCATTGTACCAAATCACCACTAAAAAACTCAAATGGATTTGAGTGATACCTATCATAGGCATTGCCGTCTTGGTGATATAAACAAGAAGCGCATACAAACACTTCACAAGAATAGTCTTTTAAAAGCAAGTTAATATGATTCATTTGATGTAGTGAATCTTGTTTACAAGGTAAAATGACTAAGGCACCTTTTAGTGACAAACCCGAAAGGGCAAAAGATTTATTAGGCATCATACATTCGGATGTATGTGGTACTTTTAAGCCCATGACTAGGAACATGAAATATACTTCATTTCCTTTACCGATGACTATAGTTGATATGGTTATGTGTACTTGTTAAGGCACAAAGATGAAGCTTTTGAAATGATCAAAATCTTCCAAAATGAAGTAGAAAATCAACTCAACAAGAAAAAATTCTCCGCACCGATAGAGGAGGTGAATACCTAAGTGATGCTTTCACAGATCATCTTAGAAATTGTGGTATTGTCTCACAACTATCTCCACCTGGAACACCACAACACAATGGTGTGTCCGTGCAGAGAAATTGAAGTCTATTGGATATGGTTTGATATATGATGGCTAGAAGCTTATTGCCTCTATCATTTTGGGGTTTCTCTTTTCTCTTTGCGGCCCGTATCTTGAATATGGCCCCAACCGAGAAAGTGGATACGACACCTTTTAAAATATGGCATGGAAGGGTTCCATCACTATCATATATAAAGGTATGGGCTTGTGAGGCTTATGTTAAGATTCCCACCTCAAAAAACTTAGAAATTTGTTCAACTAAATGTATCTTCATTGGATATCCTAGAGATTCAATGGAATATTATTTCTATGATCCATCAGAACAAAAGGAGTTTGTTGCCAAGAAGGCTGAGTTCTTAGAAGCTATATTCCATATGGAAGGAACTACCACCAGAACTGTGGATCTTGAGGAAGATCAAGAACCCCAAACCCATACACGTTTGGTTGACACTAGCACTCAATGTGAGGATGTTGAGAATGATCAAGTGGTTGATCATATACACAAAACATTTGTAGATCTAATAGAATTAGTATTCCACTAGAAAGATATGGATTTTTCATAGATGGATGCTATGTGGTAGACTCCGATGAACCAACCACCTATCGTGATGCAATGTCCAATTTTGAGTTTGACAAATGTCTAGAAGCCATGAACGTTGAGATGCAATCCATGTATGACAACCAATTATGGACTTGGTTGAACCACCTCTTAACACCAAGATAGTTGGAAGTAAGTGGGTTTTCAAGAAGAAAATCAATATGCATGGAAACTTGGATACTATAAAGCTAGACTTGTAGCAAAAGGTTTCACTTAAACTCAAGGGGTTGATTATGATGAGTCCTTCTCACCGGTTGCAATGCTAAAGTCTATTAGGATATTATTAGCCAAAACTTCTCATTATGATTATGAGATTTGGCAAATGGATGTCAAAACTGCTTTTCTAAATAGATATGTTGAGGAAGATGTCTATATGGTTCAGCCTGAAGGTTTTGTCGATCCAAAACATCCTAACAAAGTATGCAAGTTAATGAAATCAATCTATGGATTGAAGCAATCATCAAGAAGCTGGAATCACCATTTTGATGAAGAGATAATCAAATTTGGGTTCATCAAAAACGCTGATGAAGCATGTGTATATAAGAATGCTAGTGGCAGCATCATCATTTTCCTAGTATAGTATGTCGATGACATTTTACTATTTGGAAATGACATTCCATCCTTGGAGGGTGTAAAAGCCTCGCTTGGAAGGTGTTTCTCCATTAAGGATCCTGGTGAAGCCGCCTATATTTTGGGAATAAAGATCTGTAGGGATAGATCAAGGCGGTTGATTGGTTTAAATCAAAGTGCCTACAATGACAAGATCTTGAAAAGGATCAAGATGGAAAGCTCTAAGAAAGGTACCGTACCTATTCAAAGAGGAACGATACTGAGTAAGACTCAATTTCCAAGGTCAAAGGATGAACATGAAAAAATGAAGGGAATCCCGTATGCGTCTGCTATAGGATCCATCATGTACGCAATGATATGCACTAGGCCGGACGTGTCATGCGCTTTCAGCATGACAAGCCGATACCAATAAAATCCTAGAAGCAGTCATTGGATGGCTATTAAGAACATACTTAAATAGCTAAGGAGGACCAAAGATATGTTCCTAATCTATGGATCTAGTGAGGAGGAACTCGTAGTAAAAGGTTACATGGATGCGAGTTTCCAAACTGATCGGATGACTCACGATCATAATCGGGGTACATTTTCATCTAGAATGGAGGAGCAATCTCTTGGAAGAGCTCTAAGCAAGATATGGTGGCATTTTCACCTAAAGAGTCAAAATATATCACTGCTTCATTAGCAGCTCAGGAAGCTGCATGGTTAAAGAAATTCATTGTCGATCTAGGGGTAGTCCCTTCCATTCAGGACCCCCTAGATATTGTTTATGATAACCATTTGTGATTGCTCAAATCAGGGAACCCCGTCACATCAAAGATAGGCATATTGAACGAGATTGAACTACATAATTATGAAGTTCAAAAGGGAGAGATTGTATTCGCAAACGTCACATGGATTAAACATTGTGGATCCACTCACGAAAAGCTTCTTCAATACGAAAGCATAAAGTCATACTTTTTGCCATGGACTTCAATAATCTATGACTGGATATGGTCCCTTTAGTTTTGTATTAGATATGGTACCCTATACACTTGAATAATTATTTCGTTATAGTGTTTCACGTAATATTCCTATTTTGCATGTTTAAAATCCAAGAGTAATTTTTTTAACTTTGAACATCCCCGTATCGTTCATACTTGTGGAACAACGAAGGTAAGACTGTTGGAGGACCAAAAGAACCAATGAGCCAAGATCAGAAAATCTCTAAGTCTCACACACGGTATCACAACAACTGCTGAAAGCCTCATCAGTAGTTTGACAAGTACTGAAGACTTCAACAGCTGAAGATCAAGTGCTGAAGACCTTAACAGCTGAAGACCAAAGTGCTGAAGTACAACAGCTGAAGAACACAAGTGCTGAAGCTGAAAGACCAAAGTACTGAAGTACAACAGCTGAAGAGTTCACAAGTACTGAAGATCAACAACTGATTACAAAGTCTGAAGACAAAGACTGAAGACATCAGCTGATGATATCTACTGAAGTCATCAGCTGATGAAACGCCTGAAGGTCAAGTCTGAAGACCAAGTACTGAAGCCTCATAGTTTGTCACAACTGCTGAAGAGTACTTCTTCAGTAGTTGTGATATCAGAGTATTTATGTTTTTTTATGTTTCAGTAGTTTTGTAAAACGACTGAAGAGCTTGTTCTTCAGTCGTTGTAGTTTCAGTAGTTTTATATTTTGTACTTAACTTGCTGATATGTTCTCAGTAGTTGTGAACATTTCAGTAGTTTGTTAAGATTTAGTTATTTCTGTATTGGATCTGCCAGTTGTCACTTTCCGTGATAACAGCAGTGACTGTTGCACTCTATATAAGGAGTGACAACCCATTGTAATCATTGAGCGATATGAGCAATTGAATGGAATGTTTGATTGATTTGATTAGAAATATTCTCCATCTATAAACATTCCTAGAAATCAGAAATTCATATTCTCTCCCTATAACGTATGCGATCTTAACGCTTACATATATTGTTTGCTTGCTACAATTGTCTAATTCGTTTTTGTATTCCGCTGCTTTACATTCTGATAAACATCAAACTTGTGATCACTGATCCTGTCAAATGGTATCAGAGCAGGTTAATCATTGATCGATCTAATAATTGATCATTGAAACTGCTATTCAAGATCCAAGTTTGATTGAATTAGCTTTTGTTTTTGCAAGAAACGGTTATAGAGATTGAATTTTCTGTATTTCTGCTCATTCATCCTGAGATCTTATTCTTGGTTCTCATTGAGTTTGTTGTGGTTTGTCTAAAACTTTTTAAAACTTGAACTAAACTGTTTTTGAACTGAAAATGACCACTCCCTCCTCATGATCCTCACAATACTGGTTCCTCACCAAGCCTCCTATGCTGGTTAGGAATGAGTATAACATATGGCAAAGACGTATGCTCCATCACCTGTCTGTTAACAGCGCAGGGTGTTGGACATCAGTGGTACATGGTCCACACAAGCCTATGGTGAATAACCCGGAAACCAATCAAATGGTTCCGAAGAGGAGGAGCAATACTCAGATGAGGATAAAAAGTTGCTTGAGATTGATGCAAAAGCCCATGGAATTCTGGCCATGGCTTTGCCCAATGAAATCTATTCTGGGCTAATGCATCATGAAACTGCCATGACCTCTGGATTGCTTTGAAAGAACAATTTGGAGGAACAGATGAGGTCTTGGCAAATAATAGAGAAATTCTTGCCCAACAATATGAGACATTCTCTCATAGAAAGGGTGAGACACTGACTCAACAATATGAGCGGTTTTCTTGTTTGATCTCTGAACTAAAAATGGTCAAACTTGAATACACCAATATTCAGATGAATAACAGATTTCTCAGATCACTGCCTGAGAGATGGGACACATATACTATTGTCCTACGCTCCAGTGCAAGTTTGGACAAACTATCTCTCACCCAACTCCATGGGAAATTGCTCACTTTTGAGAGAGAGATAGAACAGAAGAGAAGCTGTCTTCATCTGGAAAGCTCACTGAAGACTTTATTCAAGGCAACACTGCCTTGGTGGGTCATGAGTCAGAATATGCTGCATCTGAATGCCAGTATGATGAGCATATTATTTCTCTTCGAGCACTTCTAATTCTGCATTTGTAAGTGTTGATGGTCAGTTTACTGGATGTAATAATGACAATTTATGTTTCATTATGGATGATCTCAAGGGGATTGCTGATGATGACTTAGAAGAGATGGATATTTTGAGCCAAATGGCCTTGATAAATATCAGATCTCAGAAGTTCTACAAAAGAACTGGAAGAAAATTCCCAGACTCTCTGGCAAAACCAAGTTGGTTTTGACAAGAGCAAGTTGAGGTGTCACAAATGCCAACGGCTTGGACACTTTGCAAGAGAGTGTAGATCAACTGGATCAAACTCTACTGCACCCTTTGTGACTTTTCCTGGCAACAGTCAACAAAACAGAGGGCAACATCCTGTCACATCTAGTCATCATCCTCAACAACAATCTCCGGCATATTTTGTTCCTCAGGGTCAAATGCCTTATCAGTACCCTTGTTATTACATGCCACAGTCAAGTCAAGTTCAAGTTCCTATGACACCACAACCTCATGCATTACCAGAACCTCAGCCTTCCCCATCTCATCAACAACCTTCATCTCAACAACACAGCTTCTTCACCCCAGGAGTTGTTGACTGGAGCAGTTTACCAGATGACTTGTCTGGTCATGATCAACTGTTCTCAGGTGCTGGTCAACATGGTGGTGACAGTCCCTTTGGGAATCTAGCTCTTATGGCTTTGGAGTCTGCTGATACTTCATCTTCCAATGCCTCTACACCTCAGGTATCACAGGTATCCTCTGAGGCAAAAGCCAATTATGTTCTGAACAATGCATAGCAGCATTTGCTTCCATTAGAGAAGCAAATGTAGCTTTAATTAATAAAACATTGAGCTAGAACAAGAAATTTCCAAAAACAAAGCTGAGTTTGAGTTTGTGCTCAAAGATAAAAATGATGAGATTTATAAACTGAATTGCAAAATAATTGATGATAAGGCTAGAGAAGATGTACTTCTAGAGAAGTACAAAGATCTCAAAGAAACCCTTGCAGTTACCCAGGTCGAGTGTGATAGATGGGTACAATCATGCAAAGGTTTTGAAATGCTTCTTAGTAAGCAATCTGCTTCAAATGTGAAGTTTGGAATTGGTTACAATCACACTGCTCCACCTACAGATTTTACCCCAAGAGCAGAGGTAGAATCTGATGGTGAGAGTGATAACCAATCCATCAAGTCATGTGATCTACCTTCTGATACAGCACAATCAGAAGTAGCAGTCAGTATCAAGTCCTCTTTGAACCTATCAGCTGATGTTGATGGTCCAAATGCTGACATTCACATGATCAATAAGTTGATCAACTCAGGAGTCAATCCTGAAGGTCCTGAAAGGACTGGAGAGCAGGATTCAACTCCTGAAGTTCAAACTTCAACTGCTGTCAGTACTGAAGAGAAGAAAACTGGCAGTAGAAAAAGTTTGAAGACCACTAAAGATGCTGTCAAGAAAGCAACCAATGCTTCCAAAGCATTGAAGAACAAGTCTTCAGTTGCTTCATCATCTTTAGTTAATGATCAACCTAAGATGAAGAAGAAACCATGTGAAGTATGTGTTGTTCAATCATCTTACAGATGAGTGTTGGTACAAAAGAGGTTCCAAACTCAAACAAAAGGAAGAAATTAATGAGAAAATGGTAAAAATGAAAACTGAGTTTGAGACCACATTTGTATCAGCAACATCAAATCCTGTAACCCTTAAGTCCTTAAAGCAATCCAAAAAGGAAGGAGTTAAACAGGTGACAGCTGAGGGTGCTCAAAAGAAGAAGGTGCAACATAGGACCTTATCTAACTCCACTAGCAATGTGTCTGATGAGCTGAAAGCTTTATCACAAAATCAGACACAGCTGGTGATGATGGTACAACATCTGTTGGGTAGAGTTAACCACTAGATTCTCCTATGTTGAAACCACAGAAAAGGAGGTCTAAGCCAAAGGACTCCTCTTCTGCACCATCTTCTTCCTCTCAGGCTGTTGTTACAAATAAACATGCTAGTTTACCATCTATTGATGAGACCAGGCCCAAAACCAAAAAGGTTTGGGTCTCTAAAACTAACTGATTGTTTATTTTTGCAGGGTTCTTCAACATGCCAAAATAGCATCTGGTATGTAGACAGTGGGGGATCCATGCACATGACTGGGAACATCTCTCTTCTTCATGACTACTCTCAGGAAAGAAGGGATTTGTCTCTTTTGGCAATGATGCTAGGGGTTACATCATCGGTAAGGGCTTTGTCTCCAATGGAGAAATCAAATTTGATGATGTTAATCATGTGGAAAATCTCAAGTACAACCTCTTGAGTGTCAGTCAAATGTGTGATAAAGGCCATGTTGCCCTTTTCACAAGTCAAAACTGTAGGATTCTGTCATCCAAAGTTTTGCCCTTGATTGACAAGGTGTTGGATGATCACACTCTCCTGAAAGCCAACAGGACAGGAAGAGTGTATGCCTTAGATCTCTCTAAGAAGATAGATCTCAAAGGTAATCCTTGCCTATTTTCCAAAGCCTCTTTTCAAGAATCTAAACTATGGCACAGGAGGCTTGGTCATGTTAATCTCAAAAACATGAATCAGCTTAGCCACAATAGTTTAGTCAGAGGCTTACCAATAAAGGAGTTCCACTGTGATGAAACTTGCACTGCTTGTTTAAAAGGAAAACAGCACAAGGTCTCATTTCCTCCTATTGAAGTGTCCAAGTCCACTGCCTGCTTGCAATTACTGCATATGGATCTATTTGGTCCTGTGAGAGTAATGAGCATGGCAAAGAAGAAATACTGTCTGGTAATTGTGGATGATTACTCCAGATTTGTATGGACTTTCTTTCTACACTCAAAGGATGAGGCTGCTCAGAAGATTATCCACTTTGTGCTGTACATTGAGAAGCAGTATTCCCTTCCTGTCAAGTGTATTAGGAGTGATAATGGAACTGAGTTCAGAAATCATACACTTGATGACTTCTATCTCTCAAAGGGAATCAAAAGGCAGTTCAGCATTCCAAGGACTCCGGAACAAAATGGAGTAGTGGAGAGAAAGAACAGGACCCTCATTGAAGCTGCAAGGTCCATGCTGGCTGACTCAGGTTTGCCATGACCTTTTGGCCGAAGCTGTCAACACAGCTTGTTATGTGCAAAATAGAGTTTTAGTAAATCAGAGGTTGATGAAGACTCCATATGAAGTTCTCCATCATTTGGCTCCACTGATTTCATTTTTCAAAGCATTTGGGTCCCTGTTTTATTCTCAACACAAAGGATCAACTCCACAAATTTGATCCTAAGGTGGATGCAGGATACTTTGTTGGTTATTCATCTACTTGCAAAGCATACAGAGTCTTCAACTGCAGAACAAAGATGGTTGAAGAACTCTACATGTTAAGTTTAATGAATCTCCAAAGGACAAGATTCCACAAAGTCCTGTGGAGTTATTTGATCTGGACATACTGCAATATGTTCCTTATCAAACTCCTGCTGTTGCTCCTGTCAACAGTTCACCACCTGGTGGTACTGCTGATGATGATGTGATTGCAGTACTCACCTCTTCAGGTTTAGTGATCAGCTGCCTGATTCAACTAGACCTGATGTTCCTGTAGCGCCAGTCACCATCCACAAAAATGCTGATGAGATTTCTTCGAATTCAACTTCCTTTGAATTACCATCCACTGATTGGTTTCAAGGAAATGATTCACCATCACCATCTGTTGCTGCTGAACCGGCTACAAACACTTGCACAGATCTCATTGTGTATCAAGATCTGAAGAATCACCCCATGTCTCAAATCATTGGTGATATCACTGCTGGAGTATCACAAGAAGTCAATTGTCAAATTCTGCTTCTATGCTCTCTTCATCAGTCAGCAAGAGCCAAAGAATTATCACATTGCTTTAAAGGACAATGGATGGGTTGATGCCATGCAGCTTGAGCTTCTTCAGTTCAAGAAACAGCAAGTGTGGGAACTGGTTCCTCTACCTCCAGGTATGTGCAATAGGCACTAAATGGGTGTTTAGGAACAAAACTGATGAAAATGGGCTATTGTTAAGAACAAGGCCAGACTGTTGTTCAGGGGTTTGCACAAGAAGAAGGTATTGATTATGATGAAACCTTTGCCCCTGTAGCCAGACTGGAAGCAATTCGATTGTTTTTAGCTTATGCTGCTTATCAAAAACTTAAAGTTTTTCAATGGATGTCAAAAGTGCATTTTTGTATGGAAAAGTTAAAGAAGAGGTTTATGTATGTCAACCTCCAGGCTTTGAGGACAACAAACATCCTAATTGGGTGTATAAGCTTGATAAAGCTCTTTATGGGTTAAAACAAGCTCCCAGAGCCTGGTATGAGACATTATCAAACTTTCTTCTGGAAAACAATTTCACTAGAGGCTCCATAGACAAGACTTTATTTATTAAGAAAGCTGGGCAGCATAATCTACTTGTTCAAATTTATGTAGATGATATCATTTTTGCATCCTCTGATCCAAAGTTGTGTGATGCCTTTACAAAGTTGATGCAACAGAAGTTTGAAATGAGTGCCATGGGAGAATTACAGTTCTTTCTGGGGTTGCAAATCAAACAAAAGGCTGATGGAATTTTTATTCATCAATCCAAATATACAAAAGATCTTTTGCAAAAGTTTGATTTACAAAACTGTAAGCCCTGTTCTACTCCCATGAGCAGCACCACACAACTGGACTCAGATCAGAAAGGTAAAGTGGTTGATGAAACACTTTACAGATGTATGATTGGGTCCTTGATGTATTTAACAGCTTCTAGACCAGATATTATGTTTGCTACATGTGTTTGTGCTAGATTTCAGGCTGCACCTAAAGAGTCTCATCTGATTGCAGTCAAGAGGATCTTTAGATATCTGCAAGGCACTCCATCTCTAGGTTTATGGTATTCTACCAACCATTCTGGTAAATTAGTTGCTTTTTCTGACAGTGACTATGCAGGGTGTAAGTTGACCAGGAAATCAACTTCTGGTGGATGCCAATTCCTAGGCAACTGCTTGATTTCTTGGCAGAGCAAGAAACAGACCTCAGTTGCTACATCCACTGCGGAAGCAGAGTACATTGCTGCTGCAAGCTGTACATCTCAGGTACTCTGGCTTCAAAACCAACTTTTGGATTATGGCATTACAGAGACTAAGACTCCATTGTTAATGGATAGTGCTTCAGCTCTTTGCATTGTCAAAAATCCAGTCCAGCACTCTAGGACCAAACATATAGAGATCAGACACCATTTTATAAGAGACTGTTTTGAAAAAGGTCTGATTGATCCTAAGTTTGTGCCCAGTGCTGATGAGCTTGCAGACATTTTTACTAAGCCTTTGGATAGTTCAACTTTCCAAAACCTGGTGTTAAGGCTTGGTATGCTGCAGCTAGAATAGGTGACAACTACTGATGATCTCAGTAATTCATATGATGATCATGAGTGCCTGTCACATATAAGTACTGATGAGCTCTTTTAACCTCAGTACTTTTTATAACTACTGAAGGCTAAAAGTTCTCACAAGTACTGAAGTACTTCATCTGCTCTAAACTACTGAAGTAGTTACAACTACTGATGTAGTCATAACTACTGAAATCAGTAAAAACAGATAAGTACTGATGTCCTATGAAACAACTGAAATCAGCCATAAAGACTGATGAATGTGTTGAGGATAGTTTGAAACAGCTGAAAAGCTAAGAATTGACGAAAACAGCTGAAGAGAACTTTCCCTTCAGTCGTTTGTACCTGCTGTTTCATTTTAAACAACTGAAGCAAAACCACGTCTTCAGTAGTTTTATAACTACTGATGACCAATACCAAGTCTTCAGTTGTTTACAACAGCTGATGACAAAACCACTGTCTTCAGTAGTTTCATAACTACTGATGACAAACACCATGTCCTCAGTTGTTTCAATCACCTGAAGTCAAAACCACGGTCTTCAGTAGTTTTCTAAACTACTGATGCCTAACACCGCGACTTCAGCTTTTCAACGTCTGAAAGGATAATACCATGTCAACGGTCGTTTAAAACTACTGATGACTAACACCACATCCTTCAGTCATCCTCACCCGTACCCTATAATACCCTTAACCTGAGCTCTCCATACTTCATCTTCTTCAAACCTAACGTTCCTCTCCAACAAATTTCCATGGCGTCTTTGCAAATTAAACCGCGACACAACTGTGTTGCCTACCTCACAAAATCGCCGATCTGGACTAAGTTCGATAATGCTATCGATTTATGTTCAGTCCCCATACAACAAGGCATTCCTTCTGAACCCTGTTTTACATGCCGAATCCTTGAACCAATTTTGGATGAACATTACGGTTACAACTGAGGAGAGCAACACACATCCCTCCGGTCTGTAGTCAACAACAAAGAAGTAGTGATTACTCCTGCAACAATCCGAAAATTCTTCACCTGAGTGATGCTACCTCTCCTGCTGGATATCCGAAGGGCACCTATAGATCTATCATTTGCTCAGCATGGATATCAAGGTGATCTCAGTGCCACCACCATCATGAAGAAACATTTAATGACGCTGAGCGCCTGATCTTTCACATGGTCAATGTATGTTTGCCCCTAAGACATCGTCTTGGGATCAAATGTCCACCAAATGGCAGCAGGTATTGTATTCTATCCTTGAGCAACAACCACTGAACTTTTCCGAATTAATATTTTCAGAGCTCAAAGATATGGCTCAAAAATTAACTGCCAACCGTTGGATACTCTATCCACGGTTCATCATGGCCATTATAATAGACCAGCTTAATGCTGAGGGACTTGTTGGCGTGGGAGTCCCTGCTACGGCTGTTTTGCCAGAAGTATACTCCGGCACAACTCCGACCGGACACTCAAATGGCTGCCAAGCTGCGAAAACCCACGCAGCTGGAACCCACAGCCACCACCTCCAAATCCAATGTCCCCACCAAACCCACCAAAAAGAACCCAAAAAGGCTACTCAGGGAATTGAGTCCCCTGAGGATGCTCCTGCACAACAAACGCAGGATATATCCACTAGTCCAAACCCCCTAGTGGATACAATGACTCCTCCAGCCACAGCCGCTCAGGCTTCCTCTCAACAGGAACCTGCAGCAACCCAAGGGGCACCTACTTATCTGGGATCTTCCTCACTTGAGGAGATTGCCATTGAAGAGCACCATCCACCCCAGGTGCACACTGCTTCTTCCCCTGTACCCCAACCAACCGCCCCTCACAGCCCAACTTTAATAGTTGCACAAGTGCTGACTCAATTGCACTCCTCACCCCCTCCCCAGAAACCACTTACCACTGGGAATACCTCTACAATTGAGGGGGAGGAACACAGTGCACCTGAGAACCCACAGCACAGGGTTTAACTGTTCTATCTCCTGGTGTTGATATGGAGATAAGAACTTCTGGTGAGGCTGCCAACTCTTCTGAATCAGCAAATGATCAGACTGAGGTTGGTAACATAACTAAGACCTCACCAGAGGCAACAGCCGATGAAGGACAACGTCCTGAGGCTGGAAGTCCCCAGTTCCAAGACAAAGGGGCACATGCTACATCTGGTCTACACCCAGAGCATGTATATCCTGCTACAAGCAGGAGGTCAGGTGATTCAGCATATGCTGATGATGACCTGGGCTTCTTCTATGATGTTCTTGCCCAGAACACGATCCTAGAGGAGGAAGTCAGTAGACTGCAAAACCTACTTGACCAACTCTCTCAAGGAGTAAGACCATCTGCCACCACATCAACCCAACAGATGGCACCTTCCTCTGAAGGTCTCCTAAACACACAACCACTCACAAAATCTCAGCCACCTGCCTCTGTTTCTGGCACCATTCCTCAGGGACAGAACCCCCCTGAGCAACTGGCTGCTATCCTTCAAAATCCCCTATCTCTCATCACCCCACAGCTAACTGAATTGGTGATCAAAACTGTTGATGAGAGACTTTCTTCTGTATTACAACCCATGGTGGAGAATGTTCTGAGCAAACAACTTTCTGCTACTCAATTCCCTGCAACCAATGCACCCAAAAAGGGGGAGAGTTCAGCAGTGAAAGGTAAAAGAAAGAGGAAAGAGAAGGAGAAAGAAACAGAAGAGACAGTAGTGGAAACTGAGGAGTTGGTTGAGGAGACTGAGAAAGAGAAGGAAAAAGAGAAGGAGGAGGCTACCATGGAGAAAGTGACTGAAAGTTCAAAAGACTTTCATGTCACATACAAGAAAAAGAAGAAGGATGAAAAAGAGAAAGCCTTGGAGCTGATGGTGAAAGAGGCTGATGCCGAACACAGCAGATCAATGGATAACATCATCATTGTTTGTTTAGGCAAGGCCATGACACTGAAAAACTTGATTCTGAGATCAGAAGACTAGAGATTGAAGAAATCCAATCAAGATGGTCAAGTTATGATGTGTCAGAAAGAGAAAGGCTGGAGATCATGATCAGATTTATAGCAAAACATCTTGGAGATCATTGATCGAGATCAAAGCTTGGTCCAGGGACAGTATCTTGGCAATAACCACCAAGATCTGTTCGTCTGAAGAATATACAAAAGGTTTAATTGTTGAAGTTTTAAATGAAGCTGGTGCTGGGAGCAGGACTGAACTAGCCAAACAGTCAAAAGCCAAACTCACATCCAAAATGCTAGAACAGCCTGTCAACATTCCCACATCAAAACTACCAAAACCACAACCCACAAAACCAATTCCCTCACCCTCTAAACCAACAGCCGATGATGCACCCGCAAAAGAAGAGAAGGGTGTTGAGGCTAGAAGAAGTAGAAGAAGAGGATGAAGATGATAGTCTGCCACTCTCTGCTGTTCTGAAGCTACCAAAGCCCCAGAGTCAATCCATGATCACACCCGACTCTCAAAGGGAAATGGTCAGAGTCAAATAGAAGAAGAAGAACAGCAGAAACAGCACGATGAGCAACTGTTGAAGATGGTTGACAAGGAATTTCCTCAGTCATCATCTATTCAAGCCATGAAAGGGCATGCTCAAAGGCTGTACACTCTCAGACACACCTTTCAGTATCAGAGGGAGAGAGTGAGAGTATGGCCAGACCCCAGGGTGAGTTCTAGAATCCATAAAAGAACTATCCCACACAGATACAACGGCCAAGTACGAAAAACAATAGAATCTACCATCATGCTGGCCGTTGTAGTCTCACCTTGGGAAATCATTGATGAATTCAAGAAAGCTCACCAAGCAAAGAAGACACCTCAAGCCTTACTAGAAAACAAGATGATTAAGAAGGGGTTGTTATACAAAAAGCTTGAAGACATCCAAAAGAATGAGCTCCAGTTACTCCTTGAAGGCAACCATCCGGATGAATTTGTATACAGGGAGGTAACTACGGTGGAGCTGAAAAATGGCAGGACCATGAAGTACTTATCAGAGTACTATGGTCCAGAGTTCTTCTTCGAAGGAGGAGCTGAAGAACTCTCTCAAGAGGAACAAATTGTTCTCCTTGAGGCCTATGTCCGTGAGTCATACAGACTCATTATGGGGAAGTGAATCTCATGGATGGGATAACAACTCTGTGTCCAGTTCCCCAAAACAGAGTTCCCATTCATACTCTGCCAAACAATATTTGAGGTTCTTCCCAGGCCGGAGCGTACATGGGTCATCTTCTCTACTGATCAAGAAGGAAAAAGACCAACATTTTTGCCATCAATAAGTGGGAGTTATAATAAGTTAGAGGTTTTGGCTGCATTGGTTCAGGGGGAGTTTGTTGGACCAAAAGAACCAATGAGCCAAGATCAGAAAATCTCTAAGTCCACACGGTATCACAACAACTGCTGAAAGCCTCATCAGTAGTTTGACAAGTACTGAAGACTTCAACAGCTGAAGATCAAGTGCTGAAGACCTTAACAGCTGAAGAACCAAAGTGCTGAAGTACAACACAGCTGAAGAACACAAGTGCTGAAGCTGAAAGACCAAAGTACTGAAGTACAACAGCTGAAGAGTTCACAAGTACTGAAGATCAACAACTGATGTACAAAGTCTGAAGACAAAGACTGAAGACATCAGCTGATGATATCTACTGAAGTCATCAGCTGATGAAACGCCTGAAGGTCAAAGTCTGAAGACCAAGTACTGAAGCCTCAGTAGTTTGTCACAACTGCTGAAGAGTACTTCTTCAGTAGTTGTGATATCAGTAGTTTTATGTTTTATTTTCAGTAGTTTTGTAAAACGACTGAAGAGCTTGTTCTTCAGTCGTTGTAGTTTCAGTAGTTTTATATTTTGTACTTGACTTGCTGATATGTTCTCAGTAGTTGTGAACATTTCAGTAGTTTGTTAAGATTTAGTTATTTCTGTATTGGATCTGCCAGTTGTCACTTTCCGTGATAACAGCAGTGACTGTTGCACTCTATATAAGGAGTGACAACCCATTGTAATCATTGAGCGATATGAGCAATTGAATGGAATGTTTGATTGATTTGATTAGAAATATTCTCCATCTATAACATTCCTAGAAATCAGAAATTCATATTCTCTCCCTATAACCGTATGCGATCTTAACGCTTACATATATTGTTTGCTTGCTACAATTTGTCTAATTCGTTTGTGTATTCCGCTGCTTTACATTCTGATAAACATCAAACTTGTGATCACTGATCCCGTCAAAGACTATTATGAACTTGGATCGGTAGACATCATATGGATGAATATAAAGCAAAACGTTCTAACAATTTCATAGATATTTGTGGGATATAAATATTGGACGACCGCATCTCAAATATTACTATATGGAGTCTTCCTCATTGATCATAAGTAATTTTGAGTAAAGGCGATATCATTTGGTTCCTCTGACCTGAGAACATATTGGGTCTTGATATTACCGAAATTATACTTTCACTCAGTTCTTCACTGTTCTGAAACATGGCATACATAATCTGAGTTCAGGCATGATATAAGGTAATTGTGAGAGGCGTATGTAGTGAAGATGGGATTTGTCCCTCTTATTCATTGGGAGTAAGATGTCTAAGGCCTGATAGTTAATTGAATGGAGAATGATCACTCTGTGTCTTGGGGATTTAACATGACATTTTAAACAAAAGGATAGATGATTGATTCACCAAAAACATTTTGAGTAAGGTACTTGAAGAGGATGATGTTATTAAATGGCACTTAGTCATACGTATTAATGGTAGTATACCGTTGTTAGGCGGTATTTACTACTTGCATCAATCTTTTATGAATCTTGTGCAAGTGGGAGATTGTTGGATCTTGTATGCCCAACACACATAAAAATTTGATGTGGTTAGGATGTTATGATCCAAGTCGGGTCATACCAAATAAAAATCCATACAAACACCAATAACTGTTTATTTCTTGATGAGATCATACAAATAAATATTGACACTAATTTAGAAAATGGGTTTTCTAAAACGTTGCTTTTGTGATAGAACATTATATGGATAATTTGTTCATGAGAAATTATTTGTTTCATTATTTAAGTTGGTTAAATAATAACAAATAAAAGTATGTTAATTTTATAAAATTAAAATAGGTTTTAATTTTCTAAATTTGGTTTAAAAAGACTGCAAATTTTATAAAGTTTCAAAATGGGGGAACCCTTTTTGAAGCATGTTTCGGCCGCCCCATGTGGGGTTTGAAAAGTCTTTTGTCTTGGGTTCTACAAGAACTTCTCCATTCTAGCACTCTTCCATCATTTCACACTCTCCCTCACACACACTCAAGCATAGAACACTCTCAAAAACAGGCTGAAAATTTCAGATTCAATGCCAAAAACAAGCTGAAAATTTTCGGTTTTTGAAGAAGCATAGGTAGAGAGTTTTGGTTTTGCGCTTCCTAACAAGCTAGGTGTTTGGAAGAGATGGTGGGTATACAAACTGAGGCTCTCTCTCTCTTGAGGGCTGGACATTCAAGAACATCATCATCTTCATCTCATCCATCTACAACATCTTGTGCTTGAAAGGATGTTTCTATGAACAACCTATGGTTGTTGTTTTGGTTTTGATAGCATTCTATTTCACATATATATATGATCCTTGTTCTTGGGTTTTGTTTATGGTTTAAAATGGTTCATTTTTTAGATTGTTAACAACATGCTTAAACCTTATATCCGCTGCGTTTTTTATAGTTTAAATGGTTAAATTAGCTTTGATTTACATGTAACAAAACCCACATTCACTTTATAACTAAGGGTTTAAAAGAGTGCACTTTTATAAGAAAAATAAAATGAGGGGAACCCAATTTTAAAACTAGTTTCGGCCGCCCCTTGTGGGCATTGGGAACCCATTTTAGTTTTGGTCTTTGCAAGACTTTAGACACTCTTGCACTCTTCCATCAAATACACACACTCTCTCACACACACAAGCAAGAAACTCTCTCCAAGAGGCTGAAAATTTCGGATCCAAGAGGAGGAAAGGAAGCTGAAAATTTCGGTTCTTGCAAGAGGCACAAGAAGAGGGTTCTTCGTGTTGTGCTCCCTAACTAGCTAGGTGTTTGGAAGAGCTTGTGGGTATACAAACATGAGGCTTTGTCTCTTAGGGGCTGGACATTCAAGAGCATCATAATGTTCATCTCATCCACACTTCAACATCTTGTTCTTGAAAGGTAGTTTCAAGAACACCCTATGGTTGTTCTTTTGTTTTGATAGCATGTCTTTTCACATATATTAATGATCCTTGTTCTTGGGTTTTGTCTTTGGTTAAAATGCTTAAAAATTTCATATTGTTTAATGTAACACCTGGTTATTTATAAAAGACAAAGAAAGAAGAACAAAGTGAAGAAAACAAAGGAAATGAAATAAAACCCAAGTGTAGGGGTTAAAGTGACAAAAAGGAAAAAAAAGTTTGAAAGTTGGTGATAAAGGTGGTATGGCCGCCTAAATGGTCATACCACTCAATTTTCATTCGGATCTTGATAGAGAGAGAGAGAGAAACAGAGAGAAAAGGGGATGCAATTTCGGATTTCTAAAGAACAAGAAGAAGAATTCAAATTCAAGGTAAGAATTGATGTGTTCATGATGTTATTGACTGGTTTTATCCTCGGGTTTATGCTTAAGTGTGTTTGTATGTGTTCGGGTATGTTTTGAGTGGGTTTCTAGGCAGTTGAACTCAATTGCAAATGAGTTTGGAAAAAGCCATACTCAAGAGCGACAAAGGTGAGTTTAGAACCCCTCTTTTACTGGTTTTTAACTCATTTTGGGGCTGGAAATGCATGAATGTATGTTTTCATTCAAATGGGTTTCGAAGCCGTATGTTTGACTGTGTATATTGATGTTATGATGTAATGATTGGCTATGTTCATGCTTGATGATGTATGATGGTGATTCTAACTCTTAGAAGCCAAGACTTAAGCTTAGAACATGATAGATGGTGATTAGGAACTGAAATTTGATGTTTAAGGCTCTTATGTTTAAGTTTTAGAATCTACCCAAAGTGTTCAAAAGGAATGCAGTGTAAATGCGGATGAACAGTTAATACGGATGAGCATTACCCACTAAATAAGTCAATGCAGATGAGTATTGGATGAAATGCGAATGAACATTGACTCAGTATAGGAAATGCGGATGAGTAAGTCAATGCGGTGAACAAATGCGGATGAACAGGAACAAATGTAGATGAAGTAAAAGAAATGCGGATGAACACTTAGACTTTCTCAGGAAAAAGTGAAATTTAAGGTTTGACTTGGGATGTTTTCGGGGGCTATGTAAGTGGACTTTTGAGGTCATAGATGTTATGTTGGGAAATTTATGATGTATGATTGATGCTTATGCATGATGATATGTATGATGTATGTCATGTATGTATTATGCTCTGTATGATGATGTTGACTATTTATATTCCATGTTGTATGATTATATTCCCGTGGCTTTACGTTGAATGATAATAAATCAAATTAAAGTATTATGTAACGTAAAGTGGAAGTTAATTAAAGAGGAACATGATGAATGAATGCATGCATGATGGAAAGTAAAGAAAGTCTTGCAAGCGTTGTATGTCGGGACACGCCCCATTGTAGGGTGTTAGCCCAACGGTGTGTGGGTTAGCTACCCCAGAAGGATGCACATCAGGGACTTTCTTTGTGATTGACCATATGTATAGAACCTTTGTCGCTTACCGTAGATACTGTGGCCAGGCTGCTGTGCGCCATGACGGGGGGTCAATGATGGACCCCGGCCTACTATCAGCTTTATGCATGAAGATGGGAATAGCACATGATAATGGTACACCTGAACTTACCCTAGGTATTATGGCCAAGCTACTGTGTGCCATGACAGGGGGTTTATGATGGACCTCAACCCAGTACTAGCTTTATGCATGACGGTAGGGTAAGGTTCATGGTTTTCATTGAATGAAATGAAGTAATGATGTACGAATGAATGAAAGTAATGAATGTGAATGATAATGACGTAGGATGAATGAAAGAAAGTTAATGAATGAATGATGAAGATAATAATGATATTATCTTCGTGTACGTATGATGTGTGATCACATGCAAATGTAAAGAACAGTTTAATTGAAGTAAAAGTATGTTTTATAGAATTCACTCAACAACGTTGACTTTTTATGCATTTTCAAGTTGGCAGGTGAGCATTGCTGAGGATGGCACGAGGCAGCTACTTGGCATTTTGGATGGCATTCTTTTGTTACTGTTTTTGAATTGTAATGTGAACAAATGAAATTGTGTAATGATAATTGTATTACCTTGCAAAAGCATTTATTATGAAACAAAAAGTTATTTAAATGTTTCGTTGCGATGTTTTTATGAAAGTTAAATGTAATTGTATGTTTTATGAGCAATGATTGGCCAGCTGTAAGCATCCAGGGAATGGGGCCTTACATTGACATACTTTAACCATTAATATTCGTTGCGTTTTTCAAGTTTAAATGGTTAAAATTGCTTTGATAAACTTTTTACAAAACCGAACACCATTGATGAACCTTCTGTAGTGCTGCTGAATCTGCATGAGTCCCCTCCACATCAGTAGGACTCACCTTAGTAAGGGTTTGCTGATGAGGGCTAGAGATAAGAGGTCGCTCTAGGCTTGGTTGATCTTGGAAAGGGTGTTGTAGATCAACTTCATTACCATAGAGAGACGTTATCTCTTCATCAGCTTTGAAAAGAAGGTTAGTGAAAGATAGGGAGGTTGCACCTACTAACCCGGGACCTTGGTCCATGTCTACAAGCATTAAACGTCTCATGGGGCTATCCCTTATTGGCTGCTTAGAGGAGTGTAAATACTCACCCTGAGGGCTTTTAGATTGTGTAAAGGGCTTATGGGTTTGAGACTAAGGAGTCACAAGACCCATATTGAGGTCAGAGGTGAAGGATGGTGAGACCTCAGACTAAGTTGGAGCCTAATGTTCCACTCTAGCCTTTTTAGGTTGAACAGGAGGAGCTTGTTCAATCAGAGTAGGTTGAATAAGGGTTCGTTTGGGGCGTCTTTTGTAGGTGATTGTGATGGGAGGAGAAGGTGAAATTGGCATTAAGGGGGTGGTTGTTGGTGTGGGTTCATCACCTGTGGGTTCAACAGGGATGTCACCACGAGCTATTTGCTCAGTCATACTAGGTGGTAAAGAAGTGTACCTTCTAGTGAAGTTGGTTGATACCTTCTTTAGTGTCTTGAAGATGGTTGGCTTGATGTGAGGGACACGCAGAGTAGCTGCACATACAAGCCGACTCTGATCCAACTCACAATTGATAATATGCTAAAGAAACCTAGGATACATGAAGAATGTTTCCCTCTATAGATTTCCAATGAGATTAGTCAGCACAATCTTGAGTAGTTGAAGCGGAGGCGTCTCACCTATCCATGAACTAAGCACCCTAGTTGATATGGGATTTGGTCCCATCCCCCAGATTTGTTAGAAAGATAGTGAAGGACAATGTTCAGGAGGAACTTCTAGTTGTAGGAGAATTTGAATTTGTAGACAGTCGATTTGCTCACGTCTCCAACATAACCAATGAGGATGTAAGTGCTGTCTAAATCTACCTTGGGAAACTCCTAGCCACAAATGCGGGATTGTATTACATGAACCCCATTTAGGGTTCAACCTGACTATTACCCCAAAATTCAGTCACGTGATTGAGGTAAACCATGGGATTAACCGTCAACGCGGTGTAGTAAGATGATTAGGTGAGGAATGAGATGATTTCAAAGAAGTCCGCATCTCTTGAAGAATGAAGAAGTGGGACTGGGTTGTGTTGAGGATTTAGGGCCATTGAAAAAAATGAAGGTAGAAGGGTTTGAGCTTTGGTGAATTTGGGGAGAAAGGAAACTTTTAGGGCTCTAAAACCTGTGGTAAGAAGATGAGAATGAATAGTCGGGATTATTTAAAAGTGGGTGAAATGGCGGTAATGTGTTAGGATAAGGTGATATGATGTTTTAGTGGATGAAGTGACATGGGTGGTAAGGTTAATTCACTTAAATAATCTGACATCATTAACAAAATCTTTACTTTTTACAGTATGGGGCCAAGAGATTTCCGTTACATAGTATAATTTGTCTTCCGAAGGCAATTCCTACTTCCGAAGGGAAAAGTTACTTCCGAGAGTAAACATTGCTTTCTAAGTGGAGAGTTTTGTATGTTGGATTCTTTATGCCCAAGACACATAGAAGATTGATGTGGTTAGTACGTTATGATCCAAGTCGGGTCATACCCAATAACAAGCTTAGCAACACCAAATAATATTAATTGATGATATGATCATGCAATTAAATAAATACACCAACTTAGAAAATGAGTTTTCTAAATAAGATGCATATGAGATTGAACAACTTATATGGATATTTTTTCATGGATATTATTTGTAATGTTGTTTAATTTAGTTAAATAACATCAAATAATGAAAGTGTGTGTACATTATATAATTAAAAGGTTAATTATGTGTATATATATCTATATTAATCTTTAGTTGAACAAAAGATTAATGTATAAGGACCTTTTGTAAAAAAAAGGAAAAAAAAAAAGAACACCCTAAAAGGGTTCGGCCGCCCCATAACCCCTGGGTGTTCTTTGAAGTCTTTGGCAAAAAACACACACACTTCATCTTTTCTTCTCACACACATGCAAGAACCAAAAGGAAGAAAGAGGCTCTCCAATCTTGATGTGGATCTCGTTGAAAAGTGTTTTCAGCAGCCCCTTTTGGGCGATTTTGGTGCTTCAAATCCTAGCAATCAGGATGTTTGCTTAGAGGCTTGTGGGTATGAACACTTGAGGACTTCTACCCTTGAAGTCTTGGCCTTTCTTTTGACTCTTTTCTGACTTCTTATGGTCGATTATCACAGCATCCAGAAGGTTTTATTATGGTATGATTATGTCTTGATTTGGGAGTTCTTGCTTGTTTTGTATGCTAGTTCTTCACATAATAAAGATCCTTTTGTTTATGGGTTTGTTGATTTCACATGATAATAGTAATTGACAGAAAGTATAACATGTTTAAAGTTGTATATTCCGCTGCGTTTTATATGTTTAAATGGTTAAACAAGTTGTAATGGTCATACAAACCCCAACAATGGCATCTAGAGCCGGTTATGTGGAAACTAGCATCATTATCCTTGTAAAATCAGTTTTAAAGGATGTTTATCAAGTTATTAGAGGCTGTTTTTGGTTGATTTAATAAACCCCATGTCTTTCAAAGTTATATCTTCATGCTTATGATTAAACTTTGAAAGATAGGAATGTCAATTGGTTGATATGTTTGGTTGTTGTTTGTTTGGACAAACAAACCCTAATTTTCAGTTTGTGTTGGCTGAAAATTTGGGTTTGATGGGGTTTATTTAGTTTGTTGAATGATGTTTGTGATTGTTCATTTGATGGTGGATAACCTAGCTTAGACCTTGTGTTGTTTTGGTTTGGTTGCATGTTTGTTTTGGTCATTTTCGTTCAATTAGGTTGTAAGTTTTGTGCTTGTAATTTATCTATTTATTTATTGGGATGTAATAATAGATTAGGAGTATCTCTCTTTTACTAGAAAATATGTATTAGGATATATATTATGTAAATGAAGATGCTCGGGAAGGAAGCACAAAAGGAAGACACAAAGTGGACTTGAAGCATACGGATGCGACATCAAGTGGGAGATCCATTGTGATCTCAATTTTGTGTTATTATTAACCCTTAGGAAAGACCTAATGACCACACTTGTGATGGCAAACAAGTATGGTCACAATAGTAGCTATGGTTATGCACATATGGTTGTTGGATATATGCTTGTTTGATTATTCCTTTTATGTTGATTGTTTGATATATGGATATGCTTGACAATCTAAATAAATTATCACAACAAGCTGAATTTTGGTTCCTAATCATTAAGTGACTTATAAATGGTTATTAAAAGGATTAATGATTTCATAATATAATGGGTTTTATAAAAAGGAACCATAGGGTACCATGTATTTGAAAGCATGCAAATACAAGGTACATAGAGTTTTCATGTCTAAAATTAATGAAAACTTAAATCCCTTTAGTAACAAGTCTATCACCATCCTTTTACACGTCACTCGAATAACTTGGGAACTATTTGTGGGATAAAGGTCACCCAACACTTGTAGGGAACTTGTATCTTGAGGTGAGTCTAATGTACACGTGGGATAAAGGTCACCTCACCGCTTGTATGTGAAAACTCACACCTGTGTGTAAGTAGGACGACTTGAATTGGAAACCATGTGATTAGGGTCACCGAAGCATGGCGTACAATGGTGTTGACAAGATTAAACATGCTGACTAAACATATGATGTTTAACCGATCCCATAAGACTAGAAGTTGCAATAGGTTGCAATTGTCAACTGTTGACAACATTCTTAGTTTAAATAATGGGATAAGGGTCACCTAACCATCATTTAACTGTAACGTTGGATTCTAGATTTTAATTGTTAATTGTCTATGAGAAATTTAAGGGTATTAACGATTTAAATAAATTTGTCAGAAATACTAAAATGAACCTTGTCAATTATTGTAATGATGACTGCTAACTATAATGACCCACCCCGATCATCCCTTCCCTATCACTGAGATCTATTCTCGAGAGGGATCGTCCTAACCATAATTACCTTATGCACTAAATTTCGAAATTTGAGAATCGTTCTCAAGAATGAGTAGAGGCCTATGTCCTTGATGATCCCATTCCTCACCCCCAACGCTGTTGATGTAAGGTCTTTTGACGATTGGCTTAGGCACACTAAGTATTTGTGCAAGTATCCTACCTCATGTTCGGAATATGATTCCCGAACTCCAAAAGGGTTTGGAGTATCATGGGGCATATGACATGATAATCTAGTTGAAGGAAATGTTCTTTCAACAAACTTTAGTAGATTGCTTCGAAACAGTTCGGGCACTTTATGCATGTCACATGGAAGAAACCCAATCGATATCATCTTATTTATTCTTAAGATGAAAAGCCACATTGATAGCCTCAACATGCTTAAATGTCGTGTCTCAAAGTAGTTGGCCAAGGATTTGATCCTTGATTGCCAAACTAAGGGTTTGAGACATTCATAATAAACTATAATATGAATGGGTAGGACAAGAGCATTGGTGAACTTCACGCAATACTCGAAGCAACCGAGGCAGGGATGGATAGAGAGGTTCTACCTATTCTCTCGATCAATAAGGGAGGCTATAAGAAATGGCCAATCCCGATCCTAAGGCAATTGTTGCCAAAGGAAAGGAATACATCAAAGCAAAGGTTAAAGTAAAACCTCAAAAAACCTAAGCTTATGAAGCCTAAGGTAACAGAGAACGATCCATGCTTTGAGTATGGAGAGATAGGATAATTCCTATCTCAAGGAGTTGAAAGACAAGAGGGATGGTGGGCAAACCTCAAATAGAATCTCCATGATTCACACATTGTATTAAATGTCATTTCTTCAAACACATGGTATTGGATACCGGATGTGAGACTCATACTTGCAATTGTTGCAAAGGGGTTCAAAGAAATGTACGCTTCAAGCGGGAAACTCTGTTTTGAGACTTTCAAATGGTTTGGAAGTTGTTCTCAAATATTTTGTGTGCACCTAGTTTGACTAGGAACATAATTATGTAGGATTCTGTGTGCCCAAGACACTTAGAATATTGATGTGGTTAGTACGTCATGATCCAAGTCGGGTTATACCCAATAGCAAGCTTAGCAAACACCAAATAATATTTAATTGATGATGTGATCATGCAATAAAATATTAACACCAATTAGAAAATGGGTTTTCTAAACAAGTTGCATATGACATGGAACAATTTATTAGGATATTTTGTTCAATTATATTATTTGTAATGTTATTTATATTAGTTAGATGACATTACAAATTAAATGGCTACATATGTTATGCAATTAATGGTTAGTTGTATACATTTACTAAGAGATACCAAGTTATAAGACCATGTAACATTGTAATGTGTCTAATTTAAAAGGGGGGGGAAACCCATTTTCAAAGCCTTTTGGCCGCCCCCTTATTGTGTTCCTATTGGACCACTTTGTTGAATTGACACACACAATTAAGGGGTCTTATAATTTTGCTCTTGGACCAGCCATTTTGAAAGATATACATGCAAAAGCTCTCTCTCTCTTTCTCCCCTCTCTAGTTTCGGAAATCAGGCAGAAAGAAGGAGCTCTAGCAGCTTGATTTTGGTGTTCAATCCTAGCATACAAGGTGTTTTGTAATAGTGCTTGGGGTATACGAAGCTTGAGGATCTCTACATTGAGTTCTTGGTCGATTCAAGCATCCAAAACACTCCTCTAAGTCGATTTTTCTGCTCGAGAAAGGTAGCCATTCACAGCCTCATATGGTTGTGATTTTATGTACATTAATGTTTGTTCATAGCTTGTCCATTCATATATTTAAGATCCCTATTGATTTGGGTTTTGTTTTCCATCTTAAAACCACACTTAGAACACGAAAATTTCAGATTATAAACTTGTTATAATCCTATACATCTGCTGCGTTTTCTGAAAAGATTAAAAGGTTATACTATGTTTTAGTGTTCTTTCAAACCCTTCAATGGCATCAAGAGCCGGTTATATGGATGGCTTGCTTGATTCATCTTTTGAAATTGTTTAAAAGATGATATTAGATATGTTATTGGCTGTTTTTGGGCTGGTACATATATCTTGTTGAAATCCCCAACTTTCAAGGTTACATTACACATGCTTGTGATTAAACCTTGAAAGATATGTATGTTGAAATGTTGGTTGTTTGGACATGATTAAAACCCAAAATTTCAGTTTATGTTGGCTGAAATTTGGGGTTTTAAATGGGGTTTTCATTATTTGAATAGATGATATGATCATTGGTTGTTAAAGTGCATAACCTAGCTTGTGGCCTTGTGTTGTTTGGATGTTTCAAGTGGTTGTTTTATTCATTCAATTTGGTTGTAATATTTGTGTTTATTCATTTGGGTTGTAATTATTCATTCATTTGGTTATGTAATAATAGATTAGGTTCATTTCCTTTACTAGAAAAATGTATTAGGATACAATTTTGTAAAAGGAAGATGTACAAGATCAAGACCCAAAGGTGGACACAAGACACAAGAAACATGGAGCATTTGGATGTGGTTTCTAGTGGGAGGTTCATGGAACCTTTATGATATGTTTGACCCTTAGAAAGACCATAGCAACACTTGTGATGGCAAACAAGTGTTGTCAACATAAGGGCTATGGTTATGCACATATGATTGTTAATGTTTGCTTGGTTGATTGTTTGTTGTCTTGATTGTTTGGTTGATATTTGGATATTCTAAGCAAACTAACTAACAATCTTAACAAGCTGAAAATGATGGTTCTTTAAAGTTAATAAAAGTTATTGAAATGGTTTAATGATTTTAAAGATTAAAATTGGTTTTAATCAAAGGACCATAGGGTATCTTGTATTTGAAAGCATACAAATACAAGTACATAGAGTTTTCTAAACTAGAATTAAGAAATCTCTAATTTTTTAAACGAGATCAACACCGTCCTTTTACACAACACTTGAGTCACTTGGGAACTCTTAGTGGGATAAAGATCACCCAACCATTTTGAGGGAACTTGTGATTTGAGGTGAGAATGCCTTACATATGGGATAAAGGTCACCTAACCATTTGTTTTGGCAAACTCACACGTGGGTGTAAGTAGGATGTCTTGATTTGCAAACCATGTTAAATGGATCACCTACAATGTGGTTTCCAAATGGTGTTGATGGGATTTTCATGCCGACTTTACATATGATGTTCAAGAGTCGATCCCATACCTCTAGAAGTTGCAAATGGTTGCAATCGTCAAACGTTGACCACCTTATTAATTTAAAACGTGGGATAAAGGTCACCTAACCACAATTTAAATGTAATATTGGGTTCAGATTTTAATATGAAAAGTCTCGTAAGACATTTGTTATTAAATTACAATATCGAAAATACTAAATAAAACTTTGTTAAATTTTGTAGATGGCCTCTAATAATGATAATTCCGATAACTCATCCGCGTCCAACCAATCCCTACGAGCGATCCTCCAAAAGGAACGTCTAAACCATAACAACTTCATCGATTGGTATCGAAACTTGAGAATTGTTCTCAAGCAAGAGAGACGATCGTATGTTTTAGACGACCCTGTCCCCGATCAACCTAACGAGGATGATGAGGAGGCCTTTAACGATTGGCTGAAATACACTGAGGACTCCTTCCAAGTGTCTTGTCTCATGCTAGCGAGCATGACTCCGGATCTCCAAAAGGAGTATGAACATCACGGAGCTTACGACATGATAACCCAGCTGAAGGAAACGTTCCAACAGCAAGCAAGGGTTGAGCGGTTCGAAACGGTTCGAGCGCTCCATGCATGTCGTATGGACGACAATCAATCTGTTTCATCTTATGTACTTAAGATGAAAAGTCACATTGACCGCCTCGAGAGGCTTAATTGTCCCGTCTCGAAGGAATTGGCCACGGATTTGATCCTCAATGGCCTTACCAAAAGGTTCGAGACATTCGTGTTGAACTACAACATGAATGCTTGGGATAAAAGCATTGGTGAGCTTCACTCAATGCTCAAAACGGCCGAGGCGGCCATGGGTAAAAGGGTTTAACCCGTTCTCACCATTAATGAAGGTGGGAACAACAAAAGGCCTCGTCCTGCACCCAAGGCAAAGGTTGCCAAGGGTAAGGGACCCGCTTGGGGAAAAGGGAAAGGGGTGGCAAGGGTGCCACCCAACCACAAGAGAAGAAGCAAAAGGTTGCTACAAATGACCCATGCTTCAAGTGTGGGGAGATTGGACATTGGGCAAGGAATTGTCCTGTCCATCTCCAAGAGTTGAAAGCCAAGAGGGATGCCGGGCAGACCTCAGGTACAATATACATGATTCATATTGATCTTAATGTTACATCTTCTAACACATGGGTATTGGATCCGGATGTGGAACTCACATTTGCAATTTGTTGCAGGGGTTCACAAGAAGTAGGGACTTCAAACAAGGGGATGTTACCCTCTTCATGGGAAATGGAACTAAAGTCTTAGTTGAAGCTCGTGGAGACTACATCCTGAGACTTCCAAGTGGTTTGGAAGTTATTTTGAAGAATGTTTTGTATGCTCCTAGTTTGACTAGGAACATTATTTCTGTATCCCATTAAGACATTATGATTATGTATTATCTTTTATTGAAAATGATATTCATGTTTCTTTAAATGGTATGTTCTATTTTAAAGCTATTCCAATTAATGGTATTTATGAATTGGTTCATGAAAATACTTTAAATAGTTCATTGTACCAAACTAACACCAAGAAACTCAAGTTGGACTTAAGTGATACCTATCTTTGGCATTGTCGTCTTGGTCATATAAACAAGAACGTTTACAAACACTTCAAAAGAATGGTCTTTTAAAAACAAATGAATGTGATTCATTTGATGTTTGTGAGTCTTGTTTACAAGGTAAGATGACTAAGGCACCCTTTAATGGAACTACCGAAAGGGCAAAAGATTTATTAGGAATCATACATTCGGATGTATGTGGTCCTTTTAAGCCAATGACTAGGAATGGTGAAAGATACTTCATTACCTTTACCGACGATTATAGTCGCTATGGGTATGTGTACTTGTCAAGGCACAAAGACAAGCTTTTGAAATGTTCAAAATCTTCAAAAATGAAGTAGAAAATCAACTCAACAAGTCAATTAAAATTCTTCGTACCGATAGAGGAGGTGAATACCTAAGTGATACCTTTCAAAATCATCTTAGGAGTTGCGGGATTGTCTCACACTCACTCCACCTGGAACACCACAACATAATGGTGTGTCTGAGAGGAGGAATCGAACCTTATTGGATATGGTCCGATCTATGATGGCTAGAAGCACATTACCTCTATCATTTTGGGGTTTCGCTCTGCTCTCCGCGGCCCGTATTCTAATATGGCCCCAACCAAAAAGGTAGAAAGGACACCTTTTGAGATATGGCATGGAAGAGTTCCATCCCTATCGTACTTAAGGGTTTGGGGATGTGAGGCTTATGTTAAGACTCCCACCCTAAACAAATTGGATGTCCGATCCACCAAGTGTATCTTTATTGGATATCCTAGAGATTCTATGGGATATTATTTCTATGATCCAATGGAACAAAAGGTGTTTGTTGCCAGAAAGGGTGAGTTCTTAGAAGCAAAGTTCCTTATGGAAGGAGCTAGCAGTAGAACAGTGGATCTTGAGGAAGATCAAGAACCACAGCCCGATGCACGTTTGGTTGAAACTAGCACTCAACATAAGGATGTTGAGGATGATCAAGTGGTTGATCAATACACACAACACGTTCGCAGAAGTGGTAGAACTAGTAATCCACCTGAAAGATATGGATTTTTCATGGATGGATGCTATGTGATAGATTCTGATGAACCAACCACATACCATGATGCAATGTCCAACACGGATTGTGACAAATGGCTTGAAGCCATGAACGTTGGGATGCAATCCATGTATGACAATCAAGTATGGGACTTGGTTGTACCACCTCTTAACTCCAAGATAGTTGGAAGTAAGTGGGTTTTCAAGAAGAAAACCGATATGCATGGAAACTTGGATACTTATAAAGCTAGACTTGTAGCAAAAGGTTTCACTCAAACTCAAGGGGTGATTATGATGAAACCTTCTCACCTGTTGCGATGCTAAAGTCTATAAGGATATTGTTTGCCATAGCTGCTCATTATGATTATGAGATTTGGCAAATGGATGTCAAAACCGCTTTCCTAAATGGATATCTTGAGGAAGATGTCTATATGGTTCAGCCTGAAGGTTTTGTCGATCCAATACATCCTAATAAAGTATGCAAGTTAAAGAAATCAATCTATGGATTAAAAAGCATCGAGAAGCTGGAATCACCGTTTTGATGAGGAAGTAAAGAAATTTGGTTTCATCAAAAACGCTGATGAGGCTTGTGTATAAGAAGGCTAGTGGGAGCACAATAACTTTCCTAGTATTGTATGTTGATGACATACTGCTATTTGGAAATGACATTCCAACCTTGGAAGGTGTAAAAACCTGGCTTGGAAGTTGTTTTTCCATTAAGGATCTTGGTGAAGCCGCCTATATTCTGGGAATAAAGATCTATAGGGATAGATCAAGGCGGTTGATTGGTTTGAATCAAAGTGCATATATTGATAAAATCTTGAAAAGGTTCAAGATGGAAAACTCTAAGAAAGGTACCGTACCTATTCAAAGAGGAACGATGTTGAGTACGACTCAATGTCCAAGCTCAAAGGATGAGCAAGACAAAATGAAGGCAATCCCATACGCATCTGCTATAGGATCCATCATGTATGCAATGATATGCACTCGACCGGACGTGTCATGCGCCTTAAGCATGACAAGCCGTTACCAGCAGAATCCTGGAAACAGTCATTGGATGGCTGTTAAGAACATACTTAAGTACCTAAGGAGGACAAAAGATATGTTCCTGATCTATGGATCTGGTGACGAGGAACTCGTTGTAAAAGGTTACACGGATGCAAGTTTCCAAACCGATCGTGACGATTCACAATCACAATCGGGATACATTTTCATTCTGAATGGGGGAGCTGTCTCTTGGAAGAGCTCCAAGCAGGATGTGGTGGCTCTATCAACTACAGAATCAGAATATGTCGCCGGCTCATTGGCAGCTCAAGAAGCTGCATGGTTAAAGAAATTCATTGCCGATCTAGGGGTTGTCCCCTCCATTCAGGACCCCCTAGAGATCTTTTGTGATAACGAGGGTGCGATTGCACAAATCAAGGAACCCCGTGCTCATCAAAAGACTAGGCATATTGAGCGGAGATTCAACTACATACGAGATGAAGTTGAAAAAGGAAAGATATGTATTCGCAAAGTTCACACGGATCAAAACGTTGCGGATCCTCTCACGAAGCTCCTTGAAAAGGCAAAGCATGAATGTCATACTTGTGCCATGGGACTTCGATATACTAGTGATTGGATTTGATCTATAAATTTTGTATTTGGATATGTGGAACTTTCTATTATTTGAATAAAATTATTTGGTTATAATGCTTCAAATAATATTCCAATTTAGCATGTTTAATCCATGAGTAAAATGTTTACTCTAAATATGCGTAGTCGTTCACACTTGTGGGAACAAGTTTGAAGGTAAGACTATTATGAACTTGGATTGGTTGATATTCATAAGGATGAATATAGAGCAATGGGTTGCTACCAAGGTTCATAGATATTTGTGGGATACAAATATGGACTAACCCGCATCTCAAATTTTACTACATGGAATCTTATTGATTGATCATAAGTAATTTTGAGTAAAGGCGAATATCATTTGGTATCCTCCGACCTGAGATATATATTGGGTTTTGATATTCACCAAGTATTACACCTTGAGCCTATTCTTCACTGTCCTGAAATAGTAGACAGTACATAAGGATATGTTCAGGTATAACACGAGGTGTTGTGAGAAACGTATGTAGTCAAGATGGAATTTGTTCCTCTTATTCGTTGAGAGTTAGATGTCTAAGGCCTGATTAAGTTAAATCAACAAGGAATGATCATTCTGTGTCCTTGGATTTAACATGACATCTGTAACAAAAGGATAAATGATTAATTCACCTAAATCTTTTCAAGTAGGGCACTTGAAAGGGATGATGTTATTGAATGGCTATAAGTCATGCGTATTAAGGGTAGTAAACCGTTGTTAGGCGGTATTTACTGCTTGCATCAATCTTCTATGAATCTTGGGCAAGTGGGAGATTGTAGGATTCTGTGTGCCCAAGACACTTAGAATATTGATGTGGTTAGTACGTCATGATCCAAGTCGGGTTATACCCAATAGCAAGCTTAGCAAACACCAAATAATATTTAGTTGATGATGTGATCATGCAATAAAATATTAACACCAATTTAGAAAATGAGTTTTCTAAACAAGTTGCATATGACATGGAACAATTATTAGGATATTTTGTTCAATTATATTATTTGTAATGTTATTTATATTAGTTAGATGACATTACAAATTAAATGGCTACATATGTTATGCAATTAATTGGTTAGTTGTATACATTTACTAAGAGATACCAAGTTATAAGACCATGTAACATTGTAATGTGTCTAATTTTAAAAGGGGGGGAAACCCATTTTCAAAGCCTTTGGCCGCCCCCTTATTGTGTTCCTATTGGACCACTTTGTTGAATTGACACACACAATTAAGGGGTCTTATAATTTTGCTCTTGGACCAGCCATTTTGAAAGATATACATGCAAAAGCTCTCTCTCTCTTTCTCCCCTCTCTAGTTTCGGAAATCAGGCAGAAAGAAGGAGCTCTAGCAGCTTGATTTTGGTGTTCAATCCTAGCATACAAGGTGTTTTGTAATAGTGCTTGGGGTATACGAAGCTTGAGGATCTCTACATTGAGTTCTTGGTCGATTCAAGCATCCAAAACACTCCTCTAAGTCGATTTTTCTGCTGGAGAAAGGTAGCCATTCACAGCCTCATATGGCTGTGATTTTATGTACATTAATGTTTGTTCATAGCTTGTCCATTCATATATTTAAGATCCCTATTGATTTGGGTTTTGTTTTCCATCTTAAAACCACACTTAGAACACGAAAATTTCATATTATAAACTTGTTATAATCCTATACATCCGCTGCGTTTTCTGAAAAGATTAAAAGGTTATACTATGTTTTAGTGTTCTTTCAAACCCTTCAAATAATGTTTCTTATTAAAACAATATGATCATGATTTAAAGTATGTAAATAATGATATTAGGTTTTATGGATGATGTATTTCATTTTAAGGATATGCCTTTTAATGATATCCATGAATTGGTTCATGATAATTCGTCCTATAATAACTCATTATACACATTAAGCACCAACAAACTTAAAATGGTATTATGTTATTATTATTTTTGACATGGTCGACTTGGTCACATAAACAAGAATTTGATTCAAACACTTCAAAAGAATTGTCTTTTGGAAACAATGAAAATGTTTCATTTGATAAGTGTGAACCAAAAGACTTATTAGGAATGATACATTTGGATGTATGTGGTCAATTTAAGACAATGACAAAGATTGGTGAAAGATACTTCATTACTTTACCGACGATTACAGTCGCTATTATTATGTGCACTTGATGACACATAACTACAAAGCTTTTGAAATGTTCAAAATCTTCAATAATGAAGTAGAAAATCAACTCTATATAACTATCTATGTTCTTCATTCTGATAAAGGAGAAACTGAACCCTATTTGGATATGGTTCAATTTATTATGGCTATGAGCTTACCATCTTTATCATTTTGGGTTTTCGCATTGCTCTTAAAGGCTCATATTATGAATATGAACCGGACCAAGAAAGTGTAGATTAGTTGAAAGTCCAAGAGACTGTATAGGATACTATTTCTTCGACTCAACAGAGCAAAAGTATTTATTGCTCGAAAGGCTAAGTTCTTGGAAACCGAGTTCCTTATCGAAGGAATAATATATAGAACTGTGGAACTTGATAAGGATCAAGATCCACAAGCCGATACACTTATGGTTGACACTAGCTATCAACAAGAGGTTGTTGATGATAATCAAGAGGTTGATCAATACACACAAAACGTTCACAAATCTGGTAAAGTTAGTATTCCATCTAAAAGATATGAATATTCCAAGAATGGATGCTATGTGGTTGCCCCCTATAGGCTAACCATATACCAAGATGCTATGTCCAATTTGGATTGGGACAAATGGCTAGAAACCATGAACGTAAGGATGCAATCCATGTATAACAACCAAGTTTGGGAATTGGTTGACCCTCCACTTAACTCCAAACCGGTTGGATACAAGTGGGTTTTTCAAGATGAAAACAAATATGAATGGAAACTTGAATACTTATATGTCAAGACTTTTAGCATAAGGTTTCATCAAACTCAATTGGTTGATTATGATGAAACTCTTACGCCCGTGGCAATGCTAAAGTCGATTAGGATTTTATGTGCCATAACTGAATGTTCTGAGTATGAGTTTTGGCAAATGGATGTCAAAGCCGCTTTTCTTAATGGACATCTCGAAGAGACTGTTCATGTAGTTTAACATGATGATTTTGTGGATCCACGACATCCTAATAAAGTATACAAGTTAAAGTGATAAATCTATGGATTGAAACAAGCATCAAGAAGGTTGTGTATATATGAAAGTTAGTGGGAGCATAATTGTATTCCTAATGTTGTATGTTGATGACACACTACTATTTGGAAGTGATATTCCAACCATGGAAGGTGTTGACACATACCTTGGAATATGTTTTTTCATATAAGATCTCGTTTAAGCCGCCCATATTTTGGAATAAGGATCTATAAGGATAGATCGAGGTGGTTGATAGGGTTAAACCGAAGTGCATATATTGATAAAATCTTGGAAAGGCTCAAGATGGAAAACTCTTAGAAATGTATGGTACCTATTTAAAGAGGGACAATGTTGACCACGTCTCAATGTCCAAGCTCATAGGATGAGCAAAATCAAATGAAGGATATCCCATACGCATGTGCTATAGGATCCATCATTTGTGTGATGATATGCACTAGACCGGATGAGTCATGCTTATTAAGTATGACAAAGCAGATACCAATAGAAATAACCATTGGATGGCTGTTAAAAGTATATTGAAATACCTTAGTAGGATTAAGGATATGTTTCTAATATACGAATCTATTGAAGAGAAAGTCGTTGTAAAGGGTTACACGGATGCAAGCTTCCAAAACTGATCGAGATGATTCTCGATCACAATCGGGTATACTTCCATTATTAATGGAGGAGAAGTGTCCTTGAAAGTTTCAAAGAAGGACACGGTAGCATTGTTCACTACAAAAATCCGAATACATAGCCGCTTCATTCGCAGCTTGGGAAGCTGCATGGATAAATTTGTCCATTGCTTATCTAGGGGTGCTCTCTACCGTTCAAGACCCCCTAGAAATCTTTGGTAATTACGTGGGTGGGATTACTCAAATCAAGGAACCCCGTACTCATCAAAAGACTAAGCACCTTGAGCGGAGATTCAACATCATAAGGGATGGAGTTGAAAAGGGTAAAGATATGTATTGGTAAAGTTCATAAAGATCAAAACATTGCTGATCTACTCACGAAGCTCCTTGTTGAGGGCAAAGTATGAGGGTCATACTTGTGCCTTAGGACTTCGATTTTCTGGTGATTAGAATTGATCTGTTTAGCATATAAAATATGGAACAATTGTAATATTTTAACACTTTTATATATTTGAGTTATGTTCCCTTTTAGCATGTTTATATCCATGAATATGTTTATTATTCTAAATGTCCGTAGTCGGTCATATTTGTGGGAAAAAATATGAATGTAAGCCTATTATGAACATGGATTGGTAGATATTCATAATGTATGAATATATAGCAATTGGTTGCTACAAAGGTTCATAGATATTTGTGGGATGCAAATATTGGACTGACCCGCGTCTCAAATTTTACAACATAGAATCTCTTTGATTGATCATAAGTAATTTTGAGTAAAGGCGAATATCATTTAGTATCCTCAGACCTGAGATGCATATTGGGTTTTGATATTCACCAAATGTTATACCTTGAGTTAGTTCTTCACTGTTCTAAAATAATGGACAGTACATAAGGCTATGTTCAGGTGTGACACAAGGTGATTGTGAGAAACGTATGCAGTCAAGATGGGATTTGTTCCTCTTATTCGTTAAGGGCAAGATGTCTAAGGCCCTATTAAGTTAAATCAACAAGGAATGATCATTCTATGTCCTTGGATTTAACATGACATCTGTAACAAAAGGATAGATGATCAATTCACCTAAATCCTTTCAAGTTTGGAACTTGAAAGGGATGATGTTATTGAATGGATTTGAAGTCAAGCGTATTAAGGGTAGTAAACCCTTGTTAGGCGGTATTTACTGCTTGCATCAATATTCTACGTATCTTGTGCAAGTGGGAGATTGTTGGATTCTTTATACGCAAGACACATAGAACATTGATGTGGTTAGTAAGTTATGATCCAAGTCGGGTCATACCTAATAACAAGCTTAGAAAACACCAAATAATATTTAATTGATGATATGATCATGCAATTAAATAAATACACCAACTTAGAAAATGAGTTTTCTAAATAAGTTGCATATGAGATTGAACAACTTATATGGATATTTTGTTCATGGATATTATTTGTAATGTTGTTTAATTTAGTTAAATAACATCAAATAATGAAAGTGTGTGTACATTATATAATTAAAAGGTTAATTATGTGTATATATATCTATATTAATCTTTAGTTGAACAAAATATTAATGTATAAGGACCTTTTGTAAAAAGAAGGAAAAGAAAAAAGAACACCCTAAAAGGGTTTGGCCGCCCCATAGAGAGGGGTCTCTCCCTTGGGTGTTCTTTGAAGTCTTTGGCAAAAAACACACACACACTTCATCTTTTCTTCTCACACAAATATGAAAGAACCAAACGGAGGAAAGAGGCTCTCCAATCTTGATGTGGATCTCGGTTGAAAAGGGTCTTTATCACCCTTTGGAGCTCGCTGAAAAGTGTTTTCAGCAGCCCCTTTTGGGCGATTTTGGTGCTTCAAATCCTAGCAATCATGATGTTTGCTTAGAGGCTTGTGGTTATGAACACTTGAGGACTTCTACCCTTGAAGTCTTGGCCTTTCTTTTGACTATTTTCTCACTTCTTATGGTCGATTATCACAGCATCCAGAAAGGTTTTATTATGGTATGATTATGTCTTGATTTGGGTGTTCTTGCTTGTTTTGTATGCTAGTTCTTCACATAATAAAGATCCTTTTGTTTATGGGTTAGTTGATTTCACATGATAATAGTAATTTTCAGAAAGTATAACATGTTTAAAGTTGTATATTCGGTTGCGTTTCATATGTTTAAATGGTAAAACAAGTTGTAAATGGTCATACAAACCCCAACATTGTAAGCTTTGGAAGTAGATCTGATATGAAATCAATCGCTTATTCCGAGACTAAAAACTCTTCCGAGAAGAAAAATTATCCTTGGAGAAATTTTGCTTCGGTAGATATGTAAAATGTGTTCCGAGGGTTAATTTCTCTTTGGAAGAAATTTATACTTAGAAAATTTCAAGAGATCTTTTGTAACAGGGCTTAGATTGTATTAACATCAGACATTACATATTAAAAAGTTTTCAAAAGAGTTAGGCTAATCAATGTTTATCATCTGAATAGCTGCAATGAGATACTTAAATCTTTGTTTATCAAGGCTTTGGTAAACAAATCAGCATATTGTTCATTTGAATCAAACTTGATTACTTTAATCAGATTCTTTTAATGAATATCCCTAATGAAATGGTACCTGATATTAATATGCTTTGTCTTAGAGTGCTTCACAAGATATTCAGTAATGGAGATAGCACTATTGTTGTCAATATGGATAGGAGTGCGGATAAAGTTGAATCCATAGTCTAACATCTGATTTTGAATCCATATCAGCTGAGCATAACAACCAGCAGCAACAATGTATTCAGCTTCAGTAGTTGATGTAGAGACATAGGATTGTTTCTTGCATTGCCATGAGAAGATCCTTCCACCAAGAAATTGGCATCCTCCTGATGTTGATTTCTTGTCAATGTTGTAGCCACCATAGTCACTGTCAGAGTATCCATAAAGATTAAATTCACTATTCCTTGGATACCAGAGACCTAGTTTAGGTGCTCCTTTGAGGTATGGAATGATTCTCTTGGTAGCAGCTAGGTGAGACACCTTTGGAGCAGCCTGATATCTTGCATAGATGCAAGTTCCAAACATAATATTAGGTCTTCTCGATGTGAGATACATTAGAGAACCAATAATCACCCTATACTGATGTTGATTAGTATCCTCCCCCTGAAGGCCAGGACAAATATTATGGTTTCTAGGTATAGGTGTCTTGGCTGGCTTACAATCTTTCATCTTAAATCTTTCTAAGATGTCATTAAGATACTTAGATTGATTGATGAAAACCCCTTCCTTCAGTTGCTTCACCTGAATTCCAAGGAAAAAATCCATTTTTCCCATGGAACTCATCTCAAACTTCTTCTTAATAATGCTTTCAAAGTCCTTACACATTTGGTCATTTGAAGAACCAAATATGATGTCATCAACATAGACTTGAACAAGCAAAATGTCCTTACGAGACTTCCTTATGAAGAGAGTCTTGTCAATGGTTCATCTTGTGTAACCATTCTTCAGAAGAAACTAGGATAGAGTCTCAGACCACAGCCTAGGTGCTTGGTGTAGCCCATATAGAGCTTTATCCAACTTGCACACATAGTTGGGATGTTGTGGGTCTTCAAATCCTGGAGGCTGGCACACATACACTTCCCTATCCATATCCCCAATAGAAAGGCACACTTGACGTCAAGCTAGTAGATAGTAAAGTTCTTGATTGCAACATAAACAAGGAAGATCCTAACTCCTCAAGTCTTGCAACAGGTGCATAGAAATCAGTATTATCAAATCCTTCCTCTTGAGTGTATCCTTGAGCTACCGGTCTTGCCTTGTTCTTGATAATCAAGCCTCTGTCATGTCTTTTGTTCCGGAAAACCCATGTACTGCCTATTGGTACTTGACCAGATGGTAGCAAACATAGGTTCCAAACCTTCTGTCTTTTGAATTGAGGAAGCTCCTCTTGCATCGATTCAACCCAGCTACTATATTTCAAGGCATCTTCCACCTTCTTGGGTTCCATCTGGGACAAAAAGCATGAGTACAAGCATACATTCCCATGATGAGTTTTCCCTCTCGTTCTCACATCTTCAGATACATCCCCAATGATTTCTCAGCTGGGTGAGTGTTTTGAATCATTAAGTGAGGAATCACTTCCATTTGCAAGTAGAAGTCCAGATTAGACATATTTTGCTCAGGAAGAGGAACACTTTATCTAGTTGTTGTTCCAAACTTATTCAATGAGCAACATCATTGATTATTGGCTATGAAGTAGCATTAATAGTTGCTTGTTCCTTCAAAATGCTACTTCCCTCAACTTGGTGTTGTGTTGGATCACCTGATGAAATTTAAGGATGAGTAGGTGATTCACTAGTTGAAGCTTCACTGTTCCTTGATATGGTTATACTATCTAATCTATGAATAGTGGGAGCTTGATTTCTTGTAGGTTTTGGAGAACCTAGAAGAGGTCTGGGTAGCTTAAACAGTTGATCAGCCTCAGCATCAACATCATCTTGACCACCTATTCCATCTCAAACATTCTAACAAGAGGGTTAGAATAGTTTGGAAACAATTCTAAATCAAAGATATGATGAGGACCATTCCCCCTAACACAAGGAATGTGCTCATTAACAACTATATTGTATGACACCTCAAATTGTTGATTCTTAATGTTCTATACTCTAAAAGCTTTAGAGCTAGAATAGTATCCAACAAAGATAGCATCATCCGACTTTTCAATAAATTTAGCTAAATTTTCCTTTCTGTTAAGTATGGTACACCTTCTGCCAAAGGACCTTAGAAAGCCAATGAACGGTGGCCTTTTGTTCCATAGCTAATAAGGGTTTTTTTCATGTGGCTTCACTACAAGAACTCTGTTCTGCACATAGCATGCATTGTTGACTACCTCGGCCCGAATGTTGGAGGTAGTTTGGAATTAGCTAACATAGTTCGAGCATCGGCAATAATTGTCTTGTTCCTTCTCTCAGCAACATCATTTTGTGAGGAGTTCTGGGAGCACTATATTGTCTCGCAATCCCTTTTGAGTTACAGAATGAGTCAAGAGCGAAGTTCTTAAACTCAGTCCTTAATCCCTTCTAATAATCTTAACCTTGTGATTAATTTGACTTTCTATTTTAAGAATAAAAGATTTTAATGTTACAATAGTTTCATCTTTAGTCCTTAAAAATAATACCAATGTAAATCTTGTAAAATCATCAACTATCACAGGCAGTATGATTTCCTTCCAATGCTCATTATACTTGTGGGACCAAAAAGATCCATTTGCAATAAGTGTAATGGAGTAGTGATGGAGTTAACACTTTTGGATTTATGAGAGGCCCTGTGTTGCTTCCCCTTCAGGCATGAAGCATAGTTGTCTTTGTAGAAAAACTCCTTTTTAGGCAAACCATGTACGAAGTTATTTTTAGCCAATTTATTCATTGTTTTAAAATTTTCATGACACATACGTTTATGCCAAAGTGTTGACTCATCACTATCAGCTTTGGAAAGAAAGCATGATACTTCACCCATTGGGGAAACATTGTTCATATCTAACTTGTACATATCCCCTTTCCTGGGAGATCTAACAAGCACCAATTTCGGAGGAATTGTCATCCCTGGTTTGAGGATAATGCACTCATGTTCTGTAAAAAGCATTTGATGCTTTTGATCATAAAATTAAGAAATACTTAACAGATTCTGTTCAAGCTGTTTGACAAAGTTAACTTTGTGAACCTGTATCTTACCCTTCGATATACTCCCTCTGCTAGCATCTTTCTTGATCTTCCAATCCATCCTTTAGTTGATCATGGAAAATGTGCTTGTAGAAGTTGTTGCCGCATGGAATTCTTCCAAAGTTTCTTTCTTCTCGGAAGAAGCCTTTACCACCTTTTCTTCCGAAGCAGTCTTCTTCTGGGATAGTTTCAGGGGAACTTTCTTGTTCTTCAGAATTTTAGCAGCTTTTGCTTCCAAATCTATTTTCCTTTTGGAAGAAGGATTTTCTTGTGAAGACAACTTGGCTTCAGAAACTAACTTCCCCTTGTCATTACTTGTACCATTTGATAAGGTCCAAATGAGAAACCTTCCCTGACTCCTTCTTTTCTAACATTATTTGCATAATGTGTGCTAGCAGGATTGTAGTAACAATCTTTAGCCATATGGTTTTGTAGACCACACATTATGCATATAATGTTAGTCTTTTGGGAACATGTAGGTTGATGTTTCTTACTCTTTTTCTCTTTGTTATCAACCTTTCCTTAAACTTCTCATCCTTTGGTAGGACAGGAGTGCTTGCACTACACTCCTTTCCTAAATCAGAAGTACCTATCACCTGGGATACAGTTGAGATAAATAAACCTTTTTGTTTTGGGTTAATCATGAACTTAGATTCAACAACTTTCTTAGCAGTTCTTCTTGCAGCTTTAGCTCTACTTCTTCTGGCTTTGGTGGTTAGGGTTTGATCTTCACTAGGAGAGGTGGGTTGATTTACCTGTTCCTTCCCTGTGGTGGCCACTATTGTTGCATCATTCTTCAACTCAAGTAAAGAAGGGTCAGCAGATGGGAGCTCTTGCTCTTCAGTACCACATCTAGGTTTTCTTATCGACTCATAGGAATGTGGTGGAGTAATTTCATTGGTCCCCGACCCTCCTTTATTCTCATAATAGTTTTTGGAGTGGGAGGATGATGCAATAATAGCTTGGAAGTTCTGCTCAGAAATAGCATACTTCCTTGGTTCAGCCTTAGTTGTGAAAAGCTGGGCTTGAGCCTTAAACAATTTGGAAACTAAATCCTTTATTTGAGTCTTGTAGTTGGTGTGTTCATGTTTTAATAGGGAAACTCTTTTCTCTAACTCTTCAATTTTCTTTTGGTAGTCACATTCAGCCCTCTTAAAATCAGATTTCAAAACATTTAAAGGCTCAATATTAGATTTAATTTCCCTATTGTAGTCCTGATATTGCTTAACCATAGCTATACAGGCAGGAGTACAAAGATATATATATACTTAGTTATCATCTGTTCCGACCATGAGAGCTTGAGCAGGAGTCACATCCTGTACCATAAAGCTCCAGTCGACTTCTTGAGCCATTGCAGTTATCTCTGTCAAGTTTCCAGTGGGCTTTGATGTTAAGGGATGTGTGGAGGCATGTGAGGTTCCCAGGTTAGATTTGGGAGCCTTGCATTCCCTTGCAAAGTGACCAGTTGGTTGTAATTCAAACATTTGGCCTTGGTCTTATCAAACTCAAACTTGTTGGTAGTTGGGTTTTGAGGGGAACGCCTTCTATTTCTCTTGAAGAACTTCTTCACTCTGTAGGTTAAAAGAGCCATCTGTTGGAGGATGTCCACATACTCTACATCGTCTGGACAGAAACACTCTAGATCATCAAAGCAATATTGAAAATCCCCATAGTGTCCACTTCTTGAGAAAAAGGCACAGCTATCCTGAAAAGAACTTTGCTAAGCCTGTTGAGACCTTGGAGTCTCAGAGAAATTGATGTACGATCCAGAAGAGTTGGGTGGCTACTGGTTGTATGTGAGGTATTGCTGAGGTTGTGGGGGTACTTAGCCTTCAACAACCATTAGAGCGTTGCTAGCAGGGAGGCTCAGAGGTCTACTTGTTTGGTGGCCCTTCTTATTTCCATCTATAACCGGTATCCATCGAGGATGGCATAGAATTCAGTCATAGTAAGAGTGTTCAAGTTCTCTGTCCTCTTGATAGAGACACAGTAGAATGTCCACTAGTTTGGAACAGCACTCAAGAACTTTCTTGTGAGATCTCTAGGTTCAGGAGTGATCTTCACAAACTGAAGAGAAGGAATAAGATCTATATACCTTAAATACTACTGGCTGAGGGTCTCTCCAGCAATATAAGGGAAGTTCTCGAACTGCTGATCTAGTGAGTCCTTCTTGGAGTCGTTGGAGCTTGAATACATGTGAGCAAGTGCGTCAAAAAATTCTTTAGCAGACTTACAATGCTCAAACCCCACCATGATGGAGTTGGGTATTGTGGTCATTAGAATGGTTATTGCATTGTTGTCAACGTCCATCTTCTTCCGGTCTTCGTCAGAATAATCTTTAATAGCTTTTTCTATCATGGCACCGTTTCCACCGGGTGCTGCCACCTTGGGTTTATACGGGCCGTTGACAATGGAGTTCCACATTTGCTGTCTTGGTATCTAATGAAGCCTTCCATTCCTCTGTTACAAGACCTAAAGTTTTCAGGTGTCATAATGGGAGCTTTGGTCATGGTTCCCATCTCTAGTTCAGATTTATTACGGGCCATTTTCTGAGAATTTTAAGGAGGAGAGAAAACAGGTTGATTTGGATGGTTAAATCTCACAATCAAGAGCCTAAAAAGCTCTGATACCAATTGTAGGATGTGTTAATGTCACTAAACACTGGTTTTCTCTCAACTCGCTTAAACAACACTCAGACAAAAGCAAAGTCTCTAAGAGTTGACAACAATATAATAAGTAATATTCAAACACAAGAAGTAATTTTCAAGGTACTTGCATATATTGCTTCTTAACTCGAATATTACAAGACGCTTACAAGCATCTATTATGAGTTACAATGAGAAACTATATATAATACTACCTATAGCCGGATATACTTTGATACCAGCTAGAATCCTCTAAGTAAAGCAGATACTACAAAGCTATAGTTTATGGTATCTCAAATAAGACTTATCTGAGATATGGTAGTCAGGATGTGTCCCTGACTTACCTTTTGTCACTAACTAAAGTTGGTAACTTGTACTAACATAAAAAGGTGAAGAGTGGAATAATGTATGGTCAACTACGTGGCTCTTTGAGAAAACACCATGTAGTATCAGAGGTTTGCAGCGGAGTGTCATAGACCATACCTATCATCACTGGTTCATAGCAGTGTCTTTCGAACATTAAATGGCTTCGGAAGAACAAGTACTTCTAAAGCCACTTACATTTCGGAAGAGGCTACTTCTTCTGAGACTTGAGGACTTCTTCTTTCTTCATACTTCGAAAGTAGTCTTCTGATTTATTCTTTTGAGACTTGATCTTCTGAAGTGCACACTTTGTCTTCGAAATTAGATTTTTGTCTTTAGAAGCAACACTTTCATTCTGTCTTCGGAAGAACTTTACTTCCTTGGGATGTTCCACACTTAGCATCGGAACCCTTTGTAAGTAGCACCAAAATTTGTCTAAGTGATTGGTTTTGGTTGCACCAGCCTTCTTCTTGATCCAACAGGTAACGATGTAGTGAAGATAGAAAATACTTGGGTGTATGAAGAGTAAAGTAAGTGGCTAATCATAACCAGCCACTGTAATTAGGGACATACTATACTTGACATAAACTGAGCTATTCCATTGAATGACCATGTTAGTGTTAGAATCTTATAATGTGTTTAAAGGATGCTCGGTGGTAAAACGTTAAAGGTTTCATGTGGTGGATGTCGTGGGGATGTGGTGCTGAACCACGGGTCATAAGAGGATAGAAGGCCTATAGCCGAAGAGGTGGTTCATGAAGAAGCCGAGACCCTCGTCTAGAGGCTGGGGACGAGAGTGCTAACTTGAGAGGCTTAGTGAAGGAGGCTATGTTGAAGAGGTGCATGAGGTCATGCTGACAATCTTGCCATCTTTGGTAACTGAAGTGATAAGGGCTTTGAGGGAAGGAGAAAGTAAGGAGAGGAACAGGTCCTCGGGAGGACAGGACCAACCGGAAACTAAGATGGTTCTCTCTGATGACGAGGATGAGGAGGAAGAGCCTGTGTAGGAGGCGGCACGAGGCTGTAACTACGGGGCATTTCAAAGGTGCAAGCCACTAACCTTTGATGGTAATGGCACAACTGATGTTGCTTACCAATGGGTGAGGGAGATGGAGGTTGTACTCAATATCAGTGAGTGTCGGACAGACCACAAGGGGAAGTTTGCTGCCACTCATTCATGGACTCGGCTTTGTCCTGGTAGGATAACATTCTGCATTAGAAAACAATATTAGTGTCAAATCTTCCAAGCCAGGACCAATATCTTCTAAAGCCAATTATGAAGTCTTACGAAGCTTTAGTTTTTGAAGATATATTTTTTTCCGAATACTTTTGAGTACATGGTATTATCTCATGTACTTTTACCAAAAGGCAGGACCTCCTTTCCACTGTAACTTTATTTAGCTCACAAATTTCACAAGTTGGTGAAAAGGTCCATGCTTTTGGTAACAGTACATTGAGGTCTCAAGTTTGTTTCTTTCTACTTTACGTACTTTTATCCTATTTGTAATATAAGGATGTGAGCTTTGGCATGTCATATTCAATAGTCAAAAGGCAACTTAGCTTTTGACTCTACGATCATTTTGTTGTTGTCTAGATCAAGTATTTAGCTAGCCTTCAAAGTTTGGTGAGGTGTAAGATGTAGAAAGTATCTCTGATCCTTTGTATCTAAATTTATGCTTTGTAACACTTGTAAGGAACTAGAGAGCAATATAGGAGACTTTTGAAAACCAAACACTTGTGTATTTTTGTCCTTGTTCTATCTCTCATTTACTTGTGTTTCTTAGTATTATTATGAGTAGTTTCTAGTTCCCATTTTAATTTGATTTGTTAACTGATCTAAATCAGTCTCTCCTCATTGTGTGATGTGTTGTAAGTGACCAAACCTCCCAAACGGTCCGGCAAAGGAACCTCAACAAATAGAGAGTGCATTCTTAACATGCACTAAAGAAGTTCAAGACGAAGAATTTCTAGATTCAAGTGAAAGATCATTCTTTTCTCCTCTTGAATCGTCCAATAACAAACAAAAGTCTAAAAAGACTAGTGTTCATGCTTCTCAAGAAGCAACGCCATATAGCAAACAACATCAACATCACCATGCTTCAAGCTCCAGCAAACCACATTAATGAAAGACTCAAAAAACTCATAAGTTTGAGAAACCAATGGATGCTCTAACAATTATTACAAAATGAAGAGCAAAAGGCAACTTACACAACCTTCTCCACAAGCATTGAAGCATACTTGGGTGCTAATCTCACACGAACACAAATCATCCAGCAAGACTTAAAGAAATGGATATTAAGTGGTCTATGGCAATGATTGCATACAGGTCAGGAATGTTAATACAAAGAAATAGATGGCTGAGCATGAACAAGAAAACCAAAATTGGTTTTGACAAAACAAAGGTTAGATGTTGCAATTGTGAACTATATGGACATTTGTCAAGACAATGCTAAGAACCAAGAGTGGATAGAAACAACAACCAAACATAAGCATCAAGCAACTACCATTCAAAAAAACAAGTTCCACCTCCTATCAGTACTCCTGTATCACCAAGTCCACCTCAAATCACACAATACAAATCAAATCAACACTTAAAATCATCTGCCATAATTATCAAAGAAGATGGTGAGTGTGATTGGAGTTAGTATGAGGCTAAGATCCAATCTCTTGATATAGCCCTCATGGCAAATATAGAAGATAAGATATCTGAAAACGTGAAAGAGGGACATTAACAAAGGCTTGACAACATCTGGTATGTTGATAGTGGATGCTCCCGTTACATGACTGGCAATTCTTCCATCCTTTGGGATTTTAAAAGGAAACCAGGACGAAACATAGCCTTTGGAGGTGATAAGATAGGTGGAAAGATTACTCGTGTAGGAACAATATCAAATGGACTTATTAGCTATGAGAATATCAACTACTACCCAAACCTTCAGTTTAATCTTCTAAATATATCACAAATCTGTGATAAGTGTTATGCCACCTTATTTAACTCCAAGAACTGCTACATCCTCAAGACGATTTTTCAAACACACGAAGATTGTATCCTTTTGAAAACACCCGATCATAACAACACATACATTGTTGATATGAATACTATTTCGACATCAACTCTTGAAACATGTTTACTATCAAAAGCATCAAAAGATTTTTCCTAATCAAGGCACAAATGTTTTGGGTTACTCTAATTGTAACAACATGAACCAACATGTAAAATATGACTTAGTAATAGGTTACCATAAAAAGAATTCTTTTCTATAGACCACTACACCGCATGTCTGAAAGGAAAACAACACAGAGTGTTTGATAAGTCTAAGTTGGTGAACTCTAATAACACATCACTCAAATTGCTTCACATGGACCATTTTGGTCCAACCAATATCCTAAGCATGGGAAAGAAGTAATACTATCTTGTTATAGTACATGGTTACTCAAGATTCATACAGGTTTTCTTTCTATTACACAAGTTAGAAACATTAGAAATCAACAAATCATTTATCACTAAGAGTGAGAATCAATTGGATCTTATAGTTAAGTCTTTAAGAAGTGATAATTGTACTGAATTTAAGAATGACTTTATTTCTTCCTTTTATGCAAAGAAAGGAAACAATGATAAATTAGTTACCTATCAAAATGTCAATATGCCATTAGCATAAGGTTGCTATTTGGAAACAAAGCAGATGACAGCGGGATTGTGACTAGAAACAAAACAAGGCTTAGTGCTCAAGGATACATTGAAGAGGAAGGCATTAATTACAAAGATGTATTTCCTCTTGTTGCTAGATTGGAATTTTTAGCCCAGGTTGAACACACTTGAATCAAATAACATGAAATTATAGATCAAACTATGATGAACACAAAAAAAGCCCTTTCATCTTCAATTAGATTGTAAAATAATTTTCAAGTAATCTCCCAATCTATTGGTCATGCAATCATTAGACAACACTAATGACAATTAACCTATTATAGTAAATATAGTATTCACTAATTGCACTTAACCCCCAAGACTTAGACTAATTAATGGAAATTACATATAAAGCATAAAATTAAGTAAAACAAGATAAAATATATTGTGTTGACACAATATATATTTATTAAAATAAAACTCCTAGTCATCAAAATCTTCAATGTCTTGTCTCGGTTCTTCGACTTGAAAGTGTCGGGTTTGACCTTTACGCTGACTTGACCTTGACGTTGATTGTTGTTTACTTCCACTGTGTTGATAATATAGACTATCTTGTACATCTCCAACAATACTCCCCCTTACTCTGTTATTATCAACGCCTTCAAACGAAATTAGCACCGAGAAGTCAACATTAAAAAGATCTTCAAATTGAATATATGTGAATATTATAAAAAAGATTATTCATTTCATAAGCTTCCCTTATTTATATGCTCCCCCTCTTCGAGTGCCTCCTTTGAGAGGATGTTGGAACTGCTTTCCCAAATCTCTAATCTTGAGTGCTTTAGAAGATGTAGGAGGAGGATTCCTAGCTCAGTATCTTCTACAAACTTAAGAAACAGGTTCTATGATCACGTACACTGCTCAACTGATAAGCAGCCATCACTTACAGCAAAAATCTAAAACACATTCATAAACACAATCTCTACATTTCTAATTATATCATTTCATATTATCAAAATAAGCTTGTGTTTGCGAAAACAAGTTGTTAGGACCGTTTAGGCACGCAGTAGTAACTGATTATGCGCGTATACCAACTCAAATAATGCGGAATCTTATTTTATTGGTGATCCAATCAGGGAGAACACAGTTACGATCAATCTAATGATTAATGAAACATTATGAATGATTATAACATGATCAACTATGATCTATGAACTTGGAACAGGTTTTCTTGAGTCTCTGGATTGCTAGGGTACGATTATATGCGTAGGTATTCGAATTGTTAAGTTTTTTCACAAATTAGGAGGTATTTTTAGGTTAGGGTTTTCCATTCATACCACTGAACCATTAGCATGGTTCAGTCGTGCATCTGATGAAGGGTTTGTTGTTCAAAAACCAAAGTTTAACCTCTTAAACTTTGAGGAAAACGCAGCGGAAATATATTTAGAAACATGATTATAAAACTGAAATTTTGTGTTCTTATGGTGACATTATATATGTTTAAAACAAACCCAAAATCAAAGGATCATTATATGTGAATGAGCAAGCTATGAACATATGTAAATCTACATAAAATCACAGCTACAATGAGCTATGAATAACTACCTTTTCTTGCTAGGGAGATGAACACCAAAACAGCTCCAAATCCTCTCCAAAAGCTGTTGGAACCCGAGAGCTTGAGAGAGAGTTGAGAGCTTCTAATTTTGATTTTGCATGTGTGAAAAGAGATCCGATGGTTGAGTGTTGGACTAGTAATTAAGTAGTGAAGTTCACAAGAAAGTAAAACTCTCTCATAGGAGAGGGTGGGGCGGCCGAATAGGTCATATTCCCCCCAAAACTTAATCAAGCAATTTATAAAACTAGTTCGTTATAAGTTGTACAATTAACTTTTAATTGTATAACTTATACACTCTTTTAATACTTAATGTTATCTAACTAACTTAAATAACACTAAGTAATATTCTTGAACAAAATATCCTAATAAGTTGTTCCATCTCATATGCAACTTATTTAGAAAACCCATTTTGTAAATTTGGTGTTATTATTTAATTGCATGATCATATCATCAATTGAAAAATTGTCGGTGATTGCAAAGCTTGTTATGGGTATAACCCGACTTGGATCATGACATACTAACGGCATCAATGTTCTTTGTGTCTTGGTCATATAGAATCCAACAACTGACGCATGCAATTGATTAATATGCATGACTGAAGGTCCAGTCGTGCCACTGAGTCAATCTTATGTCTCAATCGTGCGACAGATCCAGTATCCTGGTTATGTCGTGCGACTGGTCCATTATCATGAATTATTCATGTGTATGGTCCATTAGCATGAGAACTTCATACGATAAAGTTTGAAGATGTTTCTCAATCATTATTGACTAAGAATTATGTAAACAACCACAAACCTATATAGTTAGTTCAATATGCGTTATCACACAATAAACAATGAAATATTAAACATTATATGCACCAACCACATATTGTATTTCATTCATACCCATTCAATTACATATATTTAAGACATGAAAGACATTTTACATTAAGCTCCTAAACTAGGTACACATGTATCTACACAAGTGAACCCTTGTTTGTTTGTATGCAATTTCTATGAAATTCATCAAAAATAATAAAATGAAACAACATAATATGGAAGACCTAAATGAATTTTGAAATGAAAATTTAATATAATTTCTTTTATTGTATAATTTATTATAACATTTTTTATCTATTAATTTTTTATAACTGAGAACTGAATCGATCATGAGATCACATCCTCAAGATATACCTTAGCACAAAGATGAAATTAATCATAGACAAGCAATAAGATCACACTTATAACAAAATCTAATCATAGTCTTCAAATGATTTTGAAATTCTCAAACAGATCAATAATGATTTTGAAAGTAATCATAGACAAGCAATAAGATCACACTCATAATGCCCTATCTTTTTCAACAAGAAACACATGATTCGTTAAGGTTCGATTAAATACTCTAGAATACTAGGACCCCATAATCATTCACAAAAAACCTCACCCAACTTCAAGATTTCTTGATTTTTATTACGATCTTTATGAACAAGGTTTGTGTATTAGTATGCAAGAGATTATCATCAGAATATTGCATTCTGTGATAATTCATCATTAGATGATATAACACAACTTAAGCCAATACGGTGAGAGCTCCAGGTCTATACTCATGTATAGGAAAGAAGATTACTATTTAATCATGTGCCGATAAGAGCTCCAGGTCAGTATTATCATACGACAAAGGATATCATCACTCCAGGTCAATACTTCCATACAAAAGAGGAGATTAGCATAACCACAAGACACATAAATACACCAAAAATGGCTCAAAGATATGGCTTATATGATTTCTATCATGGTGGGTGAAATTTTTAATCCAATTTTTGTCGGGACTCAGTTTTTGTGCAAACCAAACTGATTGCGTAAATCTAGACATCCATAAGCATATACTTTAATATAAATCACTATTTTGATGTCTACTTTATTATTAGGTTGAGTCTACTAAGCATATCATTAAACAATATGTTTGTTTTTATATATTTGCAATTAAAAATAAGTTGTAAATTAGATAACAACATTAGTAACTATCATTTCTCATTTTAAAATCTAGTCATGCAAAAACAAGCAATTCAAGTTCCCAACTGTCTTTTCATTTTTATTTAATTTTCATATACTCTTCCCCTAAATTTTTTTTTTACAAACCTATTTTGTTAGTATATATATACATATATACATATATATATACATATATATACGTATATATATGTATATATATAAATATGTATATATACATGTGTATATCTATATATGTACATATATATACACACATATATATATACATACATATATATAAACATACATATATATACATACATATATATATATACATACATATATATACATATATATATGTATATATATATATATAACTAAACAAAAATAGGAATTTACCAAAGTAGGTCTTCCAAACTACACTAATATGAAGATAAGAAAGGAATTCTCAAGAAATATGCAGTGATTACGAAGTGAGAACTGTGATTGTGCAGGTAATAATCCAGATTGTAGAATAAATAACATGATTTTAACCTATTATTTTGCCTCAAATTTGAATTAGTAATAATATCTGTTAGTAAACATCATTACTAACAGTCTTCTTGAATTATTCCTGCACTCATTAAGAGATTAGTTTTAAAAGGGGAACCCAGGCCAACATAGTCGTGGAAGTTCCTTTTTCATCAATATAAGTAATATGCTTTGGCATAATCGTTTAAATAATTAGGGATTATTGTATCCTTCTTTTTAATTTGCCAAATTTGTTTTGGTTTAATTAATTTGGATTTGAATGAATTAATTTTGGAAATCATTTTTTGTTTACGACCGAAGGAAAAGAATTTGGGTTTGAACTTTTGGTCATTCACATCTTTGAAACACATGAAACCGGCTTCACATGAAAAGGTTGGATGGAGGGTTTTTCATCCAACCATTCAATGATGTGTGCTTTTTACCTCTTGATCCAGAGAAGTAACTCGTTTTGCCTCTACCATGTGGAACATTCTTTGTATACTTACATTTGGAGAAGCAATACGTTTTTCCTTTCCCACTCGAAGCAAGTCTTTGAGGGTGCTTCTTTACCACATGACCTTCTTTTCCACACTAAAAAAGCCTTGAAAGGCTTTTGGAATTGGATATTGCTTTTAGGTTGTTGCATATTCTTGCTTGTTTTGGCGTTTGCTATGCTAAATAGGGAATGAGATCTTCACTAATTGACTGGGTTGCTTTGCAGTTGGAGAAGAGATTCGTATAGGTCTTGATTTAGCTTAAGGAAGCATTTGAAACTTGAAAATGTTACGTGATATCATTTTTTTATCTATTAATTTTTTACTTATATAACCGAGAACTAAATCGATCATGAGATCATAACCCCATGATATACTTCAGCACAAAGATGATATTAATCATCGACAAGCAATAAGATCACACTCATAACTGAATCTAATCATAGTCTTTGAATGATTTTGAAATTCTCAAATAGATTAATAATGATTACTCATATGTTTGTCCACATAAACCCATGCCCTATCTTTTTCATCAAGCAGTAGATGATTCTTTAAGTTTCGATTAAATGCTTTATAATGCTAGGACCCCACAATCATTTGGGAAAAACCTCACCCAACATCAGGGTTTCTTGAATTTTGTAACGATCTTTATAGAGCAAGCCTTGTGCATTGGTGTGCAAGTGATTATCAATAGCATATCACATTATGTGATGGATTCATGATTTAGATGATTTGAAACAACTTAGAACAAAATGGTGAGAGCTCCAAGTCTATACTCACGTATAACAAAGGAGATGATCATTTAATCATGTGTCGATGAGAGCTCCAGGTCAGTACTATCGTACACCAGAGGAGATCATCACTCCAGGTCAGTACTTTCGTACAATAGAGGATATTAGCACAAACACAAGATGTAACACCCGGTTATTTTTGAAGACTCAAACAAAAGAAAAAGGTGAAGAAAAAGAAAGAAAAGGAATTAACCCAAACCGAGGGGTTAAATGTGTATAAAGTACAAAATCTTTGAAACGTGGGTGTAAAAGGTGGCATGGCCGCTCATGTTGTCTACCCACACTCACATCATTTGGATTTTAGAGAGAGAAAGTGAAGAGAGCAAGAAGCTTTTGGGTTTTGGAAGAAGAATCAAGAAGAAGGCTGAATTCAAGTAAGAATTCTTGGTTCTAAGGTGTTCTTAACTAGTTTAGGCCTAAGTTATATGCTCATACATGTTATATGTTGTTGGTGTGTGTGTGTTTGGTGGGTTTTAGGTGTTGGGCTCAATTTGCAAATGGTTTGAAGAAGTTTTACCCAAAGAGCTGCAAAGGTGAGTTCTAGAACCCCTTTTTACTTGTTTTAAGCGTCTTTGGGGCTGGAAATGCATGTATGAACATTTTTATATGTTGGGTTTTACGCCCGTATGTGTTTATGTATGTATGTTGTGGGTGGGGTTTGATTTTGGGCTATGTATGTGTTTGATGTTGTTATGGTTGTGTTTCTAAGTCTTAGAATGTATGATTTAAGCTTAGAGCATGTATAGGATGATTGGGGACCGAATTAAGATGTTTATGTGTGTTAGCGACTACTCATGCGCCTAACTGAAAATAACTGCCTAAGGGTTCCCATGCGTCGAAAACTTCATGTGCCCAAATAGTATTCATGCGTCTAGGAATAGGATAAAATTGACTAAGTGTTCATATGCCTAGATAGCACATGCGCCTACGCACTCATGCGCCTGCATAGTACTCATGCGCTAGAATTGTCTAGAATAGAGTAAGTGTTGCTCATGCGCTCCAATAGTGATGATGCACCTGAAAGTTTTGTATGCGATGAAGTGTTCCTCATGTGTCTGAAAGGCTATGCGACTGCATAGTGCTAATGCGCCTGCATAGTGCCCATGCGCCTAAAGACTTAGAATTATTCCTGATTTTTGGGAAAAATTTAAAATGTAGGCTTTGACTTGGGAGGTTCCGGGGGGCAAAGTAAGTTGACTTTTTGAAGTGATACATGATGTGATGGGCAGTGTATGCATGATGGTATGTATGATGTATGTTATGTATGTATGTTGTGCCTTGTATGGTGATGTTGTAGGAGCATGTTGATGTTCCTTATTATGTATGATTATTCTTCATATGGATTTACTTTGAATGTTAATGAATGAATTGAAAAGTATTAAGTAACGTAAAGTGGAAGATAATGAAAAAAGGAACGTATGAAAGAGTGCATTCATTAATGAATGAATGAATGAAAGTAAGAAAGGCTTATAAGCAAATGTACGGAGGTTCACACCCAATGAAGGGTGTTAGCTCAACTGTGTGTAGGTTAGTTAACCCAGAAGCATGCACTGTGGGGTCCAATCCTTGTGATTGAACATATGCATCGAATCCTCGCCGCTGGCCATAGGTACTAGAGTCAGCTTCGTGCATAATGTTTGAGGTCTATGAAAGACCTCAGGCCTAGTAAACGGCTTCGTTTACAATGTTCGGGGTATAGCATATGGCATTGATCCGGAATGAAAGAGAAAATATAAGTGGTGAACGTACTTAACCTAGGTACTAGAGTCAGCTTTCTACACAGTGTTCAAGGTCTATGAGAGACCTCAGGCCCAGTAACCAGCTTCGTGCACAAAGTTTGGGGTATTGTACTTGTCATCGAGTGTAATAAAGGTATGAATGAAAGTAAGAAAGTATGAATGAATAAGAAAGAAAGTAATGAAAGTGAATGAAAATGACGTACGATGAATGAAAGAAACTTCACGAACAAATGATGAAGATAATAATGATATTATATATGTGTGCGTGCGATGCGTGATAATGTGCAAAAGTATGGTATGATTTGTAAGAGAAAGTAAAGAAGGATTTTAACGAATGTAAAGTATATTTATTTTTAAACTAGCACTCACTCAACAATGCTGAATTTTATGTGTTTCTAGTTGGCAGGTAATGATTGCTCGGGATAGCACAGGGCGGCTACATGCCTCTTTTTAGATGGCATCCATTTTTATAATGCTTTTGTGATGTAATGCAACAAGTATTTTGTAATTTGATAACGATGTATTATTTTTCAAAAGATTTTATAATGAAATAAAATGTCGTTATTAATGTTTCCCCTGCAATGATTATTTATGTTAATATAAATGTATGTTTTATGTGCGTTGATCGACCAGTTGTGAGCATCCGGGAATAGGGCCTTACAAGTTGGTATCAGAGCCAAAGTTTAAGTGAAATAGGTAAATTTTCAAAATAAACCTTAACTTAAACTGAAAATGGGATGGAAAAGGTAGGGATGCCAGTCCGATTAGCTGCGTGTCATGAGGTATTTTCTTAATGTTAACCGGCATTATGTGCCCTTGTTATGTGATTTGTTCTTTATGCTGTTAGAAGATTTAGATACTGATGTAGTCAGGATAGGTAATGCTTGGGTTTTGAAGAGTAAAGTAAGTGGCTAATCACAACTGGCCACTATAATTAGGGACTTACTGAATTGACATAAACCGACTTGCTCCCTTGAATGACCGTTTCGGTGTTTGAATTTTATAGTGTGTGTTAGAGGTGGCCGGTGGTAGATCATCGAAAGCTTCAAGGGGTGGACGTTGTGGTGTGCATGGTGCTGAACAACGGCCTAAAAGAGGAATGCCTAGAGTTGAAAAGGTGGTTCATGAAGAACCCGAAACACCTCATGCAGAGGGCGGAGATAAGAGTGCTAATTTGAGAGCCTCAATAAAGGAGGACGTTGTAGAACAAGTTCATCGGGTCATGCAGGCAATCATACCGTCTTTGGGGACCGAAGTGATAAAAGCCGAAAGGGAGGGAGAAAGAAAGGAGAGTAATAGGTCCTCGGGAGAATGGGAGTGACCGGAGCCTGAAACGGTTCTCTCCGATGATAAAGAGGTAGAAGAAGAAGAGCCTGCGCCGGAGGCGGCACGACGCTTTAACTATGAAGCATTTCAAAGATGCAAGCCCCCTCCCCTCGATCGTAATGGCACTGCTGCTGTTGCTCAGCGATGGGTGAGAGAGTTTGAAGTTGTTCTGAATATCAATGATTACCGAGAGGACCAAAAGATGAAGTTTGCTGCCCATTCATTCGTGGACTTGGCTTTGTGTTCGTGGGACAATATCGTCCAAGCCGAGGGTAATCGGGTGATAGGAAGGATGAAGTGGGTAGAGTTTAGGAGGCTGGTGATTGAGGAGTTCTGTCCTCTCCATGAGATGGACAAAGTCAAGAGAGAGTTCTTGAAGCTGGAGGCGGGAACAATGACACATCAACAATACACCATGAAGTTCAATGAGATGGCACGGCTGGTGCCGGATCAAGTGACACTCTTGTCACGAAAGATCAAGAGATGTATTCAGGGATTGGCAACGGATATTCACAGGCACATGATCGCTACCCGACCAAGCAAGTTTAGGGTGGCGGTTGTACGATGAAAGGACTGTGATGGTAGGTGAAGGCAGCAAGAAAGGTCGTGGTGATCGGAACTGGAATGGCAAGTAGATTGGAAGTGGCGGGGCCACTCCAAGCAATAAAAGTGCATGGATGGATGACTAATGTGTGGTCACATCTGGTGTGGGGATGAAGAGGTGTGGCAAGTGTTGAAAGGAGCACACGGGCAAGTGTAGGTGGGGATTGAACGTGTGCTTCAAGTGTGGGAAGCTAGGTCATATGGCACGAGTGTGCAAAGCGGGGAGATGTTTTAACTGTGGTGGCAGAAAGGACCATTTAGACACTCGAAGATATGCTTTGGGTAAGCTTCATTGATTTTGGAGGAAGTTGGGATGACCACCTACCGTTAGCTGAGTTCTCATATAACAGCAATTATCATGTGAGCCTCCTTATGAGATGCTATATGGTAGGAGCTATAGGACACCTATTGTTGGGGTGATATCGGCCATAAAGAGTTAGGGAGCGTCGAAGTGGTTGAGGCAACGACTGAGAAGCTAGAAAGGATCAAAGCCTATATGAATGCAACTAAAGATAGGCAGAAGTCATATGCCGATAAGAGACATTGACCGATTGAGTTCCTCGTGGGTGATAGAGTCATGTTGAAGGTCTCACCTTAGAAAAGTATCATTCGGTTCAAAAAGTGGGGCATGTTGAGCCCAAGGTACAAAGCGCCTTTCCGAATCGTTGCTCGAGTAGAAGAGGTGGCCTATAAAGTAGAGTTGCCAAATGAGTTAAGTGGAATTCATCCGACATTCCATTTATCTCATGTGAGAAAGTGTTAAGTTAACGAAGATATGATCGTACCACTGAAGGATATCTAGGTAGATGAATGGCTCAATTATGTGGAGCAACCAATGGCGATCATTGATCGTAAAGAGAAGAGGTTAAGGAATAAAGTGGTTCCTCTTGTGCGTGTATAGTGGAAGCACAGGAAGGGATCTGAGTCTACATGGGAGACTGAAGAGGAAATGAGACAGCATTCCCACGATTGTTTGAGGAGTAATAGATTTCGAGGACGAAAACTATATAGGGGTTGGGCTTGTAACACCTGGTTATTCTGGAACACTCAAACAAAAGAATAAAGTGAAGAAAAAGAAAGAAAAGGAATTTAACCCAAGTCGAGGGGTTAAATGTGTAAAAAGGACAAAATGTTTGAAAAGTGAGTGTAAAATGTGGCATGGCCGCCCATGTTGTCTACACACACTCACATCATTCGGATTTTAGATAGAGAAAGCAAAGAGAGCAGGAAGCTTTCGTGTTTTGGAAGAAGAATCAAGAAGAAGGCTGAATTTAGGTAAGATTCCTGGTTCTAAGGTGTTCTTAACTGGTTTATACCTTGGTTATATGCTCATACGTGTTATATGTTGTTGGTGTGTGTGTGTGTTTGGTGGGTTTTATGTGTTTGAGCTCAATTTGCAAACGGGTTTGAAGAAGTCTTACCCAAAGAGCTGCAAAGGTAAGTTCTAGAACCCCTCTTTACTTATTTTAAACTGCTTTGGGGCTGGAAATGCATGTATGAATGTTTTTATATGTTGGGTTGTATACCCGTATGTGTTATGTATGTATGTTGTGGGTGAGGTTTGATTTTGGGCTATGTATGTGTTTGATGTTGTTATCGTTTTGTTTCTAAGGTTTAGAATGTACGTTTTAAGCTTAGAGCATGTTATAAGATGATTGGGGACCGAATTATGATGTTTAAATGTGTTTTAGACTACTCATACACCTAAATAGGAGCTCATGCGCCTAACTGAAAATAACTGCCTAAGTGTACCCATGCGCCCAAAACCTCATGCGCCAAAATAGTACTCACGCACCTAGGAATAGGATGAAATTGACTAAGTGTTCCTACGCCCAGATATCTCATGCGCCTAGGCACTCATGCGCCTGTATAGTGCTCAAGCGCCTAGAATTACCGAGCATAGACTAAGTGTTGCTCGGGCGCCCCAATAGTGCTAATGCACCTGAAAGTTTTCCATGCACCTAAGCGTTGCTCAAGCATCTGAAAGGCCATGTGCCTGCATAGTGCTCATGCGCCTGCATAGTGCCCATGCGCCTAAATACTTAGAATTATTTTCTGATTTTTGGGGAAAATTGTAAATGTAGGTTTTGACTTGGGAGGTTCTCGGGGGCAAAGTAAGTTGACTTTTTGAAGTCATAGAAGATGTGATAGGTAATGTATGCATGATGGTATGTATGATGTAAGTTATATATGTATGTTGTGCCTTATATGGTGATGTTGCATGATCATGTTGATGTTCCTTATTATGTATGATTATTCTTCTCGTGGCTTTACGTTGAATGTTAATGAATGAAATGAAAAGTATTATGTAACGTAAAGTGGAAGATAATGAAAAGATATACATAATGAAATAATGCATAAATTAATGAATGAATGAATGAATGAAAGTAAGAAATGCTTGCAAGCAAATCTATGGACGTTCTCACCCAATGAAGGGTGTTAGCTCAACTGTGTGCAGGTTAGCTACCCCAGAATGATGCACACTGGGGTCCAATCCTTGTGATGGACCATATGTATGGGATCCTTGCCGCTTGCCCTAGGTATTGGAGTCAGCTTCATGCACACTGTTTGAGGTCTATGAAAGACCACAGGCCTAGTAACCAGCTTCGTGCATAATGTTTGGGGTATAGCATGTGGCATTGATCCGGAATGAAAAAGAAAAGATAAGTGGTGAATGTACTTACCCCAGGTATTGGAGTCAGCTTCGTGCACAATGTTCGAGGTCTATAAAAGACCTCAAGCCCAGTAACCAGCTTTATGCACAATGTTGGGGTATTGTACATGTCATGGAGTGTAATGAACATACGAATGAAAGAAAGAAAGTATGAATGAATGAGAATGAAAGTAATGAAAGTGAATGATAACGACGTATGATGAATGAAAGAAAGTTAATGAACGAATGATGAAGATAATAATGATATTATCTATGTGTACGTGCGATGCATGATCATGTGCAAAAGTATGGTATGATTTTAAGTATATTTAATTTGAAAACTAGAACTCAGTCAGCAACACTGACTTTTATGTGTTTCTAGTTGGCAAGTAATGATTGCTGGGGATGGCACGGGGTGGCTACTTGGCTCTTTTCGGATGGCATCCATTTTTATAATGCTTTTGTGATGTAATGCAAGAAGTATTTTGTGATGTGATAATGATGTATTATTTTGCAAAAGCTTTTATAATGAAATGAAATGTAGTTTTTAATGTTTCTGCTACAATGATTATTTACGTTAATATTAGTGTATGTTTTATGTTCGATGATCGTCCAGTTGTGAGCGTCCCGGGAATGGGGCCCTACATAACACACATAAATACACCAAACATGACTCAAAGATATGGCCTATATGATTTATATCATGGTGTGTGAAAGATCAATTGTCAATCCAATTTTTGTCCGGACTTAGTTTTGTGCAAGCCAAAATCATTTCGTAAATCCAGATGTCCTTAAACATATATTTTAATTTAAATCATTATGTTGTTGTCTACTTTGTTCTTCAGGCTGAGTCTATCAAGCATATTATTAAAGAATCTGTTTTTTTTAATTTTTTGCAATTAAAAAGAAGATGTAAAAACAGATAACAACATAAGTTACTATCATTTCTCATATTAAACATCAGTCATACACAAACAAGCATATTCAGAAGATATACAATCATTTCTAAATCATCTCAAATCAAGTTCCAAGTTCTCTTTTCATTTTGATTTACAATACTCTCCCCCTAAACTTTTTATTTTTGCAAACCTATTTTTCATTTTTTCATTTTTTAATTTTTTAATTTTTTAATTTTTTAATTTTTTAATTTTTTTATAAAACTGTACAAAAATAAAAATTATCAATGGTCTTCCAAACTACACTAATATCAAGATAAGAAATGAATTATCAAGAGATATGCAGTGGTTGTGAAGTGAGAACTATGATTGTGTAGATTAAAAATCCACATTCTGGATAAAATACCATGACTTTAACCTCATTGTTCCGCCTCAAATTGAATTAGGAACAATCTCTGTCAGTAAACCGGATTACTAACAATCCTCTTGAATTGTTCGTGAACTCATTAACTGATGAATTTGAAATGGGAACCTAGGCCATTGTAGTCCTGGAAGTTCCTTTTTCATCAATACAAGAAACCTGCTCTTGCACACAAATGTTTAAACAATCAGGGATATCTGTATCCTTCTTTTTTATTGCCAAGTTTGTTCTAATTCATTTAATTCTGATATTAGTGAATTAAATTTGGAAAACATTTTCTGTTTAAGACCAGAAGGAAAAGAATTTGGTTTTTAACCTTTGGTCATTTTCATCTTTGTATCATGTGAAACCGGCATCACATGAAAAGGTTTGGATGCAGGGTTTTTCATCCAACCATTCAAAGATGTGTGCTTTATACCACTTGATCCAGAGAAGCAACCCATGTTGCCTTTACCATGTGGAACAATCTTTGTAGACTTATAGCTGGAGAAGCAATTGTTTTGCCTTTACCGTCCATAGCAAGCCTTTGAGGACATTTCTTTACCACATGACCTTCTTTCCCACACTCAAAACAAGCCTTGAAAGGCTTTTGATTCTTTGTTGTGTCGTGTTGTGCACATGGTGATTAGCATTGCTTTGAGCTTGTAGCAGTTTCTTGCTTATTCTGAAGTTTTCCATGCTGAGCAGGAAATGAGATCTTCAATGATTGACTGGGTTGTTTTCTAGTTGGAGTTGAGTTCCGTATTGGTCTTGATTCAACATTTGGAAGCTTTCGAGACTTGACAATTTCAGGTGATATCTTGATCTTTGAAAACCAACAGTATCCTATGTGTTTGATTCATCAACTGAGCTTGACCAGTCTCGTGTACATAGATCTGCGTCCAATGGATCTTGATTGACAGAAGTAGGATGTGTTGTTGTTGTTGGAACTTGATGATTAGATGATACGTGATTTATCTCTTCTTTCACAATCTTGACAGGCTCATAAGTAGGAATTCCACCTTCTTTAAACTTATCAAAGAAGTTAGAAGAAATAGTAGATATAGATTTACAAACAACCGGGACTAAACAATCGTTAGCTTGACTGTGAGCATTCGGTTTATTATATCCTATACCAGTTGAAGAATCATAAGCATCTTGCACCTCATTAAGTTTGACATGGCTTAAACATGCATGTTGACTAATAATAGGTTGTTCAAACAAATCATTTCTAGGATGAGGTCCGGGGATGGGTGAATAACATAAAGTAGAAGGAGGTGGAACTGAATTAAATACAGTTTCACCGTCTGATTTATATCCACCCCATGTTTTACCTACGCCCCTTGTTATTTAGCAATAAACCCATCCTTTTTCATGTGTGAAAGGGTCCATTTATCAAGCTTTGTTTGATGTTGTGTTGTTTCAAATTGAGCTAAAACAGCCCTTTCTCTTAGAATATTAATTTCAACGTTACGCTCCAAAATAGTTCTTCTTAAAAGATCATTTTAGCCAATGCTTTATTAAGTTTCCTTGAAAAAGTAATTTGATTTTTCTTTCATTCATGATTGATTATTTTAAACTCCTCTTCATTTTCTTGTAAAAATCTGTTTGCCTTATAAATCCCAAATAATCTGATTTTTTCAAGACGAAGAACGCATATCTTGAACAGTCTTATAACGAGGAACCATGATAGTTCGTTGTGTAGCTAAGTTCTTTTCACAGTTGCAAACCCTTATGATTTTTTGTTGTTCCTCTTCTTTGACCTTTAACATTTGGTCAGCCTCAGATTTGCTGATACATGTATGTCCCTAGATCATGATATGTGATGTAATAGATCTTGTTTGGTATGATTAATGAAATGATATTGATAGTTTGTTAGTTATAATGTTTAATGTTTCATTAATGTGTCGACATTGAATTGGTTAATTACGTTAGTGATTGCTTGAATGATTACACATAATGTTTATTAATTAATACATTTAAACTTAACATAATGAAGTTCTCATGCGAATGGCTCACGGGAATGAACCATACGCATGAATAACTTCACACGATTGACTCAGTCGCACGACTGAACCAGGAGACTGGATCAGTCGTACGATTGTAACATAAGATTGGCTTAGTCGCACGACTGAACACTCAGTCGTACGAATGAATCAACCGCATGCTTCAATCGCACGACTGAACCATACTAATGATTCAATCGCGCGATTGAATAATACCAACCTATAAATACAACTCAATTCGTGAAAAAGGGGGCCTCTCGATCAATTAAGATTCCAGACGAACCCTAGCCGTCCAGAAACCTCCCAATTCGTTCTCCAAGTTCATAGAACACATTAGATTGATTCCCAATCGATTTCTAACGTTAGTTTCAATTCTTGATTGATTCTTCGTGTGTTCTCACTGATTGGATCGCCAATCATATAGGATTCCGCACTATTTGATCTGGTTTACACGTTAATCTCTAGGTATTTCGGTCAAATACCAGGTCCTGACAAGTGGTATCAGAGCATTGGCTCTTGATTAAGTGTGATTCAATCAAGATTGATAAAAAGTTTGTGTTTTTGAACTAGAAACGCAATCTTTTGTGTCAAAAGTGATCTTGGTCATTCCCTGCTCATCAAAGTTTGGTTTCTACGGACATAGGCAATTCAACCTTGCGAAAGTTCGAATTTTTACGGCTAAAACACGTTTAACCTAGAAATTTTCGCATAACAGCAGCTTCAGTCGCACGAGTGAGCCATTCGCACGACTGGACTCATTCGCATTGCTCAGTCGCACGATTGGACATAGTTGTATCTCCATTCGTATGATTGAACCATTCGGTCGCACGGTTCATACGCATGAGATTCATTCGCACGACTGAGCTAATCACTTAGTTCAGCCGCACGATTGAACCAGTCGTAGAGTTCATACGCACGACTGAGTGTTCATACGCACGCCTAGTCCATTCGCACCCTTCAGTCGGCTGAGTGAAAATTGCTTATTAGACTTAAAGTTATTTACAATGGAAGATTAAATGTCAGCCTTTACTGCTGGGAAGGACTCTAGGATCCAGAACCTGCTGCTACTTGAGAGTGAGGTGGGTAATCATAATAAACCACCAAAGCTTTTAACGTTAGATGAGTTTCCCCACTCGAAACAACGTTTTGAGATCTACCTCAATGGAGTGGATCCGAATCTATGGGAGGCCATCGAGATTGGATATAGTACAACGGTGGGAGCCGATGGAGTAAAGTTACCTTAGGAGGGATGACAGACGCGCAGAAAGTCAATACAATGCATAGAAGAGGGTCTATGCATTGATTACACAGTCTATCCCTAAAGAGATATTCCACGAGTACTTATAGAATAAGCAGTCCAAGAAACTATGGGATGAGCTAGAGAAGAGGTACGATGGGAATGCCTCGTTGAAGGCAATCAAGGCTAAGGAGTTAAAGAAGGAATTCGACAACTTCTCATCGATGGGAAACGAGAGTTTGGACGATGTTATAGATAGATTCTACCATCTGATGAGTGAACTGCATACACATGGAGTGGCTACTACCATGGAAGAGAAAGTTAATAATTTTGCAGACGGATTGCCTGAAAAATGGGTTTCATTCGTGTCTAATCTGAAGAATCACTTAGAATGAAGTACAGAGCTTAGAATCTACGTACAATCAAAATCCAGCTTTATACAATGCCACTCCTCAAGCTAAGACATCTGGAGCACCCCTCTAGACTATATTTGTGTCTAGCTTATCGAGTCCTACACATGCACCTTCTTCAGGTTCAGAAATGTCAGGGTCTTCTTGTACCCATACATTGGATCTGAAGCAAATGCTACTAGACTGAAGACCGAGAACCTTGGTAATGTGACTGTGGAAGTAGCTCGAGAGCACATGCATCTATTAGCAGCAATGGTCCATTCCTATGATGAACTTGCTGCTGGAAAGATTGGAAACTGCCATCTGGCAGACAAGGACTACGAGCAGGTGGACGAAATGGAGCTTGAGAGAATGGACATAATGTGGGCCTTAGCGAGTGCTGTCCGGAGGGCGAAGAAGTTTGTGAAAAAGACTGGACAGAACTTGGTTGCTACTAAGGATACCACCTTTGGCTTCGACAAGAGTAAAGTGACCTGCTTTAACTGTGGTGAAAAGGGGCACTTCAAGAGAGAATGTGTGAAGCCAAAGAAGACTGGGAACGGGAACCCGTTCTCATCCTTCACCGTCTAGACAAGCAAACTACCAGTTCTACTTCCTCAGACAAGGACTCAAAAGCCTTGACTGCTCATGATGATGAAGGACATGATTGGAGCTTTAGGTTTGTCTCACCAGGGGAATCAAACATTGCAAATGTAGAAGATATTGACCGTGATTCCGCTAGTGAAGGAGATCTAGCAGTTGAGATAGCAATGTCACATAGTAAAGAAGCAACTGCAACCGAGGTCAATTACAAGCCAAAAGTGGAGACTACCATGTCAGAGACACAAACGACAGAAGCAAAAGAATCAGAATCATCTCATACTGCATTAATGGCAAACGCTTCTGAATCAGCTTAGGTAAGTACTACTGACACAATGTTTATAATCATGCTTGTTCTGATTGTGATGCCTTTAGAATAGCATAGATGCTAAATTTGCTAGGTTACTAGATCATAATGATAACTTGATAAAAGATTTGCATCTATGCACTGAGGCTAATAGGGTATTAAAACAAAATGAGCTCAGTTATAAAGAAAAGATAGACCTTTTGACTAAACAGCTTAGGGAAACCGAAGTAGTTGCCTTTAATCAAGCTAATGACATTAGGTATTATCTAAACTCCCTAGAAGACACTAAGGCAAAAGGCAGTTCTAGAAGTAGAAGTAAATTCACTAAAACAGAAACTGCATAGTTGGACTAGTTCGTCGCACATAGTCCAACACTTAGTGAAAGAAAGGAACAACGGGGAGGGACTGGGTTATAAAATGGTTCCGCCACCACCAGAGACTTTGATGAACCCTAAAACTAGACCTATAAATAGTAATCCCATCAAGGATCATGTAGTGTCTACTCCTCTTGTTAGTGATCCAGATTCCTTATGTTCATCTATTGACACTGGAAACAAACAAATGGAGATCACGTCAAAGGCAAAGGGTAATTTGCTTTGTGTTAATCTGGAAAAGGAATTTGAAAAGGTTGACTTAAAGTCAGGTTCAAACAAAGTCAAATCAGAACCAAAAGGGCTTTTAAGGATAATCTTTCACATACTTCAAGTCAAAGACCAATTAACCAAAAACAAAGGATGTCAAACAGGTTAAATCAGTTAAGTTTTTTTAAACCAGTAAACACATCAAAAGAACCAGAGTCAAAACCTAAAGTGAGTGATGTTACTAGACTGTCACACACGTCTCCACAAAGAAGTTTAATCATAAAGTTGATAGCAGGGCGTGCTACAACTGTGGAGAATTTGGACACATTGCTCCCTACTGTCCTTATTATCAGACACCTAGGAAGAAGATTGAACTTCAGGACTCAAAACTTAAGTCTTCTAAGAGGAGCTCTTTAACTCCACCTAGAAGAACTAGTGAACAGAAATTTCAATCCGTTAGCCAGTCGACTGTTTATCACAAACAGGCATTGCACAAATCTGGCTTATGGAAAGAGAAGTCAATCACTATGTCTGATAATGATGACCAGAAGGAACCTGAGCTACCCTCACCTTCTAAGGGTCCATGGGTTGAATTTCTGATGTGTGATGCCTTTGGGAAACCCAAGCCAGTAAAGGCTTGGGTTCCTAACCTAAACTAATCCTTTACCTTGTATGTGTAGGTTGTTTAATACAGTGCTGAAACTAACACGTGGATAGTAGACAGCGGAGCATCCAGGCACATGACAGGAAAGAACAGAGCTCTTTTATGAAATGTCAAACAAATAAAAGGAGGGCATGTTTCGTTTGAGGAAACAGGGGGGCTATATCACAGCTCAAAAAGTTGGAAATCAGAAAGTTAAGTTTGATAGGGTGAACTATGTTCAGCAACTTCAAAACAACTTACTCTCTGTTTCACAAATATGTGATAAGGAATTTAAAGTCATCTTTGACAACAAGAAGTGTTACGTACTGAAGAAAGACTACGTGATCCCAGACGAGCAAGTTTTGATGACTGCTTCAAGATATAAATATCTTTATGTCTTGGATCTGTCAACAGCTTCTACAATGGATCATGAGGTTCAGTGTTTTCTATCCAAAGCTACTGAAAAAGACTCCATCTCCTGGCATAGGAGAATGGGACACATCAGTCAAAGGAAGATGAATCACTTGATTCAGAAGGATCTGGTGAGAGGTGTAAATGTCAAGAACTTTCAGCTTCCTGATTTCTGTATAGCTTGCAAGAAAGGTAAACAACAAAGAAGTCTTATAAGGAAAAGAAAGTTAATTCAATAGAACTTCCTCTTGAACTTCTACACATGGATCTGTTCGGTCCAGTCAGTACAAAAAGCATTGCAGGTGACTTGTACTGTTTTGTGGTCACCTATGACTACTCAAGGTTCACTTGGGTAATGTTTCTGAAATCCAAATCAGAAACATTTGAATCATTCAGGAGTTGGTAACCACACTGGAATCTCTCTACAAGCTGAAAGTTAGACAAGTACGCTCAGACAACGGAACGGAATTCAAGAACCAGTGGATGGTGGAATACTGCAAGGAAAAGGGGATTGTGCATCAATTCACTTCTGCTTACACACCTCAGATGAATGGCGTTGCTGAGAGAAAGAACAGGAGTTTGATAGAGACAGCACGGACTATGCTGGCAGACTCGAAACTGCCTATCCAATTCTGGAATGAGGCAGTGGCAAATACATGTTATACACTGAATCGAGTCCTGATAGTCAAGCGCCACTCAAAAACATGTTACGAGCTACTACATAGACGAAAACCGAACTTGGAGTATCTCGAACCATTTGGGGCGCCGTGCACACTTGTGAAGAAGACACAAGAAGGTAAATTCAGCGAGAAGGCAGATGAAGGCATCTTTCTAGGATACACATACCTAACAAGCGAGTTTACAAGAACTCAACAGGTCTAGTAGAAGTTTGGTGTAATGTTGATGTTCAACGATTCACCACACCACCTACTGGGAAGGACCCGCCTACTTCTTTGACTATGATGGATTCTTCAAGTCATTCAACATTCCTCTCTCTCCCTCAAATGACGAATTAGCTACATGAATGATGTATGATAGCTTGAATCCACCAACATCTAGCTCACAGGGAGAATCATCTACTCATTCAGGGGGAGTAATCGACGACAGTGACACCTCCTCTGAAAATGAAGCTGAAGAAGCTAACCAGAACAGTCAGGAGGAACAGGTTCCAGTTCCTGAAAGTCCACAAGCATCTACCAGTGGTGCACCTTCGACGTCAAAGCCTCAAACTCCAAACCACCTCAGATGAAGAACCAAATGTTCATCATCTTGGCTCTAAGGTAGCTGTTCCTACTACTCCAGGATCACGTCTAAACATTTATCATCCCTTAGACAATGTCATTGGGGATGTCCGATCAGGAGTACAAACCCGAAATCAGCTATACTCAGCTGATTATGCCTCTATTATGGAAAAGGGATATATCCATGATGGTGCCTATCAGTGTTTTGTCTCACAGGTTGAGCCAAAATATGTCAGTGAAGCACTAATGATGAGGCTGGGTGAGTGCAATGCAAGAAGAACTTCTTCAGTTCAAGAGTTAGGTGTATGGTCTCTGGTTGATAGACCTAAAGGTGCTAAGGTCATTGGCACCAAATGGGTTTTAAAATGCAAGAAAGATGACCAAGGGTCATTATCAGGAACAAGGCTCGACTGGTTGTTCAGGGATTTTGCCAAGTCGAGGAATTGATTACAATGAGGTATTTGCACCCGTGGCAAGGATGGAAGCCATTCGTATCTTCCTTGCCTATGCATCGTACATGAAGATTAAAGTCTATCAATTAGATGTGAAGAGTGCATTTCTTCATGGGGAAATCAGAGAAACAGTTTATGTCAGTCAACCCGAGGGATTTGAAGATCCTTATCATCGGATAGAGTCTACAAGCTCGACAAGGCTTTATACGGGCTTCATCAAGCTCCAAGAGCTTGGTATGAGAAACTCTCGACTCATCTTGTGAAACACGGCTTTCGCAAGGGAGTCATTGAGTGCATGCTGTTCATTAAATAAAAAGATGGCGACCTACTGCTCATACAAATCTATGTTGATGACATAATTTTCGGTTCAAAGAACGAAGAGTTATGCAAAGAATTTGAAGAAGTTATGCAGAAAGAGTTTGAGATGAGTGCTATGGGGGAGATGAAGTTCTTTCTCGGACTACAGGTGGATCAAACACCAATGGGATCTTTCTACATTAGACCAAGTACGTAAGAACATTCTAAATCGCTTTGACAAGGAGAATGCATCTGCTGCCGGTACTCCACGGCTACGAATCACGACATTGCACCTGATGAAAATGGAGATCTTGTGGATGCCACGATGTACCGAGGAATGATTGGATCCCTCATGTATCTCACTGCCTCTAGACCTGATATCATGTACGCGACATGTTTATGTTCTAGATATCAGGCTAAACCTAAGTTAATCATCTGATCGGGGTCAAAAGGATTTTTCGCTATCTAAAGGGTACACCCACACTTGGTTGTGGTATCCTCATGATGATGATTTTGAGCTCATGGCGTATAGTGACTCAGACTACGGAGGCTGCAAGATGAACTACAAGTCTACACCAGCAGGGTGTCAATTCTTTGGGAGAACATTAATTACCTGGCAGTGTGAAGCAGACATCGGTTGCATTGTCAACCTGTGAAGCCGAATATGTGTTGCTGCAAGTTGCTGTTCACAAATCATCTGGATTCAACAGCAAATGCGGGATTACGGTTTTAACGTTCCATTCTACTCCTATTTTTGTAGATAACTCTGCTGCAATTGCAGTAACTAAAAATCCGGTCCAACATCCTAAGACCAAACATATCAGTATAAATATCACTTCATACGAGATTGTTTCGAAAAGAACTTAATTGATGTGGTAAAAATTAATACTGATTTTCAACGCGCTGACCTCTATACTAAAGCCTTTGATAAACCACGTTTTCAATATCTGCTAGAGGTCAACGACGTTAAAAAGAGAAGTGAGGTTATTCCTCATGATGATCATGTTAGTCCGATGTAGTTTAGTAATTTTTTTTTCGATTTTATTTTATTCTATTTTTTTTATTTTAGTCTGTTTAAATTAAACTCATGTTTTTGCTGTTTATTAAAATCCTAAAATAATTAAACCAGGTTTGATTTTAGTATTTTAGGGGGAATAAGTCAGCAAGTAACATTAAAAAACGAGGGAGAAGAAGTGGAAAGCTGATATAAGGTAGATTGTATCTGTGATACCGATTCAAACCCTTTGGAATATGATAGTACATAGGAACAAGTCAATAGGGACTTTAAAATCCTAATTTAGAAAAGATGAAAAAAAATTCAAAGTATAAGTCTGTGTAGTCTAAGCAATATAAAGGGAAGATGATAGAAAAACTGGTAACTCCTAAGGTAACACAATGAGAGTAGACCTAGAGGTTGCTAGACCACAATTGATATGTCGGTAGATTCAACACAATAGATGATTAGACCGACTGATGATCTCAAGATCAAACTAAGTTCTTCAACTGACTGTGGGCTTCCATCTTATCACTGGTTAACACAATCAATAATATTCCAATAAGGGGTAATGAGCATGTAAACGCCACAAATTGTGTGGGATCACCATAAATAGAGCAAAGCACGAAAAAAAATGAAGAAAAATGCTATCAAGCTAATGACCTATGTTGTTGGTGCATTTGGTGCAAAATAAAAGCTGCTCTAACAAGGAGATAGGTTTGTGGCCTCTCTGTTGTGCAATGGCACTGACCTGAGGAAAGAATAACCTAGATATTCTAGAATTCATTGTTGTTTGCCGCCTCTTTGCTGTGCGATGGCACTGACCTGAGGACTGGTTTCTCTATGAAAGCTCTAAGAATAGTCTCTTCTTGTAACAATACCCGTAGACCGCTCAAAAGCTCCTGAGGGATGTTGATTACCATATAAGTGTGGGATCCACAAATGTTCATTGAATTAAATAAACCAAAAACAATCACCAGTTTGAGTCAAGAGTCCGTGTATGGATTTAAGTGGACAAACATATTGACAATCATTGTGGCTGCAATTCTTGAAAGTTCAAATCAATGTGGTAATCTAAGAGTTCCAGTATGATTTCCTAAAGCTGCTAATGACTCTGGATGAACACCAAGAATTGAGCATCAAAAGATTTTGATAACAAGTCCCAAATGAGTTGATGTACCTGTATGATTCCAAATTGAATTGGTCCAGGTGTGGTCAATCTAAGTTGAAGCGTCGATTCTGGAACCAAATCACGTACATTTCCATCTTAGGGTTTTATCTCTCACAAAAAGTCCAAAAACAAATTTTTTTTGTATTTAGTTTAAGTTCCTAGTTTAATTTTTTTTTGTGTGTGTCTGTCAGATTACATCAGGAAAATCAAAATGGAATTAACTCACCTAAAAGGTTCATGTCTGAGATGGCCACATGGTTTTCAAAGTTTAAAGAGTCACGTCAGAGGTGACAACATGTTTTAAAAGAGTCACGTCTGAGGTGACTGAATTGCTTAAGAGCTTATAATGTTATTGTCCAGAAGTTAAAAGGGTCTTAAAAGTAAAATGTTCAAAATGACTGTAAACTCACTAAGTGTGACCCATTCGCACACTTGGATCATGGTTGTGGACCAACTATGTGAATGGCTCCCAATCGGCCGAATGGACATGAGAATGATCCATTCGACCGAATAGAAGGGGGAGAATGAAGCAGTCGACCGACTGAGGCTCAGTCGGTCCACTGAAGATGCGAATGAAAGAGACCGAATGAGGAAGTCGACCGACTGAGACTCAGTCGGCCGACTGAATGCGATTGACTAGGCCAATCGTACGACTGAGTCTCAGTCGCCCGAATGAACTGAGCGAATGAGGCCAGTCGGCCGATTGAACTTAGGTTCAGTATTTAAGGGCCTCAGTCGATCGCATGTTCCTCATCACACCAAAATCGCACCCAAATCGCATTCTTCCCGTTACTCTGCCACAAATTGCTACAGATCCTGATTTACATTGCTGTTGAGTTTCTTACATTCGAGTGATGATTTTACAGGTACATACTCTTGAATCTTACCAAAATCAGAAGATTAAGAACCTACATAAGAGACACTCGATTGAATCAAGAACCGAACTGTGAAATGACCTAATCACCTTCGTAAACTAAGCAAAATGTTAAAATTAAGTTTAATAGGTTATTAGTGACAAGTAGGCGAGTCTAATGGACCATTAAACACTGTTAAATGACTTAAATTGGTCAAGATTCGACCCACAGGCGATCAAACAGTGGGGCAAGCGACTGGTCGTTCGAATGAACTCCAATCGCATGATTGAACCATGCGATTGGGTCATTCGGCCAAATGAACCACCCGAATGAGTTCAGTCGGCCGACTGAACCAATCGAAGACTCAGTCGGCAGATTGAACTCAATCGCATGTCTCATTCAACCGAATGAACTCAGTCATACTTAAGAACAACCAAATGACTCTAGTCGCATGATTCATTCGCATGAATGAATGAGAATGGAAGTGAAACACTACACTTAGAACTGAATTCTGATGTATTATGTACTAATGATCATGTGTTTTGTGTTTCAGGAAAAATGGCTGACAGATGGTCTCTTAATCCAAAGCACAACATATGTGCCCATTTGGACCACACAACTCGGAACGGGGCCAAGTTCTCCGAGATTATAGCCTTCTTGAAACGCTCACGGATACATAAGGCTATATCTACACCGTGCACGCCTTACAAATCACTACACCAGGCATTCTGGGAGAATGCCTCAGTGGATCACTCTCGTGAGCCATACAGCATCCGAAGCACCATTATGGGTCAAGCTATCAACATTACCGCTACTGACATCCAGAGAATCCTTGAGTTTGGGGATGACTCCACTCACCCCACTAAGTTACATCCTTTGACAGTGAGAGGGTGTTTCCTCCGAATCAAGTATGCGGGGGACATTAACTCGGGGGTGCTAAATAAGAGCAACCTGTGCCCACAATACAAAAATCTGGCACATGTGATTCTTAAGTGCATTGCTTCGAGAAGGGGTGGTTTCGATGACCTATCAGATCAGATACAAAATGGCTTCGTGGCTCTGGTGCTGAACCCCCATTCAGCTTCTCCAATATGATCTTTGCTTATTTGGTAGAGAACATTGAAGCAAAAGGGAAAGAAGGTTTTTGTATGTATCCAAGGTTTCTGCAGATGATATTCAATGAGAAGCTGCCTCTGCTCCCCAAGGAAAGTCACGATGCAGTGACTTTGGAACTTATGGATGACACTACTTTGGGTAGGATGGTGGTGTACCGGGGCAAGCAAGTGAAGCCCCAGGCAAAGAGGCTGATTGGCCATTTAGCAGATGAAAGTTATGTGGCACCGGGGAGACGCCAATGGCGTCACGAGGAGAGTGACTCCCACGTGGAGCCAATTGTCCTACCCATTGATGATTCAGATGATGATGATAGTGGGGTGTCGGAGACAATATGCCTGTTCCACAGAGAGGCACTACGTCTGATGTCGTGCCTCTAGTATCCGCCCCGGCTGCAGAAGTTACCGAATCAGCTGGGTTTCATCATGATTTTGTCCTTGAGACAGAAGTAGAAGAAGAAGAGTCTGATGAGGAGCCCCTTACCAGGACTGTGGGAAGAAAAGTGGTTCCCACAGTACATGGGCTTCAGGTGGTTGGTGAGCACCCAAGAGACTCAGGAGAGACAGAGACCGCCCGACCTATGCTCCAGGGTCAATCGGCAGGGTAGGAGGGGGAGCATCCACCTCGAAAGGAACGAGGAGAAAACGGATGGCTCAACCCCATGGGCAGAAACCAAAGAAGAAGTGTTGTTTGACCTTCATCACTACTACCTCAGCCACTACAGCCACCACCACCACTACCACCTCTTCAGACACAGCATCCACCACCATAGCCACCATAGCCCCCACAGCAACCACAAACACCACCAGACCTACCACCACAATACAGATCCCAGCCACCACTACATTATTCACCCCTCACTCACCACAACTATCATCCCGACCTAACCCGATATTCACCACAACCACCACCACCACCACTAGCCACCAAACCGAGCCCTCAGCCTATCCCTCATCCACTTACAGATCACCTCTACCTACAGTTGCGGTAGAAGAACAGTTGTCGGCACTAAACAGAATGGTAATGCGTTTGCTGGCTGCCGATGAGGAAAAGGCCTCCCAAATCCGCCAGCTTACTGACCTGACTGCCACAAACTCCCAAATTGCAGAGCAGGCTCAAGTGATTGAAAGACAGGCCCGACAGATGACTGCCCAGAGAAACGAGATAGCCCTTCTCCAAGCTCAAAGCGTCACCTCAGGGAAGAAAATAGAGGAGTTGAAAAGGCTAAAAAGACCATTTTGCTAAAGCTGAAACGATCAAGGAGGAGCCATTAAAGATAAGGGATGGGGACAGAATGATGATGATGATGAAGACGATGATGATGATGATGAGAGTTAAACTGACGAAGAGAAAACTGAAGAATGGCACGAAGATGATGACACTGACGGAGGAGAAGCAGCTGAATCTGTCTCAGCTCCAGGGCAAGAGAAAAGATCAAAGAACAGACAAGATCTGCCAGCTTCTGCTTCTTCACCTCCATGTGATGAGCCGAGTATTCAGGATAAAAGTAAATAGTAGATGTTTATGTATTTATTTAGTTTTGTATTCTGTATTGAAAAACCATGTATTAAATGTTTATATTAAGTTAATGCATTTCGTTTGATAAATTACTAATGATTTGAGTGTGAAATGTGTAAATCAAACAGATCCAAATTACAAAAGAGTTGAGTTTGATATTGTTCCCCTTCAGCAGGTCAAGTCTCAACTCACAATGGTTCTTGATCTGCAAGGGATTGTCAAAAGGTCAGTGAGTTATACCCCTGAAGAAGGGGAAATAATTCATGATCTATCAAACGAGCAACTAGCACAAATTTTCAAGCTCAATCCTGATGAAATAGTGAAAGATGCTCCGATATGTAATTCTACCTATGATGACGAGCTAAATGAAATTGATGAAATAGAGATAGAAGATGTCACTACAGAGCACTATCCTCAGTATGCTGACAATGAGGGCAATGTGGTTCCCAGTCTGGGTGAATCCCTTGTCGGTGATACATTTGAGGTGTTAGACAAAATGGAGCGAGAGTCAGAGAAGACAGAGGGAATGGCCCAAGCCTCAAAGGATGATGTTGATATCCGTAAGGCTGAATGGGCTGCATGTTTTAAAGAGTTAGAGCCCAACGTGCTGTACCGAAGAGGGATGCCTACACCAAGCTCTATAGAGTCAAGAAACATCTTAAGGTGTCAGGCAGGATTATAGCATGGGCATATTTTGATGACCTTAACGTTTATGCCGTTAAGAGGGAGAAGGGCATAGAGTACTTTATATTTCCATATGATCTAAAGACTCTACCAGGTTTTGAGCTCAACCAGCTAGCCAAATTGAAGCTGTTGTATGCTGACCCGAGAAAGATGTCAGGCTGGTTTGAGGCTGCCCTAAAGAAAGAGTACCACACCAGGTGGATTAACTTCAGACCTCAACAACCTACAAGGTATATTAGAAGGTCTGAGATGGATGCCATTACTGGAAAACCAAAGATAGTGTTGAAGTGGAATCCTCCGCGCATAATGTCAAGAATCCCACTCCGGGAAATGACAAAGGATTTCACACCACCCTTTAAGTGGTGGTACTATGATTGGAGAACAGCAGAAGCGGTCATAGTTCTAAATAAAGAGGGCCAAATGGATACAATCAGAGTATTCGACCCGATGTGGTTTACGAACTTGTCGGAAAAGGATGTCTATACACTATACAAGTGGCCACTGTTCTATGATATGCAAGATATTGTACAGGCCCTCCAGTTCCAAAATGTCATAAGACTTTGCTTCACGTTTGATATTCACGCGGGAGTCACAAAAGAGACAAGTACAAGAAATATGAGGAGGTAATGAAGAAAACAAGACATTAGAGAGATCTAGGTCCAAGGGGGAGTTTGTTGATACATGTATGTCCCTAGATCATGATATGTGATGTAATAGATCTTGTTTGGTATGATTAATGAAATCATATTGATAGTTTGTTAGTTATAATGTTTAATGTTTCATTAATGTGTCGACATTGAATTGGTTAATTAGGTTAGTGATTGCTTGAATGATTACACATAATGTTTATTAATTAATACATTCAAACTTAACATAATGAAGTTCTCATGCGAATGGCTCATGCGAATGAACCATACGCATGAATAACTTCACACGATTGACTCAGTCGCACGACTGAACCAGGAGACTGGATCAGTCGTACGATTGTAACATAAGATTGGCTTAGTCGCACGATTGAACACTCAGTCGTACGAATGAATCAACCGCATGGTTCAATCGCACGACTGAACCATACTAATGGTTCAGTCGCACCATTGAATAATACCAACCTATAAATACAACTCAATTCGTGAAAAAGGGGGCCTCTCGATCAATTAAGATTCCAGACGAACCCTAGCCATCCAGAAACCTCCCAATTCGTTCTCCAAGTTCATAGAAGACATTAGATCGATTCCCAATCGATTTCTAACGTTAGTTTCAATTCTTGATTGATTCTTTGTGTGTTCTCACTGATTGGATCGCCAATCAAATAGGATTCCGCACTATTTGATCTGGTTTACACGTTAATCTCTAGGTATTTCGGTCAAATACCAGGTCCTGACAAGATTCTTTCTCTCTTTTATCAGCTTTTCCGGCCTTATCATCAATGGTTCTCACAGACTCTAGTTTACTGTCATTATTAACTCTTCAAGCTTCACAGTTTATGCCAACAGTCTCTCTGAATTTAATATTTAAATTCGAATCAGTTCTTAATAACTTAAACTTTTCAATCATCTCTATTTGGTAATCAAGTATGCTTGTTACAGAAGAACAAGATTAGTATTAACCGTGTGGGTTTGATGTGGGAACACAGCTTGCTGAAATCATTTCTTTGGATATCCAGCTCGAGAGATTTTAGTCTGTTGATTATATCCATAACTTTTGCGTCGACATAACCTCTTTCTTGCTTTAGCATTTTAACTTGATGATTCCGTGTAGACGGAAGACAGTTGAGAAGCTTTTGAATCTGTTCATGATTACTGGGATCTGAAACATGCTTCTTTAGATTATTTGCCACTTTAAGAATTGCTCAATCAAATCTGTCAATTTTTCATTCTTTATTGTTGCAAAAGAGTCAAACCAGCTTTGTGCCATTGTGAGATTATCTCATTTAAAGTCATCTAAAGATGATATTTTATTAAAATTTGTGAACAATTTAACGCCAGTAAAATATTTTCCCCAAAATTGTGAAATAATTCTCCCCCTGGAAAAATATATTTTTAAATGTCACACTATGTAATCTTAGCAACAGGGGTCAAGTTGCCACATCAGCTTGTTTTTTTTATAATGTTTAAAAACATTGAATTTTCTTCATGAGGATTTTAAAAAAATTAATTCTTTCTTTGATTGTTAATATGCCCACAGAACAATTTTAAAAAAAAAACTATCCAGCCCAATTGTTAATTTTTAACTAGCCCACATGAAGCCCAAGTACTTTAAAAATCCAGCCCAATGATAGAAGCCCACAACTAAACAAAAACCCTAACCCTAATACACATAATTCGCAACAAAAACATACACACTAGAGATAAATAGAAAGATATGGCGGATAAGAGAAATAGTAATAAGAATTGTCACAAAAATCTTCTTCTAATCGCAAACTCCCCCACATTAGGGTTTCAAACACTCCGATCAAATCACGATTTCATCTTCTCCCAAAAAATAATCGAACCATCTCCATCAAACCATCTCTGACAAACCACCAATCATCATGTATAACAGAATCGGACTACTAACAGCCCGAAGTTTCAACACCAACGGCTGCATACAGACCAACAAGTTCTTTGTCAAGCCCAAGACCAATAGAGCCGCTACCGGAAACGTCGCCGCCTACGACACCGGTCAGGACATCGCCGGAGTTTCTAGAAAGCCTAACAAAGATATTCTTGAACATGACCGTAAGCGTCAGATCCAGCTTAAGCTTGTGGTTCTTGAAGATAAGCTTGTGGATCAGGGCTATATGGATGATGAGATTGCTAACAAGCTTAGTGAGACTCGAAGGACTTTGGAGGCTGTTATGGTGCGGAGAATGCCAGTGGAGCCTGCAGGATCGGTTTGTGTCTCTAAACACTTGGTTTTCTCTCAAACTCACAAAAAACAAGACTCTCGATGAAAGCAGAGTCTTTAGAGTTGATAATAACATAATAAGTAGTAACAAAACACAAGAAGTCATTTTCAAGGTAATTGCATATATTGCTTCTCAACTCAAATATTACAAGACTCTTACATGCATGTTCTTATGAGTTACAATTAGAGACTATCTATAATACTACCTATAGCCGGATATACTTTGATACAAGCTGGAATCCTCTAACTGAAGCAAATAATACAAAGCTATAGTTTAAGGTATCTTAGATAAGGTTATCTGAGATATGGTAAGGACATGTCCCTAATTTACCTTTTGTCACCAATTAAGTTGGTAAATTGTACTAATATAAAAAGATAAACAGTGAAATAAAGTATGGTAAACTACATGGCTATTTGAGAAAACTCCATGTAGTATCAGAGGTCTGCAGCGGAGTGTCAAAGACCATACTTATGTCTACTGGTCTATAGCAGTGTCTTCCGAAGGTTAAATGGCTTCAGAAGAACAAGTACTTCCGAAGCCACTTATACTTCGGAAGAGGCTGCTTCATCCGAGGCTTGAGAACTTCTTAATTCTTCATACTTTGGAAGTAGTTTTCTGATATCTTCCTTTGAGACTTCATCTTTGGAAGTGAATACATTATCTTCGGAAGTAGAGCTTTGCCTTCGGAAGTGGAACTTTTACTTTTTCCTCGGAAGAACTCTACTTCCTTCGGAAGTTCCATAGTTGGCTTTGGAAGCCTTTGTAAGCAGCACCAAAATGTGTCTTAGTGATTTGGTTTTGGTTGCACAAGCATTCTTCTTGATCCAACAGCGCCACTGCTGTAGTCACTAGTTCCAAACATAAGGTTTCACAAACTGGTAGGGCAGGGGCAACTGGAGAGGCTTATACAATTTTGCGGAGTAGGACTCAAAACACGCCTCAGATCTTGTTTAGATGAATGAACATGGTTTTGTAAGTTTAATGAATTTGTTATTCTTTTTGTGTTGATGAACATGGTCTTATAAGGTGAATGAATTTGTTAATGCTAAAAAAATAGATGTTTTAGGCATTTGTACTCAGACTCTTCCATCAAAATGTAGATGGGTTGTGAGAACAGGGTTATTAGTTTATCCAATATTTATTGTTGATAATTTTGCAAATGGTATTATAATTCGCAGATTTTTTTTTTAATTTCATAGGTTGATAATTCGCCGGAAAATATGCAGTTTCGCCGTAATACTTTCGCCGAAGTTGTAGTTTCGCTAGAACTTTGCCGGACTTTCACCGGACAAAACTGTAATTTCGCCGGAAACTTTGAACTTTCGTTGAGAAAAGTGCTAAATTCGCTGGATGTTGATGTTAAAGCTCCAAAAACATGAAGAACACACACACTAGTGTGTGAGAGAGAAACTTTTTCGAATGTGAATTTTTCTTTCAATTTCTTGTATAAAATATGTTGTAGATCAGAAATATATATGTTGAATATCTTCAAATTTGTAATATATTGTTGTAGATCTGATGAATTGATTGTGTTTGAGATGAAATTTGAATCTCAGATCTACTTTCACTCCCTAAACCCTCACTTTTTCTCTCTCAAAATTTGATGAACACCTTCAAAAAATCAGCAACAAATTCATCAAATCTTCAATGCATTTGATCCAATAAGGCTCTAATACCAAATTGTGAATCTAGGATAAGGATACTTGAATCAAATACTTGAAGATTGTAGATCAAACAATGATAAACACAAGAAAACCCCCTTTTGATCTATATTGATTGCATATAATTTGTACAAAGTGGAAAAACCCAATCAATTGGTCACTCAACCATTTCCAACACCAATGACAATTAACCTATTTATAGTCTAGACTAATATTAACTAATTGTACTTAACCCCCTAGACTTAGGCTAATTAATGAATTTACATATAAAGCAAAAAAACCACTCAAATAAAGTAAACTATATTTTGTTCACACAAAATATATTTATTACAATAAAACTCCTAGTCACGTTAAACTTCAACGTCTCGTCTCGGTTCTTCGTCTCCAACGTGTCGTGTTTGACTTTTGGGTTGACTTTGAACGTGACGATGACTTTTTTTGACTTTGTTGATAATATAGACTACTTGTACAGCTCGAACAGTTCTCCAACTCGAACATGTCAGGTTTGACTTTTGCATTGACTTTGACCGTGACATTGACTATTGTTGACTTTAACTGTGTTGATAATATAGACTATCTTGTACAGCTCCAACAACAAGTAACTAGAGTGTTACTTGCATATGTCTCATTAAAGAACTTCATTGTCTTCGAAATGTATGTCAAATGTGTATTCCTTTATGGAAAGATAGATCAAGAGGTATATGTTGCTCAAGCACCAGGGTTTGAAGACCCAAAATTTCCACATTCAGTGTACAAGCTAGATAAAGCTCTGGACGGTCTTCATGAAGCATCTAAGAAGTGATATGAAACATTATCTAAGTTACTACAAAATGGGTACATAAGAAGAAGTATAGACCATACATTGTTGCTTAAGAGGAAAGAAGAAGACTTGCTTGTGTTTCAAGTCTATATGGATGATAAAGTATTTGGATCCACAAACATTTAACTTTGCCAAGAGTTTGAAACTCTTGTGCAATCACATTTCCAAATGAGTTCGATAGGAGAACTTACCTTCTTCCTTGGTCTACAAGATTAGCAATCTGCTCAAGGAATTTTCATCGGTCAGAGTAAGTATGTTAGTCAGATATGGAAGAAATACAACATGTCTCATCGCTAATCAAGCAAACACCATTTGCAACTTGAGTGAGATTTGGACCAGATGTAGAAGGCACATCAGTTGATTAGCTAATAATAAGCAGGCCAAACATCATGTAAGAAGTTCATATAAGTGCTAGATAGGAATCAAATGAAAAAGAATCACACAGTAATGCAGTAAAGAGAATCTTTAGATACCTAAAAGGATAACCAACACTTGGTCTGTTAGTTTCTTAGATCAAGATTCATCACATGACAGTTTAAGAAACAAACAAATGTATGAGTGTCGACAACTGAAGCATAATACATAGTTGCTTCTACATGTTGTTCTCAAGTGCTTTGAATTCAAAATCAAATGCTTGACTATGGCTTTAATCTTCTTAAAACACCAATGTAGATAGACAATTCTGCAGGCATGTTTCTCATTGACAATCCAATTCAATATTCCAAAACCGAATATATAGACATTAGATATCACTTTCAAATATGATGACTCGGTAAGTAATTATATAGTGGAAACATATAATCACACATCATTGAATGCAAGAAATACAGATAAATGCTTTCCCTTAATGATAGCAAAAAGGTTATAAAGAATGCTATGGTTTAGGAAAATACAATTACAAGACACCAATGAAACATACTATTGATCGAATGTTCTAGTATTTTTATTGTCTAAAATTACCCAAAAGTAGGGTTTTCAATTGTAGTTTAGGCTGGCAAAAAAGCCTTTACAAAATGACCAAACTACCCCCGTACTATAGCATTCCTTTGGTGTGTTCAGCATTGGTGTTTAGTCATTAGCATTGACAAATGAAGATGAATAACACTTATGCACATTTATTGCTCAATATTCACATTAGTAAATCTTTATGTTAAAATACTTAATAAGATTTGTTCACATTGTCTGCAATTATAAATGCGAAAGAACAAATACTTGTGAGCATTTGCTCTGTTGTCATCATATGTACATATGCGAACAACTAACATTTGTCTTCTTTTTCTAATTCTTCATCCGCTATCTTCCTGGACTTGAGGGAGAATGCCAACAGAACAACCATCAACCAACTCTTTAATTGGCATGTTTGTTCCTTTTAGGGTCCAACAATACTCCCCCTAAGTATTATATAACCAATGTACTTTATGGGTTTGATTGTGGATGAGGTTGTGAAGATTCTATGGATCTTGGCTCAATATTCACATTAGTAAATCTTGATGTTAAAATACTTATGAACATTTGTTCACATTGTCTGCAATTATAAATGCGGAAGAACAAATACTTGTGAGCATTTGCTCTGTTGTCATCATATGTACATATGCGAAGAACTAACATTTGTCTTCTTTTTCCCGATTCTTCATCCGCTATCTTCCTGGACTTGAGGTAGAATGCCAACAGAACAACCATCAACCAACTCTTTAATTGGCATGTTTGTTCCTTTTAGGGTCCAACAATACTCCCCCTAAGGATTATATAACCAATGTACTTTATGGTTTGATTGTGGATGAGGTTGTGAAGATTCTATTGGATCTTGAGTAGAAGATGGTGCTGTAATTGGTTCTTCCAAAGAAGGATCCAATATGGCTTTGATCATGATAGAGAAATCTCTTGCATGATTGATCTTGTCTGTTTTAAGAATATGGATCTTCATTTGGCTCATTGTGTTGATAGCTTCAACATGTAGTTGTTTCAAGGAAATAATTTTTAAAAGGACATTATGGATAACCCATCCCTGTGAATCAAAAAATACCCTTCAATATCACCATCTAGCTTCACAATTTTCCCCTAATTGCAGAGGAGTCTTTTGTTTTTTTCTTTGTTCTCTTTTGGCAATAGTTTGGTCATATGTCATCTTGAAGATTTTGATGCACTTAAGGAGGAAAAATATATCAGCCTTTCCAAGTTTATTGTTGATTTCCCTAAAGTGGCTAGTGTAGATGTAGTGGATGAATAATTCATCAAGGAGTCTGACTCCATACCCACTAAGCAACCAAATCTAAACACCTTTTTTATCTCCCCACATCTTTCTATCACCAATTCATCGATTTTCACATCATACAATGCATTTGAGATTGGTTTCTTTTAGAAGTCTTGCTACGAGGAAGATTAGAAACGCTTTACCTCCCCACGTCTTTCTATCACCAATTCATCGATTTTCACATCATACAATGCATTTGAGATTGATTTAGAAGTGTGGGTTCTTGCCACCATCTTCCTCTTCAATGACTCAGTTGGCATTACATTCATCTTAGGAATCACCAACTCCACAACCCTTTTTTTCTTTGACTTCTTCTCAAGAGGATTCTAAAAGGAGTAATCTTATCTGATATAGATTGCTTTTAAAGATTTGAAGTTGTTGGTTGTTTTGACCATATTCAATATGTATTTAAACTCATACCCTCTATACATGAGTTTATGGCTTTCCAATTCCAAATTAGCCAGATCTTTCAAGTCATGAATCTACAGGAAGTTCACTAGAGTAGACTACTCTGTGAAGAATCGAACCATCCTTGTGATTCTTTTCAACATAAACATGTTCTAGTCACTATCATACTTCCACACAATTATTTTGACATCAATTTTCCCCTATGGAGTAAGCACACCCTAAATCATCTCTGAAGTGATGATCCCTTCTTGGAGTTTTATTTAAGAAGGCTCATCAAACCACTCAGGATTGTTGTAGAGTATGGGTGCCAATGAAGCATGATCCTTTGAAGTGATTGGGACATCTTGGACTATACCCTTGTTCTTGGTGTTCTACATATAACTTCTTCTTCTAATTTATGTGATCTCACCTTTTTCTCATTTATCAATCAGAGGTTGCAATTATTAATGATCCTTTTTCATGTTTCCAGGTATTCTATTGGTGTAACCTTGTTTAGAAAAGTTTTTCTTCATTTCCTTGTCAGTCATAACATAGGGATCCGGATATAAGATGTTGCAGCTTTAGATTTGAGGGTCTTTGTTGGTTTAGATAGAGTAAGAGACTTGGCTATTTGAGCTTTCTCATACTTAGACACAAATGAAAGTTCAAGAAGCTTGGTCAACTTATCTTATTCTTCAACCATGGCTTCATAAGTCATCCCAAAAAATTTATTATCCTTGTATCCATGATTGATCAGAAATATGGCTTTGACCATCAGATTATCTATTTATGCTTTGTCAACCATTTCTTGCACTGAAGTCTCAGCCTTCATTGGACTTTCTTTTGTTATTGGTTCAACAACCACATAACCTCATTCTATATCTCCTTCCTCCAGGTCTACAAATTCAATCCCTTTCTTGTAGGGGTTTTAACATGTTTATCAAAGTTCATATTCTCTTGTAGTATATGAAAAACACAGCGGATTTAGATTTTAAAACATGTTAATAAGATGATAATTAAACCCATTTAATAAACAACCCCAAGCCATGGATCATTATACAAATTCATACAACAAAGGACATATGAAACTTAGAAGAATATACAACCTTGTAGCTTCCTAAAAACCAAAGATGAGAGCTGTGAAAGATGACGTGTGGCTGAGTTTTCAACCAAGAAAACCTCAAGGAGTGATACCCCAAGCTTGTACAAACACCTTCGTTTGCTAGGGCTTGCAACACCAACTTGAAGAGCTCTCCTCTTGTTGAATCTTTTCAGCCAAGAACACTTCTTTGCTAAGCTGAAAAATTCTGGATTTCTTTGCTCAAAACCGAGATCCTTGAGTAAGAAAAGAGAGAGAAGTGGTCTTGAGTGTGTGTGTGAGAATCAAGAGAATGCAAGAGAAAGCTTGAGAGGAGTTAGTGCATGGCCTTGGAACCCAAAAAAGGGGAACCTCCAAGACAAAGGGGCGGCCGATTTTGGCTCCCTTTGCACTCCTATTTTGTTTCAAAAGTTTTAAAATTACATACTCTTGCATCCTTATAATATAAAATTAAACCATTTTAATTTTATATGACTAACACACATGCTATTATTGTCATTGTTTAACTAATTTAAAATGAACAAATAATCCCATATGAACAAATATATATATATAAACTTGTTCATTTGCAAAAGCAATGATTTAGAAAACCCGGTTTCTAAATTGGTGTTTACATTTATTTGTTTTGATCTAATCAACAAATAAATATTTGTCGGTGTTTGTTTGGCTTGTTATTGGGTATGACCCGACTTGGATCATATCACACTAGCCACATCAATCTAATATGTATCTTGGGCAGATCAATTCTTTCATTTCTTTATTTGTTTCTCAGCCAGTTCATGTTCCTCATGAAATTCAGCAATAACAGCTATACATCAAGGGTCATCTTTTTGTTTCATTATAAAAAGGTTCATCTTCTTTATGGGGCCTTTTCCTTTTTTCCTTTTCATGAAGATACTTCTTTTTCTAGTGTAAGTGTGAAATGAGGGATAAGAAGAACAGGACTTTGGTTTTTCGACTACTTTCTTTTCTAAATCTGTTGCTTTGTTCATAGATTCTTCTTTTTCTTGATCTTGTTTCTTTGCTACTGATTCTTCCTGTTATTACATTTCTTCACATAGTTTTCTAATAACTTCCTTTTGCTCTTCAGAAAGGGTAACAACCGGTACAATCTATAAGCTCAGCTTTTTTTCTAATGGCACTCAGAGTGTGGAATCATAACTATAGGTTCAGTAGACCGTCTTTGACCTTTCACAAAATTCCATAATTCCTCATCAACAATGAATTCCTTAAAGAAGTAGATATCCAGCTCTTTGATAATATTTCTTAGCTCAGATGCTTCCTCTTGGGTTTCCTTGTATTGTTCACTTGAGTACATAACCATTGCCAAGCTTTGTTGTATTTGACTAGTCTTATTAGGTTAAGTTTCTTTCACCGACTCCATTGTTTTCATCATCTTTGTAGGAGGAGAGTCATCATCATCATTATGACACTCTTCTCAAGAACTATCATCTTCACTTTCCTTGTCACTTTGATCATTCTTTTCCATTTTAGACACATCATCTTTTTCTTCTTTCTGTTTTTGTTCTTTATCTTTTTCTAATTGTTGCCTAACCATGATCAACATCTCCAACTCATAATCTCTTTTAGTCAAAGTCCTTATCTATCTTTGTAGATGAGTGATGATGTCTATTTGTGCTTCAAGTAGGATTTCTTGTTTTTCCATGGCAATAGTTTGGATAGAGAGATTATCTACATTCTCACTAATCTCATCCTTTGCATATTGAAGAGCAACCTTGAGTGCCTTAACTTCCATATCCTTCTCTTTGTTCTCTCTTGCATAATTTTCTTTCACTTTCTTCAAATCTTTTCTTTCACATGAAACTCCAAAAGTTTGTCTCTCATGACACCAGACCTTCTGTCAAGGAGTTTGTCCATCTAAGCCACTTTCTGTAATAACTCTAAGATTATTTGATCTTTTTCATCAGGCTTGTTTACCTCTGATTCAGGGTAACTCTTAGAAAGAACTACCTCATACGTTGTTTTTTACAAACATTCTTATAATGTGATCCTCCTCATCAGAAGATGATTTGGAATCCTCTAAAGAGCTAGTAGGTTCATAAGACTCAATAGGTTCTACAACAATAGGTGATGAAGAAATGGGAGATATATGATGATAATGAATTGGTGACAAATGTGGTGAGTGAATAGGTGATGGCATGAATGGTGATGCAATGCCAACTTCTTGAACATAATGCCTAATGTGAAGATCAACACCTACATCCACATGTGGTGACATTGGCCTTTGTCCTTTCTAAGCTATATCAGCATGCTCATCAACATTGTGTTGATCAGGACTAGATGTTGTTCTTGTTTTGGATTAATCTACTATAGCATCCATGGCAGCATAGGAAAGAAAGACGCATTGTAAAAGTTCCTTATATGTAGTGAGGAATGTCCATTACTGATCCTTCAGGCACAATATCGAGAAATGCTTTATTCATCAAGCATTGTAAGAACCTTGGATACATGAGAAACATATGCCTTCTTTCTTCTTTGATGTTAGAGACCAGACCATTGAACATATAAGCAGACATGTTAAATTGTCTGTTAAATGGGGATCTAATTCCACAGAGACTTCCTTTTTATAAACAATATTAAACAATGTGGATATGAAGTCTCCATTGTAGATCCAGCAATCCTTTCACTATTTTCTTTCCTTCATATCCTCTTTCATATCCAATCTTAGCAAAGAAGGTAGTACTAACATCATCATCAAACTCTAATGGAGTGTTAACATCATCACCAAACTTTAGACACCATCTCACAGTCTGTTAAGTGCTAGACAAAGTATGATCTATAGAGATTCATACAGATAGGGTCTCTCCATCAACTTCAGCCACATTAGCAGTGCTCTAGAAAGACCTTATGAAGTTTTCATAGATGATAGGTCTCATTGTGATGACATGTTTAACTCTTATAGTAGAAAAGAATTTGATCATATCTTTATGTCCTTCTGCCTGAGGTACATCAGGGTCAAGATACCACAAACATTATGGAGCTTGCTCCATGTGAGACTATCCGTTGTACCCTGCATAAGATGCATATGCATTAGAATTTGAATGTTAATCATTAGAATTGCTCCATATAAAGTCTTTATTTTGAGTGGTAAAAATAAAGTGTTTATATGTATTGTTCCATAGGAATTTGACCTAACTTGATTTTGTAAAGTATAATTGATTTTATTGTATTTTTCATTCTTATGTGAGATGATCTTTCATGATTTTATCATCCTTTAACACTGAAATTTATGTTTTGATATTATCATCCTCATTCCTTTTATCCACCGTTGATATGATGAAACTAGGGTTTAGAAAATCACGTGTTTGTAGTTATTTTCCTAAACATTAGCTTCATTTCACTTGAAAATTACAACAAATCCTTAGTTGAGTTTAATTTTATTGATTCTTCCTTGACCTAAGCTTCTAAGTTCATCACAAGTCTGATACCATTAAGTTATAAATTTCACTGATTATCACCTTATTTCGTGTTGGATTCTATATGCCCAAGACACATAGAATATTGATGCGGTTAGTATGTGATGATCCAAGTCGGGTTATACCCAATAACAGGCTTTGCAATCACCGACAATTATTCAATTAATGATATGATCATGTAATTAAATAATAACACCAAATTTAGAAAATGGGTTTTCTAAATAAGTTGCATATGAGATTGAACAATTTATATGGATATTTTATTTATAGATATTGTTTGTAATGTTATTTAAGTTATGTAAATAACATCAAATAATTAGTGAGTGTGTATGTATTATTCTAATAAAATGTTAATTGTTTGAACAACTTTTATAAATGACTTGTTAATGTGTTATATTTTGGTTTTTCACTTTTGGGGGGAAAACTTAAACCATAAGAGGTTTCGGCCGCCCCTTGGTGGATGGGCCTCCTCTTGGTTTTGTTGAGCTCTTGAAAACATACACACATTAGATACACATTAACTCAATCTACTTCTCTCTCCCACATGCAAAAACAACAACACAAGAAAAGGGTTTTCTTGTTCTTGTTGAAGAAAAACTCGGCTGAAAAGATTTCCAGAAGAGTTATCCTTCGTTTTGGTGTTCAATCCTAGCATCTAAGGTGTTTTGTGTTAGAGCTTGTGGTATACAAGCTTGAGGACTTCTAATCTTGAAGTTTTGGCTGATTTTTCAGCATCCTTCCCACCTTTTCTGTCGACTTTTGAAGGCTGTTTTAGAAGGTAGTTATGGCAGCCCTTTGTGGCTGTCATATTATGTTGTTTTATGTTTACATAGCATGTATATTCACATAAAATGATCCTTTGATATATGGGTTGTTTTCTACATTAATATGGTCACCTAATGAACATATTTTCAGCTTATAAACAAGTTTATAAAGTTGTAATTCCGCTGCGTTTTCAGAAAGTTTAAGAGGTTAAAACTCGGTTTTATCTTCCAACAAACCCAACAATGGCATCAAGAGCCGGTTATGTGGATAGCTTGCTTGTTGTTGTCCTTTATAATTGTTTTTTATGGGACTTTATAACCCTTTTAAGGGCTGCTATATTCTGTTTTGTTGAATCCCCAAGCTTTCAAGGTTATATCACACATGCTTGTGATTAAACCTTGAAAGATATGTATGATATATGTATATTGTTTGGACAATGTTTGAAGCCCGTATTTTCAGTTTATGACGGCTGAAAATCGTGGGTTTTAATGGGGATTCTTAGTTATATTTGGATGATATGATCTATGTTCATATTGGTGCATAACCTAGCTTAGACCTTGTGTTGTTTGGTTTGGATTGAATGTATTTATTTGATTATATTAATTCATTGGGGTTATATATTAATTTGTGCTTTGTTTAACATGTATTTTGTCTATTTATTCATTGGGATGTAATAATAGATTAGGAGTAATTTCCTTTTACTAGAAAATATGTATTAGGATATAGATTTTGTAAAAGAAGATGCTTGGGAAGGAAGCATAAGAGGAAGACACAAAAAAAGGACTTGAAGCATATGGATGCAAGTTCAAGTGGGGGTCTATGAAGACCTCAATTTTGTGTTGAATTCAACCCTTAAGAAAGACCAAATGACCACACTTGTGATGGCAAACAAGTGTGGTCACAATAGTAGCTATGGTTATGCACATTATGGTTGTTTATATTATGCTTGTTTGATTGTGGTTTTATGAATGATTGTATGATATTTGGATATGATAAACAATCTCAATAAAAATGATCTGAACAAGCTAATATAAAATGGTTCTTAATCATTAAGTGTTAATAAATAGTTATTAAAAGGATTAATGATTTTATAATAAAATGGGTTTTATTAAAAGAACCATAGGGTATCTTGTATTTGAAAGCATGCAAATACAAGTACATAGAGTTTTCTAAACTAGAATTTTGAAATCTCTAAACTTTTGTCAAACAAGTTTAACACCATCCTTTTGAACAACACTTGAGTCATTTGGAAACTCTTAATGGGATAAAGGTCACCTAACCATTTAGAGGGAACTTGTGACTTATGGTGGGGATACCATAATGGTGGGATAAAGTCACCTAACCACTTATGTGGGTAAACTCACACGTGTGTGCAAGTAGGGTAACTTGATTTGCAAACCATGTGAAATGGATCACCTACAATATGGTTTCCAAATGGTGTTGATGGGATTAACATGCCGACTTTACATATGATGTTTAAAGTCGATCCCATACCTCTAGAAGTTGCAAATGGTTGCAACCGTCAATCGTTGACCACCTTATTAATTTAAATCATGGGATAAAGGTCACCTAACCACAATTTAAATGTAATGTTGGGTTCTAGGTTTTAATATAAAAATGACCTTAAAAGGTATTAATTATTTAAAATAGCAATATCGAAAATACTAAAATAGATCTTTGTTATATTTTGTAGATGGCCACCAATAATGATAATCATGATAACTCACCCGCGTCCACCCAATCATTACGAGCGATCCTCCAAAAGGAAGGTCTAAATCATAACAATTTCATTGATTGGTATCGAAACTTGAGAATCGTTCTCAAGTAAGAAAGACGATCATATATTTTAGACGACCCTATCCCTTATCAACCTTCTCAGGATTATGAGGAGGCCTATAACAATTGGCTAAAGTACACTGAGGACTCCGTCCAAGTGTCTTGTCTCATGCTAGCGAGCATGACTCCGTATCTCCAAAAGGAGTATGAACATCACGGATCATATGACCTGATAACCCAGCTGAAGGAAACGTTCCACTAGCAGGCAACGGTTGAGCGCTTCGAAACGGTTCGAGTACTCCATGCATGTCGTATGGACGACAACCAATCAGTTTCATCTTATGTACTTAAGATGAAAAGTCATATTGACCGCCTCGAGAGGCTTAATTGTCCCGTCTCGAAGGAATTGGCCATGTATTTGATCCTTAATGGCCTTACCAAGAAGTTCGAGACATTTGTGTTGAATTACAACATGAATGCATGGGACAAGAGCATTGGTGAGCTTCACTCAATGCTTATAACGGTCGAGGCGTCCATGGGTAAAAGGGTTTTACCTGTTCTCACCATCCATGAAGGTGGGAACAAGAAAAGGCCTCATCCCGCACCCAAGACAAAGGTTGCCAAGGGTAAGGGACCAATATGGGGAAAGGGGAAAGGGGTGGCAAGGGTGCCACCCAAACCACAAGAGAAGAAGCAAAAGGTTGCTACTAATGACCCATGCTTCAAGTGTGGGGAGATTGGACATTGGGCAAGGAATTGTCCTGTCCATCTCCAAGAGTTGAAAGCAAAGAGGGATGCCGGGCAGACCTCAGGTACAATATATATGATTCATATTGATCTTAATGTTACATCTTCTAACACATGGGTATTGGATACCGGATGTGGAACTCATATTTGCAATTTGTTGCAGGGGTTCACAAGAAGTAAGGACTTCAATCAAGGGGATGTTAGCCTCTTCATGGGCAATGGAACTAAAGTCATAGTTGAAGCTCGTGGGGACTACATCCTAAAACTTCCAAGTGGCTTGGATGTGATTTTGAAGAATGTTTTGTATGCTCCTAGTTGACTAGGAACATTATTTCAGTATCCCAATTAAGACTTTATGATTATGTATTATCTTTTGTTGAAAATGTTATTCATGTTTCTTTGAATGATATGTTCTACTTTAAACCTATTCCCATTAATGGTATTTATGAATTGGTTCATGAAAATACTTTAAATAGTTTATTGTACCAAACTAGCCCCAAGAAACTCATGTTGGATTTGAGTGATACCTATCTTTGGCACTGTCGTCTTGGTCATATAAACAAGAAACGTATACAAACACTTCAAAAGAATGGTCTTTTAAAAACAAATGAGTGTGATTCATTTGATGTATGCGAATCTTGTTTACAAGGAAAAATGACTAAGGCACCCTTTATTGGAACTAACGAAAGGCAAAAGATTTACTAGGAATCATACATTCGGATGTATGTGGTCCTTTTAAACCAATGACTAGGAATGGGGAAAGATACTTGATTACCTTAACCGACGATTATAGTCGCTATGGGTATGTGTACTTATTAAGGAACAAAGATGAAGCTTTTGAAACGTTCAAGATCTTCAAGAATGAAGTAGAAAATCAACTCAACAAGTCGATTAAAGTTCTCCGCACAGATAGAGGTGGTGAATACCTAAATGATGCTTTTCAAGATCATCTTAGGAGTTGTGGGATTGTCTCACAACTCACTCCACCTGGAACACCACAGCATAATGGTGTGTCTGAGAGGAGGAATCGAACCTTATTGGATATGGTTCGATCTATCATGGCTAGAAGCACATTGCCTCTATCATTTTGGTGTTTCACTTTGCTCTCCGCAGCCCGTATTGTAAATATGGCCCCAACCAAAAAGGTGGAAAGGACACCTTTTGAAATATGGCATGGAAGAGTTCCATCCCTATCATACTTAAGGGTCTGGGGTTGTGAGGCTTACGTTAAGACTCCCACCCCAAACAAATTAGAAGTCCGATCCACCAAGTGTATCTTAATTGGATATCCTAGAGATTCTATCGGATATTATTTCTATGATCCACTGGCACAAAAGGTGTTTGTTGCCCAAAAGGCTGAGTTCTTAGAGGCAAAGTTCCTTATGGAAGGAACTAGCAGTAGAACAGTGGATCTTGAGGAGGATCAACAACCACAAACCCATGCACGTCTGGTTGAAACTAGCACTCAACATGAGGATGTTGAGGATGATCAAGCGGTTGATCAATACACACAAAACGTTCGCGGAAGTGGTAGAACTAGTAATCCACCTGAAAGATATGGATTTTTCATGGATGTATGCTATGTGGTAGATTCTGATGAACCCACCACGTACGAGAATGCAGTGTCCAATTTGGATTGTGACAAATGGCTTGAAGCCATGAACGTTGAGATGCAATCCATGTATGAAAATCAAGTTTGGGAACTTGTTGTACCACCTCTTAATTCCAAAGTAGTGGAAGCAAGTGGGTTTTCAAGAAGAAAACCGATATGCATGGAAACTTGGATACTTATAAAGCTATACTTGTAGCAAAGGGTTTCACTCAAACTCAAGGGGTTGACTATGATGAAACTTTCTCACCTGTTGCGATGCTAAAGTCTATAAGGATATTGTTGCCATAGCTGCTAATTATGATTATGAGATTTGGCAAATGGATGTCAAAACCGCTTTCCTAAATGGATATCTTGAGGAAGATGTCTATATGGTTCAGCCTGAAGGTTTTGTTGATCCAAAACATCCTAATAAAGTATGCAAATTAAAGAAATCAATCTATGGATTGAAACAAGCATCGGGAAGCTGGAATCATCATTTTGATGTGGAGGTAAAGAAATTTGGCTTCATCAAAAACGCTGATGAGCCTTGTGTGTATAAGAAGGCTAGTGGGAGCACAATAACTTTCCTAGTATTGTATGTTGATGACATACTACTATTTGGAAATGACATTACAACCTTGGAAGGTGTAAAAACCTGGCTTGGAAGTTGTTTTTCCATCAAGGATCTTGGTGAGGCCGCCTATATTCTGGGAATAAAGATCTATAGGGATAGATCAAGGCGGTTGATTGGTTTAAATCAAAGTGCATACATTGATAAAATCTTGAAAAGGTTCAAGATGGAGAACTCTAAGAAAGGTATGGTACTTATTCAAAGGGGAATGATATTGAGTACGACTCAATGTCGTAGCTCAACGGATGAGCAAGAAAAAATAAAGGCAATCCCATACGCATCTGCTATTGGATCCATCATGTATGCAATGATATGCACTAGAGCGGACGTGTCATGCGCCTTAAGCATGACAAGCCGATACGAGCAAAATCTTGGAAACATCATTGGATGGCTGTTAAGAACATACTTAAATACCTAAGGAGGACAAAAGATATGTTCCTAATCTATGGATCTGGTGATGAGGAACTTGTTGTAAAAGGTTACATGGATGCCAGTTTCCAAACAGATCGTGATGATTCACGATCACAGTCGGGATATATTTTCATTCTGAATGGAGGAGCGGTCTCTTGAAAGAGCTCCAAACAGGATGTGGTGGCTCTATCAACTACAGAATCAGAATACGTCGCCACCTCATTGGCAGCTCAAGAAGCTGCATGGTTGAAGAAATTCATTGCCGATCTAGGGGTTGTCCCTTCCATTCAGGACCCCCTCGAGATCTTTTGTGATAACGAGAGTGCGATTGCTCAAATCAAGGAACCTCGTGCTCATCAAAAGACTTGGCACATTGAGCGGAGATTCAACTACATACGAGATGAAGTTGAAAAAGGAAAGATATGTATTCGCAAAGTTCACACGAATAAGAACATTGCGGATCCTCTCACGAAGCTCCTTAAAAAGGCAAAGCGTGAAGGTCATACTTGTGCCACGGGACTTCGATATTCTAGTGATTGGGTTTGATCTGTAATTTTGTATTTGGATATATGGAACTCTTAATTAGTTGAATAAAATTATTTGGTAATAATGTATCAATTAATATTCCAATTATCATGTCTATCCATGAGTAAATTGCTTACTCTAAATGTCCGTAGTCGTTCAGACTTGTGGGAACAAGTGTGAAGGTAAGATTATTATGAACTTGGATTGGTTGATATTCATAAGGATGAATATAGAGCAATAGGTTTCTACCAAGGTTCATAGATATTTTTGGGATACGAATATTGGGCTAACCCGCATCTCAAATTTTACTACATGGAATCTTATTGATTGATCATTACGAAATTTAAGTAAAGGCGAATATCATTTGGTATCCTCCGACTTGAGATACATATTGGGTTTTGATATTGACCAAGTATTATGCCTTGAGTTGATTCTTCACTGTCCTGAAATAATGGACAGTACATAAGGGTATGTTGAGGTATGACACGAGTTGTTTGTGAGAAACGTATGTAGTCAAGATGTCTAAGGCCTCATAAGTTAAATCGACAAGGAATGATCACTCTGTGTTCTTGGATTTAACATGACATCTATAACAAAAGGATAGATGATTAATTCACCTAAATCATTTCAAGTAGGATACTTGAATGGGATGATGTTATTGAATGGCTATAAGTCATGCATATTAAGGGTAGTAAACTATTGTTAGGCGGTATTTACTACTTGCATCAATCTTCTATGAATCTTGTGCAAGTGGGAGATTGTTGGATTCTATATGCCCAAGTCACATAGAACATTGATGCCGTTAGTATGTCATGATCCATGTCGGGGTATACCCAATAACAAGCTTTGCAATCACCGACAATTATTCAATTAATGATATGATCATGTAATTAGATAATAACACCAAATTTAGAAAATGGGTTTTCTAAATAAGTTGCATATGAGATTGAACAATTTATATGGATATTTTGTTTATAGATATTGTTTGTAATGTTATTTAAGTTATGTAAATAACATCAAATAATTAGTGAGTGTGTATGTATTATTATAATAAAAGGTTAATTGTTTGAACAACTTTTATAAATGACTTGTTAATGTGTTATATTTTGGTTTTTCACTTTTGGGGGGAAAACTTAAACCATAAGAGGTTTCCGCCGCCCCTTGGTGGATGGGCCTCCTCTTGGTTTTGTTGAGCTCTTGAAAACATACACACATTAGATACACATTAACTCAATCTCCTTCTCTCTCCCACATGCAAAAACAACAACACAAGAAAAGGGTTTTCTTGTTCTTGTTGAAGAAAAACTCGGCTGAAAAGATTTCCAGAAGAGTTATCCTTCGTTTTGGTGTTCAATCCTAGCATCTAAGGTGTTTTGTGTTAGAGCTTGGGGTATACAAGCTTGAGGACTTCTAATCTTGAAGTTTTGGCTGATTTTTCAGCATCCTTCCCACCTTTTCTGTCGACTTTTGAAGGCTGTTTTAGAAGGTAGTTATGGCAGCCCTTTGTGGCTGTCATATTATGTTGTTTTATGTTTATATAGCATGTATATTCACATAAAATGATCCTTTGATATATGGGTTTGTTTTCTACATTAATATGGTCACCTAATGAACATATTCTCAGCTTATAAACAAGTTTATAAAGTTGTAATTCCACTTTGTTTTTAGAAAGTTTAAGAGGTTAAAACTCGGTTTTATCTTCCAACAAACCCAACATTTCGATGCTACGGTGGTTGGGGATCAAAATCAATGAGTAATGAAAATGAATGAACTTGAGAATCATAAGGTAATAGACGGAGATGCTGACTGTGGATGAAGTATAGTGATGAACGCTTGTCACAATTTAAGTCTCTTGAATTTTAAAAGTATTAAATAACCTTCTGAATGTTGTTTAAAGAGTCGATTTAATTACGTTTAAGAACTTTTCAAGTTTTAAACAAATGCGGTGGAACATCATAGAATATGAATAAGAGTACAACGAAGTTAGCATTGTTTACTGTAGCAAATGCGAAAGTGTAAAAACTAGATTGCAAGGGACACATTATCATTTGTTACAAGGGACACATTATCATGTTTTTATGAAGAAAACTAAGAACCTCAAGACTCTCATTCTTATAGGGTTGTATGGTATTTCTATTGGATACTAGATTGCAATGAACATGCAAAATCCATCTAGTACCTCTAGCAATCAATTGATTGTAGCCCTTCATATGGTTAAAAGGGATTGAAAAGAACCACAAAATCATCATATCTATTATCCTGACAACTCACAAAAGGGGCCTTTCATCACTTTCTCGAAGACACCAAGGGAGAGTTAGACTCAAGGAGGTTCATTTAAAGAGATAAGGTCTTCACAAACTTTTGTGTTCACTGATGAAAGTACTAGCAAATTTCTATTCCCCCTTAAAGATCTTTACTGCATCCATCTAGATGATCTGGAGTACATGGAGATAGCTTAAAAGATGGCTCTTCTCACTCACAAAGCCAAGAAGTTCTAGAAGAGAATAGGGAGAAAGTGTACAAGCAATGCAACCAGTGGAAAGTTTAGGCTTGACAAAAGAAAGGTGAAGTGTTACAACTGTAACCAAAGAGGACACTTTGATAGGGAGTGCAAGGCACCAAGGACAAATGGTGGCCAAGCACAAACCAGATGAGATTGCACTTACAAAGCCAACGAGAATGAGAAGCCAAAGAAGCAAGCTACAATTGTTGTTGAAGAATGAGGCTTTGACTAGAGCTTTCAAGTGGAAGATGCATCTCCAAATCAAGCACATATGGTTGACCATCTTGAAGCCTAGGTATTGGAACATCTCTGTACACTTGAATGTATAGCTATAGTTATCAGATATAGGTCCTATAATTTGGAGTTGAAATCTGATCTCGAGTCTTTGAATATCATGAAATCTGATTTGAAAAGAGGTGAAAATGATTAGAAACATAGAATAGAAGATTTAGAAAAAACCATTTCAACTCTTAATCATTAGCACACAAATTATAAGACTCAAATCAATGATCTCATCACTAAGTTGACTTAATGTTAGGCTGAGTTTGTGATTAGCAAAGCCAGGGCAGAAATTGTGTTCTTGAAGAAGAGACCTTCAAGAACATAATATCCTCATCCCTACAAACACCAATAGATGTTTATTTGTTGATGAGATCACACAAATAAAATTGAAACCAATTTAGAAAATGGGTTTTCTAAAACGTTGCTTTGTAATAGTATAACATTATATGGATAATTTGTTCATCAAGAATTATTTGTTACATTATTTAAATGAGTTAAATAATAACAAATAAAAGTGTGTTAATGTTATAAAATTAAAAGAGGTTTTAATTTTATAAAGTAATGGGTTAAGAGTGTAACATTTTATAAAATGGTAAAAATGGGGGGAACCCATTTTAAGTAGAGTTTCGGCCGCCCAAGTGGCATTGGAAACCTCTTTTGTGTCTTGGTCCAAGAGACTTTCACTCCCCTTGCACTCATCCATCATTTCAGACATTTCTCTAACACACACTCAAGCAAGAACTCTCTCCAAAAGGCTAAAATTTTCGGATTCAAGGAAGAAAGGTGGGCTGAAATTTTGGATTCTTGAGGAGTCAAGGAAGAGAGTTCTTTGGTGTTGCTCTCCTAACAAGCTTGGTATTTGGAAGAGCTTGTGAGTATACAAGCTTGAGGTGTTCTCTATTGAAGGCTAGACATACAAGAACATCATCATCTTCATTTCTTCCATCCACAACATCTTGTGCAAGAAAGGTTGTTTCTTTGAACCCCCTATGGTTTTTTTTGGTTTTGATAGCATACTATTTCACATATACTATGGATCCATGTTCTTGGGTTTTGTTTATGATTTAAAATGGTTAAAAATTCAGATTGGTAACCTCATTTTAAACCCTAGTTTCCGCTGTGTTTTTTTAGTTTAAATGGTTAAACTAGTTTTAATTTACATGTAACAAAACCCAACAATGGTGTGTCCGAGCAGAGAAATCGAACTATATTGGATATTGTTCGATCTATGATGGCGAGAAGCTCACTGCCTCTATCATTTTAGGTTTCGCTTTGCTCTCTGCGGCCCGTATCTTGAATATGGCCCAACCAAGAAAGTTGAAACAACACCTTTTGAAATATGGCATGGAATGGTTCCATCACTAATATATTTAAGGTATGGGGTTGTGAGGCTTATGTTAAGACTCCTACCTCAAACAAGCTAGAAAGTCGTTCCACTAAGTGTATTTTCATTGGATATCCTAGAGATTCTATGGGATAGTATTTCTATGATCCATTGGAACAAAAGGAGTTTGTTGCCAAGAAGGCTGAGTTCTTAGAAGCTAAATTCCTTACACAAGGAACTAGCAGTAGAACTATGGATCTTGAGGAGGATCGAGAACCACAAACCAATATATGTTTGGTTGACACTAGCACTCAACATGAGGATGTTGAGAATGATCTAGTGGTTGATCAATGTACACCAAAACTTTTGCAGATCTGGTAGAATTAGGAATCCACCTGAAAGATATGGATTTTTCGTAGATGGATGTTATGTGGTAGATTCCGATAAACCAACCACCTATTGTGATGCAATGTCCAATTTGGATTGTGACAAATGGCTTGAAGCCACGATTGTTGAGATGCAATCCTTGTAGGACAACCAAGTGTGGAACATGGTTTAACCACCTCTTAACTCCAAGATAGTTGGAAGTAAGTGGGTTTTCAAGAAGAAAACCGATATACATGGAAACTTGGACACTTATAAAGCTAGACTTGTAGCAAAAGGTTTCACTCAAACTCAAGGGGTTGATTATGATGAGACCTTTTTACCGGTTGCAATGATAAAGTCTGGATATTATTTGCCATAGCTGCTCATTATGATTATGAGATTTGGCAAATGGATGTCAAAACCACATTTCTAAATGGATATCTTGAGGAAGATGTCTACATGGTTCAGCCTGAAGGTTTTGTTGATAAAAAACATCCTAAGAAAGTATGCATGTTAAAGAAATTAATCTATGGGTTGAAACAAGAATCAAGAAGTTGGAATCACCGTTTTCATGAAGAAATAATCAAATTTGGGTTCATCAAAAATGCTGATGAACCATGTGTATATAAGAAAGCTAGTGGGAGCATCACCACTTTTCTAGTATTATATGCCGATGACATCCTACTATTTGGAAATGATATAACAACCATGGAAGGTGTAAAAGCCCGGCTTGGAAACTATTTCTCCATTAAGGATCTTGGTGAAGCCGCCTATATTTTGGGAATAAATATCTATAGGGATAGATCAAGGCGGTTGATAGGTTTGAATCAAAGTGCGTACATTGATAAGATCTTGAAAAGGTTAAAAATGGAAAACTCTAAGAAAGCTACTGTACCTATTCAAAGAGGAAAAATATTGAGTAAGACTCAATCACCAAGCTCAAAAGACGAGCAAGACAAAATGAAAGGAATCCCGTATGCATCGGCTATAGGATCCATAATGTATGCAATGATATGCACTAGACCGGACGTGTCATGCGCTTTGAGCATGACAAGCTGATACCAACAAAATCCTAGAAGCAGTCATTGGATGGCTAGTAAAAACATACTTAAGTACCTAAGGAGGACAAAAGATATGTTCCTAATCTATGGATCTGGTGAGGAGGAACTCGTAGTAAAGGGTTACATGGATGCGATTTTCCAAACTGATCGGATGATTCACGATCAAAATCAGGGTACATTTTCATCTTGAATGGCTGAGCCATATCTTTGAAGAGCTCTACGCAAGATGTGGTGGCATTATCAACTACAGAGTCAGAATACATCGCCGCTTCATTAGCAGCTCAGGAAGCTGCATGGTTGAAGAAGTTCATTGTCGATCTAGGGGTGGCCCCTTCCATTGAGGACCCCCTAGAAATTATTTGTGATAACGAGGGTGTGAGTGCTCAAATCAAGGAACCCCGTGCACATCAAAAGACTAGGCAAATTTAACGTAGATTCAACTACATAAGGGATGAAGTTGAAAAGGGAATATGTATTCGCAAAGTTCACACAGATCAAAACATCACGGATCCACTCACGAAGCTTCTTGAAAAGGCAAAGCATGAAAGTCATACTTGTGCCATGGGACTTCAATATTCTAGTGACTAGATATGATCTTTAATTTCTGTATTGAGATGTTGTAATCCTTTATTACTTGAATGAATTATTTAGTTATAATAATTCAACTAATATTCCTATTTTGAATGTTTAAAATCCATGAGTAAATTATTTACTCAAAATGTCCGTAATTGTTCATACTCGTGGGAACAAGTATGAAGGTAAAACTATTATGAACTTGGATTGGTAGATATTCATATGGATGAATATAGAGCAAAAGGTTGCTGCCAAAGTTCATAAATATTTGTGGGATGCAAATATTGGACTGACCTGCATCTCAAATATTACTACATGGAATCTTCCTCATTGATGATAAGTAATTTTGAGTACATGCGTATATCATTTGGTATCCTATGACTTGAGATACATATTGGGTCTTGATATTTACCATATATTATACTTTGACTTAGTTCTTCGTTGTTCGGAAACATGGTAGTACATAACTCTGAGTTCAGGTATGATATAAAGTAACTGTGAGAGACGTATGTAGTCAAGATGGGATTTGTCCCTCATATTCGTTGAGAATAAGATGTCTAAGGCCTGATAAAGTTAAACCAATGGATAATGATCACTCTATGTCTCTGGGATTTAACATGACATCAGTGACAAAAGGATAGATGATTGATTCACCTAAAACATTTCGAGTATGGTACTTGAAGAGAATGATGTTATTGAATGGCACTTAGTCATACGTATTAAGGGTAGTAAATCGTTGTTAGGCGGTATTACTGCTTGCATCAATCTTTTAATAATGTTGTGCAAGTGGGAGTTTGTTGGATCTTATATGCCCAAGACACATATAAGATTGATGTGGATATTACGTTACGATCCTAGTCGGGACATACCCAATAACAAGCTATACAAACACAAATAGATGTTTATTTGTTGATGAGATCATAAAAATAAATATTGACACCAATTTAGAAAATGGGTTTTCTAAAACGTTGCATTGTAATAGAATAACATTATATGGATAATTTGTTCATGTGAAATTATTTCTTACATTATTTAAGTGAGTTGAATAATAACAAATAAAAGGGTGTTAATGCTATAAAATTAAAAGAGGTTTTAATTTTATAAAGTAATGGGTTAAGTGTGTAACATTTTATAAAATGTTAAAAATAGGGGGAACTCATTTTCTAGTAGAGTTTCAGCCGCCCAAGTGGGCATTGGAAACCTCTTTTGTGTCTTGGTCCAAGAGAGACTTTCACTCCCCTTGCACTCATTCATCATTTCACACATTTCTCTAACACACACTCAAGCTAGAACTCTCTCCAAAAAGCTGAAATTTTCGGATTCAACGAAGAAAAAGTAAGGTGAAATTTGCGGATTAAAGGAAGAAAAGGTGGGCTGAAATTTCAGATTCTTGAGGAGCCAAGGAAGAGAGTTCTTTGGTGTTGCTCTCCTAACAAGCTTGGTGTTTGGAAGGGCTTGTGGGTATACAAGCTTCAGGTCTTCTCTTTTGAAGGCTAGACATACAAGAATATCATCATCATAATTTCTTCCATCCATAACATCTTGTGCAAGAAAGGTTGTTTCTTTGAACCCCCTATGGTTATTTTGGTTTTGATAGCATACTATTTCACATATATTATTGATCCATGTTCTTGGGTTTTGCTTATGATTTAAAATGGTTACAATTGCAGATTGGTAACATCATTTTAAACTCTACTTTCCGTTGCGTTCTTTATAGTTTAAATGGTTAAACAGCTTTGATTTACATGTAACAAGACCCAACAATGTACAGTCAGAAGGCAGATTGCGTTTTAACTAGTGCGTATGACATACCATAGCTCACATCCAAATATATTACAAAAAGGATTAAGAACATAAAGAAGAAAGCTCAGACACACGACTTCAATGTACAGTTACAAAAAGCATAGAACTTTTCACCAACTCATATAAGTTGTTGACTAATAGAGTTGAAGCGGAAAGGTGGTTTAGCTTTATGGTAAAGCATCATATAATAGCATATTCATAAAAGTCTTCAAAAGGAGTTTGTCTTTACTCTTTGGCTTTGGAAGACTTTGTCTTGAAGCTTCGGAAGACTTCACTTTTGGCTTTGGAAGATTCTGGTCTTGGCTTTAGAATATTTTACACTTAGAATATTTCCAGTGCAAGAGGTAAAACTTTCAAAGTATTTCTACTCCAGTTCTTTGGTGCATGCAAAGAGAGAGACTGCAGGACCGTTAGAAGGGAGTAATGCACTTTTACAACACAATAACAAAACTGAGGAGATTTCTTTAGAACACTTGAGAGATCAAATAGGGAACTGGATTACTATTATGAGAGATGCTAAGAACACAAGTAAAAGAGAGATAGAACAAGATAGCAACACAAGTATTTTAGTTTTCAAGATTGTAGTATATTGCTACTCAAGTTCTATTACAAAGTTTTACAAAGCATAATGGAAAGTTATAAGTACTTGAGATACCTCTACTACATCCTATAGTCGGCCATACTTTGAGAGCCAGCTGGATACATAAGACTAGATAACAAAATCAAATGTAGAGTCAGGCACATTGCCTTTTGACTTGTGACTATGGCATGCCATAGCTCACATCCAAACATATTAAAAAAGGATAAAATACATAAATTAGAAAGTTCAGATTCACGACCTCAATGTACAGTTTTCGAAAAGAATGGATCTTTTCACCAACTTTTGAAAGTAGGCGAGTCAAACAGAGTCGCAACAGAAAGGTGGTCTAGCTTTGTTGAAAGGTACATCAGGTAATAGCATGTACATAAAAGTCTTTGGAGGAAATTTGTTTTCATAAACTTGGCTTCGGAAGACTTTGTCTCTGAAGCTTCCAAAGACTTCATATTTGGCTTCGGAAGATATTTTTAAGACCTGGTATTTGACCGAAATACCTAAAGATCACGTGTAAACCAGATCAAATAGTGCGGAATCCTATTTGAATGGCGATCCAATCAGTGAGAACACACGAAGAATCAATCATGGATTGAAACTAACGTTAGAAATCGATAAGGAATCGATCTAATGTGTTCTATGAACTTGAAGAACGATTTGGAAGGTTTCTAGACGGCTAGGGTTCGTCTGGAATCGTAATTGATCGAGTGTTTTTGTTTTTCACGAATTGAGTTGTATTTATAGGTTGGTATTATTCAATCGTGCGACTGAACCATTAGTCTGGTTCAGTCGTGCGATTGAACCATGCGGTTGATTCATTCGTACGACTGAGTGTTCAGTCGTTCGACTGAGCCAATCTTATGTTACAGTCGTACGACTGATCCAGTCTCCTGGTTCAGTCGTGCGATAGAGTCAATCGTGTGAAGTTCTTCATGCTTATGGTTCATTCGCATGAGCCATTCGCATGAGAGCTTCATTAAGTTAAGTTTGAATGTTTTAGTTAATTAATATAACATAATATGCAACCATTCAAATAATCATAAACCCAATCAATTTAGTCACGACTCATTAATGAACTATTAAACATTTTAACTAACAGACTATCAATATCATTTTATTAATCATACCAAACAAGAACTATTACATCACATATCACGATCTAGGGACATACATGTATCAACAAACTCCCCCTTGGACCTAGATCTCTCTAATGTCTTGTTTTCTTCATTACCTCCTCATATTTCTTGTACTTGTCCTCTTGTGTGACTCCTGCATGAATATCAAACGCGAAGCAAAGTCGTATAACGTTTTGGAACTGGAGGGCTTGTACAATGTCTTGTGTCATAGAACATTGGCCACTTGTATAATGTATAGACATCATTAGCAGACAAGTTGGTTAGCCACATTGGGTCGAATACCCTGATGGTATCCATTTGCTCCCCTTTGTTCAGAACTATGACAGCTTCAGCAGTTCTCCAATCATAGTACCACCATTTGAAGTGTGGAGTGAAGTCCTGTGGCATTTCCCTGAGAGGGATTCTCGACATAGTGCGCGGAGGACTCCACTTCAACACAAGTTTTAGTTTTCCAGTGATGGCATCCATCTCAGACCTTCTAATATACCTTGTAGGTTGTTGAGGTCTGAAGTTAATCCACCTGGTGTGGTACTCTTTCTTTAGGGCAGCCTCAAACCAGCCTGACATCTTTCTCGGGTCAGCATACAACAGCTTCAATTTGGCCAGCTGGTTGAGATCAAAACCTGGTAGAGTCTTTAGATCATGTGGAAATCTAAAGTACTCTATGCCCTTCTCCCTCTTAACGGCATAAACGTTAAGATCATCAAAATATGCCCATGCTATAATCCTGCCTGACACCGTAAGATGTTTCTTGACGTTGTAGAACTTGGTGTAGGCATCCCTCCTCGGTGCAGCACGTTGGGCTCTAACTTCATTAAAACATTCAGCCCACTCAGGCTTTCGAATGTCTACGTCATCATTTGAGGCTTGGGCGGTTCCTTCGGTCTTTCCTGTTTCCTGCTCCATCTTGTCTAGTACCTCAAACATATCGCTGACTAGGGACTCACCCAGATTGGGGACCACATTACCCTCGTTGTCAGCATACTGAGGGTACTCTTCAGCAGCAATATCTTCAACCTCAACTTCATCAACGTCATGTAGTTCGTCATCACTGGTTGAATCAACTGTTGGAGCATCCTTGACAATTTCATCAGGATTGAGTCTGAACATCTCTGCCAGTTGCTCGTTAGATAGGTCGTGAATTATTTCACCTTCTTCAGGTGTATAACTCACTGACCTTCTCACAATCCCTTGCAGATCAAGAATCATTATGAGTTGAGACTTGACCTGTTGAAGGGGAGCAATATCAAACTCATCTCTGTGGTACTTTGGATCGTTTGATTCACACATTTCACACTCAAATCATTAGTAATTTATCAAACAAAATGCATTAACTTAGATAAACATTTAGTACATGGTTTTTCAATACAGAATACAAAAGTAAATAAATACATAAACATCTACTATTTACTTTATCCTGAATGCTAGACTCTTCACGTGAAGGTGCAGAAGCAGAAGCTGACTGATCTGTCTGTTATTGTTTTCTTCTCGTTCCCTGGAGCTAAGACAGATTCAGCTGCTTCTCCTTCTTCAGTGTCTTCATCTTCACACCACTCTTCGGTTTTCTCTTCATCAGTATCACTCTCTATCATCATCATCATCATCATCTTCATTATCTCTGTCTCCATCACTTATCTTTAAAGGTTCCTCCTTTGATCCTTCAATTTAGCAAAATGGTCCTCTTAGCTTTCTCCAACTCCTCTATTTGCTTACCTGCTGTGCCAAATTTGGAGCTCGGAGTTGGTCCATCTGAGTGCTCTGAGCAGCCAATTGCTGGGCTTGCTCCTCAATTACTCGATCCTGCTCTGCAATTTTATGCGATTGTGCAGCAGTCAGGTGGTAAGCTGGCGGATCTGAGTGGTCTTTTCCTCATCAGCCGCCAGCAATCGCAACACCATTCTGTTTAAAGCTGACAACTGTTCCTCTCCCCCGATTGGAGATAGAGGAGATCTATAGGTGTGTGAGGGATAGGCTGAGGGCTCGGTTTGGTGGCTAGTGGTGGTGGTGGTGGTGGTGAATATCGGGTCAGGTCGGGATGATAGTGGTGGTGAGTGTGGGTGAATGATGTAGTGGTGGCTGGGGTTGTCTTGTGGTGGTCGGTCTGGGGTGTCTGCGGTTGCTGTGGGGGAAGGTATGGTGGTGGATGGTGTGTCTGAAGAAGTGGTAGTGGTGGAAGGTATGGTGGATGTGGTGGATGTGGTGGATGTGGTAGTGATAAAGGTTACCCTACGCTTCTTCTTTTTCTAACCATGGGGTTTAGCCATCCGTTTTCTCCTCGTTCCCTTCGAGGTGGATGCTCCCCCTCCAATCCCGCTGAGGACCCCGGAGCATAAGTTGGATCAGTTTCTGTATCTCCGGAGCCTCTCGGTTGTTCACCATCAACCCTCAACCCATTTTCTGTGGGAACAACTTTCCTTCCCACAGTTCGGGTCAGTGGCTCCTCATCAGATTCATCCTCATCCTCCTCGTTAAGAACAAAATCTTGATGAAATCCTGCTGACTCAGTTACTTCAGCAGATGAGACAGACACAGGGGGAACAGAGTCAGACACAGTGCCTCTGGTGGAATAGCAGCATCCCCACTGTCATCCTCATATGAGTCAAGAGTGGGTAGGGCTATTTGTTCAACCTTAGAGTCACTGTCCTCGTGACGCCACTTCCTCCTTTCCGGCACTACATAGTCTTCTCTGGCAAGATGAACGAACAACCTCCTGACCGGAGGCTTCACTGGCTTTCCCCGGTATACTTTCATCCTTCCCAGGGTGGTGTCATCCATTACCTCCAATACCACCGAATCCTCCTGTTCTTTTGGCAGGGAAGGAAGCTTCTGATCTATTATCATTTGCAAAAACCGTGGGTACATACAGAAGGCTTCCTTTCCTTTCTTGAAGCCATGCACTTGAGCAACACGTGTGCAAGGTACTTAAACTGAGGACAGAGGTTACTCTTGTTGGAGTACCCCTGAATTGATGTCCCCAGAGTATTTGGCTCTGAGAAAACACTCTTTGACAGTGAGGGGGTGTAGACGGGTTGGGCAGTCACCGTCATCCCCCAATTGAAGTACAATCCGTATATCCTCCTCAGAAGCGGTAATATTCTCGCCAAATATGGAACTTCTTATGCAGTGAGGTTCTGATGATCTATCAATGTAGCGCCTTCCCAAAGGCTTGTTGAATGGATCGGTATGGGGTGCAAGGGGTAGAAATGGCATGCGCAATCCGTGATCTCAATAGAAACGTGATAATGCCTGAGAATTCTGCAGCATTTCTGGATGTTAAGTCCAGATGGGCACAATATTATGCTTAGTGCTCATTGTCCATCTACTCGCCATCTGTTACACAAAGATAGTAAACATTAGTATCATTTACTAAGAAAGTAATGAATCATAAGCATGAAGAACATCTTTCTGTCATGCGATTGAAGTTGTGCGACTGAGTTCAACAGTGCGATTGAACCGTGCGAAAGGGGTTCAGTCGTAGGATTGAATGGTCCGAATGGGGTTCAGTCGTGCGATTGACCCCATACGTATCTCAGTGTGTGCGATTGGGCTCCTACGCATATACCTTCATGCAGTTACCTCAGTCATGCGACTGAACTTCATACGCATGGTTCAGCCATGCGTATGGACAGTTTGAGTCCTTCAGTCGTGCGACTAAAGTTCATCTTGTTGTCCATTCACATGAAGACCCACTGTGCGATTCACATTTTCAGTTTCACCAATATTTTGTTTTAAAACTCTATATCTAGTTCATTTGAGTCGCCATCTCGTCACTAATGACCTGGTAAACTTAATTTTAACATTTAGCTTAGTTTATGTAGGTTATTAGGGCATTTTTCAGTTCGATCAAAGTTTCATTCGAATAACCTAAATTGGACTCAAAATCTTTTGATTTCTACAAGATTGAACTACAATGTACCTTTATTCTTGTCAATCGAAAGTCAGAAGATGAATTGCAATGTGAACAACTATCTCTAGAGATTTTGGCAGAGTAACGGTAAAGAAAGCAATTTGGGGTGCGATTGGGAGTGATGAGTGAGATGCGATCGACTGAGGACCTTTAAATACTGACCCTAAGTTCAGTCGGCCGACTGGCCTCATTCGCACAGTTCATTCAGGCGACTGAGGTTCAGTCGTGCGATTGGTCCCGTCGGTCGCATTCGGTCGGCCGACTGAGTCTTAGTCGGTCGACTGACTCATTCGGTCTCCTTCATTCGCCTCTTTAGTTGACCGACTGAGCCTCAGTCGGTCTACTGTTTCATTCTCCCTCTTCTATTCGGTCGAATGGGTCATTTTCATGTCCATTCGTGCGAATGGGATCCATTCGCATGGTTGGTCCATATTCATGGTCCAATCGTGTGAATGGGTCACACTTGGTAGATTTTCTGCCATTTTTGAACATTTTAACCTTTTGAAATAGACATTATAAGCTCTTAGCCAATTCAGTCACTTCAGATGTGACCTTTTAAATTTGAAAACCATGTGGCCATCTCAGACATGACCCTTTTAGGTAAGTTAATTCCCTTCTGATTTCCCTGATGTAGTCCGACAGACACAAATTTAAAAGATAAACATAGAAACTTAAACTAGCTACACAACTAAAGTTTATTTTTGGACTTTTTGTGAGAGATAAAACCTAAGATGGAAATCTAAGGGATTTGGTTAGGGAGTAGACAACTTCAACTTAGATTGATCATATCTGGACCAATTCAATTTTGGAATCATACAGGAACATCAAATCATTTGGGACTTGTTATTAAAACTTTTTGATGCTTAAATTCTCGGTGTTCATTCAGAGTCGTTAGCAACTTAAGGAAATCATACTGAAACTCTTAGATTTTCACATTGATTTGAACTCTAGAGAAGGTAGCCACTAAGATTGTCAGTATGTTTGTCCACTTAAATCCATACAAAGACTTTTGACACAGACTGGTGACTGATTTAGGTTGAATTATTTCAGCTAACATTTGTGGATCCCACACTTATATGGTAATCAACATTCCACAGAGGTTTTTGAGCGGTCTACGGGTATTATTACAAGAAGAGACTATTCTCAGAGGTTTCAAAGAGAAGCCTGTCCTCAGGTCAGTGCCATCGCACAGCAGAGAGGCGGCAAACAACAATGAATTCTAGAATATCTAGGTTATGCTTATCCTCAGGTCAGTGCCATCGCTTAGTAGAGAGGCACACAACCTATCTCCTTATTAGAGCAGCTTATTTTATTTGACACAATATGCACCAACAACATACGTCATTAGCTTTATGCATATGTCTTTCATTTTTTCCTTGCTTTGCTCTAATTATGGTCATCCGCACACTTTTGTGGCATTTAAATGCTCATTACCCCTTATTGGAATATATTTGATTGTGTTAACCAGTGATAAGATGGAAGCCCACAGTCAGTTGAACAACTTAGTTTGATCTTGAGATCACCAATCAGGTCTAATTGTCTATCGTGTTGAATCTACCAACATATCATTTGTGGTCTAGTAGCCTCTAAGTCTACTTTCTTTGTGTCACCTTAGGAGTTGCCAGTTTTCTATCATCTTCCCTTTTTATATTGCTTAGACTACACAGACTTATACTTTGAACTTTTGCATCTTTTCAAAACTTAAAATTTTAAAATCCCTCTCGATTTGTTCCTGTGTACTATCATTTTCCAAAGGTATTGAATCGGTATCACACACACAATCTACCTCATTTCAGCTAGTTCCCCCTTCTCCCTCATTTTTTTTAATGTTAACTTGCTGACATATTCTCCCCCTAAAATACTAAAATCATTTCCGATTTAATTATTTTTGGATTTTAATAAACAGCAAAATAAGATGAGTTTAAATATAACAGACAAAAAGAGAAAAACACATAACATAAAATAAAATAAACGGTAACGAAACTACATCAGACTACACATTATTCTCATCAGAAATTACCTCACTTTTCTTTTTAACCCGTTGACCTCTAGCAATATTGAAAACATGGTTTATCAAAGGCTTTAGTATAGAGGTCAGCACGTTGAAAATCAGTATTAATTTTAACCACATCAATTAAGTTCTTTTCAAAACAGTCTCTTATGAAGTGGTATTTAATACCGATGTGTTTGGTCTTAGGATGTTGAACCGGATTTTTGGTTACTGCAATTGCAGCAGAGTTATCAACAAAAATAGGAGTAGATGAGAATTTGAACCCGTATCCCGCATTTGCTGTTGAATCAAATGATTTGTGAACAGCAACTTGCAGCAGCAACATATTCGGCTTCACAGGTTGACAATGCAACCGATGTCTGCTTCTTACACTGCCATGTAACTAATCTTCTCCGAAAGAATTGACACCCCGCTGATGTAGACTTGTAGTTCATTTTGCAGCCTCCATAGTCCGAGTCACTATACATCGTGAGCTCAAAATCATCATCATGACGATACCACAACCCCAGTGTGGGTGTACCCTTTAGATAGAGAAAAATCCTTTTGACCCCGATCAGATGATTGACCTTAGGTTTAGCCTAATATCTGGAACATAAACATGTAGCATACATGATATCAGGTCTTGAGGCAGTGAGATACATGAGGGATCCAATCATTCCTCGGTACATAGTGGCATCTACAAGATCTCCATTCTCATCAGGTGCTATATCATGATTCGTAGCAAGTGGAGTCCCAGTAGCAGAAGCATTCTCCATGTCAAAGCGACTGAGAATGTCTCCGACATACTTGGTCTGATGTAGAAAGATCACATTAGGTGTTTGATCCACCTGTAACCCGAGAAAGAACTTCATCTCCCCCATAGCACTCATCTCAAACTCTTTCTTCATCACTGCTTCAAACTATTTGCATAACTCTTCGTTCTTTGACCCGAAGATTATGTCATCAACATATATCTGTACAAGCAGTAGGTCGCCATCCTTTTCTTTAATAAACAGTGTACAGTCAATGACTCCCCTGCGAAAGCCGTGTTTCACAAGATGAGTCGAGAGTTTCTCATACCAAGCTCGAGGAGCTTGATGAAGACCATATAAAACTTTTGTCGAGTTTGTAAACTCTACCCCGATGATAAGGGTCTTCAAATCCCTCGGGTTGACTGACATAGACTGTTTCCCTGATTTCCCCATGAAGGAATGCACTCTTCACATCTAATTGGTAGACTTTAATCTTCATGTACGATGCATAGGCAAGGAAGATACGAATAGCTTCCATCCTTGCCACGGGTGCAAACACCTCATTATAGTCAATCCCCTCAACTTGGCGAAAACCTTGAACCACCAGTCGAGCTTTGTTCCTGATAATGACTCCTTGTTCATCGTTCTTGCATTTTAGTACCCATTTGGTGCCAATGACTTTAGCACCTTTAGGTCTATCAACCAGAGTCCATACACCTAACTTCTTAAACTGCAGAAGTTCTTCTTGCATGGCACTAACCCATGCCTCATCATTTAGTGCTTCACTGACATATTTTGGCTCAACCTGCGAAACAAAACATCGATAAGCACCATCATGAATGTAACCCTTCTCCATAACTGAGGCGTAATCAGCTGAGTATAGCTGATTTCGGGTTTGTACTCCTGATCGGACATCTCCAATAACATTGTCAAGGGGATGATAGACGTTTAGTCGTGATCCTGGAGTAGTCGGCACAGTCACCTCCGAACCCAGATTGTGAACATTTTGTTCTGCATCTGAGGAAGGTGGAGTTTGAGGTTCCGAAGTTGAGGGTGCATCACTTATGGATGCTTGTGGACTTGCAGGAACTGGAACCTGTTCCTCCTGACTGTTCTGGTCATCTGCTTCAGTTTCATCTTCAGAGGAGGAGTCACTGTCATCGACTACCCCTTCTGACTGAGTAGATGATTCTCCCTGTGTGCTAGACGGTGTATTTAGAATATCATACATCATCCTAGTAGCTAACTCATCATCCGAGGGAGTGCGAGGGAGGTTGAAGGATTTGAAGAATCCATCATAATCGAAGAAGTATGCAGGTCCTTTGCCTGTAGGTGGTGTGGTATATCTCTGAACGTCGACATTACACCACACTTCTACAAGACCCATTGAGTTATTGTAAACTCGCTTGTTCGGTATGTTGTATCCTAGAAAAATTCCTTCAACTGCCTTCTCGCTAAATTTTCCTTCTTGTGTCTTCTTTAGAAGTGTACACGGTGCGCCAAAAGGTTCAAGATACTCCAAATTCGGTTTGCGTCTTTGTAGTAGCTCATAACATGTCTTTCCGTGGCACTTGACTATTAGGACTCGATTTAGTGTATAACACGCATTTGCCACTGCCTCATTCCAGAATTGGATAGGCAGTTTCAAGTCTGCCAGCATAGTCCGTGCTGTCTCTATCAAACTCCTGTTCTTTCTCTCAGCAACGCCATTCATCTGAGGTGTGTAAGCAGAAGTGAATTGATGCACAATTCCCTTTTCCTTGCAGTATGCCTCCATCCCTTGATTCTTGAATTCTGTCCCGTTGTCTGAGCGTATTTGTCGAACTTTTAGCTTGTAGAGGGATTCCAGTGTGGTTACTAATTCCTTGAATGTCTCCAAAGTTTCTGATTTGGATTTCAAAAACATTACCCAAGTGAACCTTGAGTATTCATCAGTGACCACAAAGCAGTACACGTCGCCTGCAATGCTCCTTGTACTAACTGGACCAAACAGATCCATGTGAAGAAGCTCAAGAGGAAGTTCTATTGAATGAACTTTCTTTTCCTTATGAGACTTCTTTGTCTGTTTGCCTTTCTTGCAAGCTACACAAAAGTCAGGAAGTTGGAAGTTCTTGACATTCACTCCTCTCACTAAATCCTTCTGAATCAAATGATTCATCTTCCTTTGACTAATGTGTCCCATTCTCCGATGCCAGGAGATTGAATCCTTCTCAGTAGCTTTAGATAAAAAAACACTGAACCTCATGATCCGTTGTAGCAGCTGTTGACAGATCCAAGACATAAAGGTCTTTATATCTTGAAGCAGTCATCAGAACTTGGTCCTCTGGGATCATATATTCTTTCTTCAGTACGTAACACTTCTGGTTATCGAAGATGACTTTAAATCCTTTATCACGGATTTGGGAAACAGAAAGTAAGTTGTTCTGAAGTTGTTGAACGTAGTTCACCTTATCAAACTTAACTTTCTGATTTCCCACTTCTCCCTGAGCCGTGATATAGCCTCCTTTGTTTCCTGCAAAGGAAACATGCCCTCCTTTTATTTGTTGGACATTAGATAAAAGGGCTCTATTTCCTGTCATGTGCCTGGATGCTCCGCTGTCTATAATCCACGTGTTAGTCTCAGCACTGTATCGAACACCTTGCACATACAAAGTAAATGAATCAGTTTAGGTTAGGAACCCAAGCTTTGACTGTCTTGGGTTTCCTAGAGGCATCACACATCATAAACTCCACCCATTGACCCTTAGAGGGTGAGGGTAGCTCAGGTTCCTTCTTGTTATCAGTATCAGACACGAAGGTTGACCTTTCTTTCCATAAGCCAGATTTGTGCAATGCTTGTTTATGATAAACAGTCGTCTGGCTTACAGGTTGGACTTTAGGTTCACTAGCTCTTCTAGGTGGAGTTAGAGAACTCCGCTTTGAAGACCTAGGTCTAGTGTCCTGAAGTTCAATCTTCTTCCTAGGTGTCTGATAAAAATGACAATGGGAAGCAATGTGTCCACATTCTCCACAGTTGTAGCATGACCTGCTATCAACTTTATGAGTAGACTTTCTTTGTGGAGAAGTGCGTGACACTCTAGTAACATCAACCACTTTAGGTTTTGACTCTTGTATGTTTGATGTTTTCTCTGGTTTAACAAAATTTACAGTTTTAACCTGTTTCACTTTTTGGTTAACTGGTTTTTGACTTGAAGCATGTGAAAAAGTAGCATTTGAAGTCCTTTTAGGTTCTAATTTGACTCTGTTTGACCCTGACTTTAACTTAACTTTTTCAAATTCATTTTCCAGATTAACACAAGGCATTTTACCCTTTGCCTTTGAAGTGGCCTCCTTTTGTTTCTGACCAGATTCAGTAGATGAACATGAGGTGTGTGGATCAGTAACAAGAGGAGTAGTCACCACATGATCCTTGATGGGGTTATTATTTACTGGTCTAGACTTAGTGTTCATCAAGGTCTCAGGTGGTGGTGGAACCACTTTGTAGCCTAATCCCTCCCCGTTATTCCTTTCTCTAACTAAGTGTTGAACAATGTGTGAAGAACTAGTCCAACTATGCAGTTTCTGTTTTAATGAATTAACTTCGACTTCTAGAACTACCTTTTGTTTCTTAGTTTCTTCTAGGGAGTTTAGATAGTACCTAATGTCATTTGCTTGGTTAAAAGCCACTACGTCGGTTTCCCTAAGTTGTTTAGTCAATAGGTCTATCTTTTCTTTATAACTACGCTCATTTTGTTTTAGTACTCTATTAGCCTCAGTGCACAGACGTAAATCTTTTACTAGGTTATCATTATGATCTAATAACCTAGAAAATTTTCATCTATGCTATTCCTAAAAGTATCACAATCAGAACAAGCATGATTATTAAAAATTTGGTCAGTGGTACTTACCTGAGTCGGTTCAGAAGAATTAGCCATCAGTGCAGAATCAGATGTTTCTGGTTCTGGTGATTCTGACTTTTCTCTTTCTGATGTGGAAACTTCCTCTTTTGGCTTGTAGCTGACCTCGGCTGCAGTTGTTTCTTCACTATGTGACATTGCTATCTCAACTGCTATATCACCTTCACTCGTAGAATCATCATCAATATCTTCAACACTGGCAATGTTAGATTCTCCTGGTGAGACAAACCTAAAACTCCAATCCTGTCCTTCATCATCATGAGCAGTTAAGGCTTTTGGATCCTTGTTTGATGAAGTAGAACTAGAGGATTGCTTGTCTTGGCGAGTAAAGGATGAGAACGGGTTCCCATTCCCCGTCTTCTTTGGCTTGACACATTCTCTTTTGAAGTGCCCTTTCTCACCACAGTTAAAGCAGATCACTTTACTCTTGTCGAAGACAAAGGTGGTATCCTTAGTAGCAACCAAGTTTTGTCCAGTCCTTTTCACAAACTTCGTCGCCCTCCGGGCAGCACTTGCTAAGGCCCACATTATATCCATTCTTTCAAGCTCCATCTCAACCACCTGCTCGTAGTCCTCATCTGCCAGATGGCAGTTTCCAATCTTCCCGGCAACAAGTCCATCATATGAACGAACCACTGCTGCTAAAAGATCCATATGCTCTCGAGCTACTTCCACGGTCACATTACCGAGGTTCTCGATCTTCAGTTTGGTAGCGTTTGCTTCTGATCCAATATGATGGGTACATGATGACCCAGACGTGTCTGATCCAGAAGGAGAAGCATGTGAAGGACCTGACAAGCTAGACACAAAAGCAGTCTGGATGGGTGCTTTAGATGTCTTAGCTTGAGGCGTGGCGTTGTATAAAGCTGGATTTTGTGTGTACGAAGACTTCTGAGCTCTATACTTCATCCTTAGTGCTTCTTCTCGCAACTTAAGAATGAAGTCATTTATATCCAGCTTTACAAGGATTCCATTCTGTCTCAGGTTAGACACGAATGTAGCCCACTTATCAGGCAACCCGTCTGCGAAATTGCTTACTTTCTCTTCCATGGTAGTAGCCACTCCATGTGTATGCAATTCGCTCATCAAGTGGTAGAATCTATCTATGACTTCATCCAAACTTTCATTACCAATTGATGAGAAGTTATCGAATTCCTTCTTTAACTCCTTTGCCTTGATTGCCTTCAATGATGCATTACCATCATATCTTTTCTCTAGCTCATCCCACAGTTTTTTGGACTGCTTGTTCTCTGAATACTGGTGGAATATGTCTTTGGGGATAGACTGAGTGATCAATGCATACACTCTTTTCTCTGCATTGTACTTTACTTTCTGTGCGTCTGTCATCCCGCTTAATGTTAGCTTAACTCCATCAGCTCCCACTGGTGTACTATAACCAATCTCAATTGCTTCCCACAGATTAGGATCTACTCATTAAGGTAGATCTCAAAACGTTGTTTCCAGTGGGGAAACTCATCTAAAGTCAAAAGCTTTGGTGGTTTATTGTGATTCCCCACCTCACTTTCAACCAACAGCAGGTTATGTATCCTTGAGTCCTTCCCAGCAGTAAAGGCTGACATCTGATCTTCCATGACTAGTAAACTTATAATCTAATCAAACAAACTTTCGCTGATGCGACTGAAGGATGCGAATGAGCTAATCGTGCGTATAAGCTCTACGATTGGTTCAATCGAGCGAATGAACTAGGCGATTGGTTCAGTCGTGCGAATGAATCTGGTGCGTATGAGCTATGCGAAGGAACGGTTCAGTCGGCCGAATGAGGGTGCGACTATGTCCAATCGTGCGTATGAGCAATGCGAATGGAGTCCAGTCGTGCGAATGAGTCACTCGTGCGACTGAAGCTGCTGTTTTGCGAAAATTTCTAGGTTTGACGTGTTTCAGCCGTAAAAATTCGAAATTTCACAAGTTCTAATCGCCTAAGTCCGTAGAAACCAAACTTCGATGAGCAGGGAACTTCCAAGATCACTTTTGATACCAAAGATTGCGTTTTTAGTGCAAAAACACAAACTTTTATGCAATCTTGATTGAATCAACACGTAATCAAGAGCCAATAGCTCTGATACCACTTGTTAGGACCTGGTATTTGACCGAAATACCTGAAGATCACGTGTAAACTAGATCAAATAGTGCGGAATCCTATTTGATTGGCGATCCAATCAGTGAGAACACACGAAGAATCAATCATGGATTGAAACTAATGTTAGAAATCGATAAGGAATCGATCTAATGTGTTTTATGAACTTGGAGAACGATTTGGAAGGTTTCTGGATGGCTAGGGTTCGTCTTGAATCATAATTGATCGAGTGTTTTTGTTTTTCACGAATTGAGTTGTATTTATAGGTTGGTATTATTCAATCGTGCGACTAAACCATTATTCTGGTTCAGTCGTGCGATTGAACCATGCGGTTGATTCATTCGTACGACTGAGTGTTCAGTCGTGCGACTGAGCCAATCTTATGTTACAGTCGTACGACTGATCTAGTCTCCTGGTTCAGTCGTGCGACTGAGTCAATCGTGTGAAGTTCTTCATGCTTATGGTTCATTCGCATGAGCCATTCGCATGAGAGCTTCATTAAGTTAAGTTTGAATGTTTTAGTTAATTAATATAACATAATGTGCAACCATTCAAATAATCATAAACCCAATCAATTTAGTCACGACTCATTAATGAACTATTAAACATTATAACTAACAGACTATCAATATCATTTCATTAATCATACCAAACAAGAACTATTACATCACATATCATGATCTAGGGACATACATGTATCAACAATATTGGTCTTGGCTTCGGAAGATTTTACACTTAGAGTATTTTAGGTGTGAGGTGTAAAACGTCTGAAGCATTTCTACTATAGTACCTTAGTGTATGCATGCAGAGAGAGATTGGATGCTTTGAATGTTTTAACTGTATTAGACTTATTGGAATCCTTACTGAGAACATGGATGTTTTAAATGTTTTAGCTACATCAGACTTATTGGAATCCTTACAAACTCTCCCAAGGCTGATGCTACCAAAAAATTTGAAGATCTTTATTAGTTGATAGTCCTCATCATGATGATGACGAGAACCTTCTTCATTAGATGGTTAGGATCACTCAAACTTTCATAATATCTTCACATCTCAAAGACTTCATGCAAAGGGAGGTTGAATTAGTGTTACCATGTGTAGACATTCTCACGACCTTAATCTCTAATCATATGCCATCTTTCTGGATTAGTTGTCACGGTCCAAGATAAGATGGGTCTCTTAGAAGCATGAAGAGCCACTTGAATTAGAGTTGATTAAACCGCCTCTTCATGCACTTCTTAATGTTGATCTAACTCACGATGAGGTATGAAGGTGAATGCTTTAGACTTCTTCTTCTTCTTTGACTTTGGTCTAGAAGCCATCATCTTCCTCCTCTTTGATGACTTATAGTGAGAAGACCGGTCTGTAGCACCTTGTTGATTAGTCTTGTCTTGTTCAGTTGGGCGTTCCTCCCTCACATGTTAAGAAGGAGAAGGAGTTTGACCTAACTATCGATGAGAAGATGAAGCTTGCTAAGGCTCAGCAGGAGGTTTGGGTTGTGTTGTCTCAGTTTGTTCAACCTTAACGTCCACTTCAAGAAGAACTTCAGTTGGAGGAGAGTGTAAGTCAAATAGCTCTCCACTTTTGATCTTTTGCTTCACTACTTTGATGTGCTCATCCATTATGGATAGAGACATTGGGCCAAGTCTCCTTCCAGAGAATCCATACAGCTTCAAGAAGCTCATCATCCTTTATATGTTAGCAGACTTCTTCAGGCTCTTCTGGATGATGGCTCTTGACCTTGTAGCATCTTCCCTCATCTTTCTTTTTGTTTCTTTTTGTTCTTTGAGTTCTTGATGCTCAAGCTGTTTGAGATACTCAAACTCTATGTACTGAAAGGACAAGGGAAGCAGTGCAGATGCCTGGTAAAGACCTATGGCACTTAGGTAGTTGATCATGTTTTGCTTATTTGCTTCTTCGTCTATAAGAGGTTCTTGTGTAGCAGCCATAGTCTCTTGCACAGGACTTTCTTGAACTGGAGAGAGAATTGGAACATGCTAGTATAATCTCTTTTGTCTCATCTCATATTTGATTTGGAGAAGTATCCTTGCATCCTCTGCTTCCTTCCTTTCTCGTAACAATTCCATGTCAACCAGTTCATTAAGTTCCTCTAAGGGGAGAGATATAATATCATCAATGTCATAGTTCTTGGTTAACAAGTAATCCTGATTGCCCTCAACTCATCATCTTAAGTGTTTGGTCTAGGAGCAGCCCTTATTGCAGCTTCCATAAATCATGCAGACCCAGAGGAACTTCATCAGCAGGTACTTCACAGAGGGAATGAATTCCTCAAATAATTATAGGTGTGATAGGGCTCTCAAGCTTTACCACTAGGCCTTCAATCAATGTTTCCCCTCAAAAGCTAATCTTAGGGTCTGCCTCAACATCCAGTTGACCGATAGTGTTACCTAATGACTTTCTTTCCTCTTTAGACTTAACTCTTCAGTAATTCTATCCTGAATCCCACGTGCCAGCTTGCCAGCTTGTCTAAATTGACCTGGGTTGACAAGTTGCATGTTGATCATGTCATGACCTTCATAGTAGTCCATGTTTTGAAACATTAATACCTCTTACTACCCTTGAACTCTTTGAATAATGATGGCTCTTTTATCAGCATCATACCTTCACCCACTGATGTAGTTTGAAGTTCCTTGGGGTGGAGCTGACATAGCCCTTAGAATGCCTTCCTCAAAGAGACTCTCAATGAAGGAGTCTATAGAGTCCACATGAATGTGAACTTGGGAAAGTTGTAGAGTATGCACCATTGCAAGTGAGGCTGGTTAGTCCTTAATGTTCATACTCCTTGATGAACTCCCATGCTTTGTGTCTGTGATGACTTTCTCCCTCTTTATGGTAGCATCACTCATTTGCATAGGTGAACTAGAGGTTAGGTCAATCACATTCATAGGTTCTTGTGTTCCTGGATGAGCTTTTCTTAATGGTCTCACAGTTGGTTTTTCCCTGAGATAAGATATTTTATGTTGCTAATCATTTACCCTGTAATTCACGGTAGTCACCTGAGATTCAAGATGTCTAATCTTGGAGACTAGGTATGTGCATGTTTTTGACAATTTTTGCACCTTTAGCCACAGATTCCCCTCATCTTCATTAGAAGAATCATAGGGATGAGAGAACTGGACCAAAGTCTTCTTTGGAATGCAAAGATGTTCTCTGGAATGCAAAGATGTTACAATACATTGGCTTCATTGTGGTTAGCTATAAGTGCATGGTTTGGAGATGCTTCTTTTACCAGAAAGCTTTAGTCAAAGCCTCTTTCTTCAATAGCAATAGTAGCTTGCTGCTTTGGCTTCTCATTCTGGGAGCTTTCTCTCAATGTAGTTTGCTCGGGCTTGAGTCTGGCAACCATTTGTTCTCTGTGCCTTACAGTCTCTACCATAGTGTCCCATCTGGTTATAGTTGTAACACTTTACCTTGCTTTTATCCATCCCAAACTTTCCACTAGCTACATTGCTAGGAAATTTACTCCCCGCCTCGTGTAGAACTTCTTGGCTCTGTAGTGAGAAGAGCCATTTGCTAAACTATCTCGATGTACTCGAGATCATCTGGATGGATACAGTCCAAGTCTTCAACGGTGAAGACAAAGTACCCAGTGGATTCATCAACATAAATAAAACCCTAAGAAGAACTTGTCTCTTGGAATGGACTTCCTTGAGTGTAGCTTTCTCTTGGAGTCTCTAGGATGGTGAGAATGGACCCTTCAATGAGTTGTCAGGTTAGCATATGAGATGTTGTTGTGGTTCAATGCTTTCCGTTTCAACCACATGGAGGGCTGAACTAAGTTGATTGCTAGAGTTACCAGATGAGTTTTGTATATTCATCTCCATCTGGTATGCATTGAGAATACCATACAACTATGTAAGAGTAAGAATCTTAAGGTTCTCCATCCTCTTGATAACAACACACTACTGTGTCCATTATCTCGGAAGAGATGACATAAACTTTCACACAATGTCCCTGTTCTCAAGAGTTGCTCCAACATCCATTAGAGTATCCATAATCTCAACATAACTGAAGTATTGTTAAGGCATGGTTTCACTCATCTTGAAGGTGAAGTTTTCAAACTGCTGCTTGAGTAGATCCTTCTTGTTCTCCTTTGCTTCATTGGATCCGTCTAACATAAGCTTTAGTGCTTCCCATAATTGCTTGGCTATCTTGAACTTTTTGAAGAAATTGTAGATAGAGTTCGGAAGAGCAATTTGAATGGCTTTCATAGCTTTTTGATCAATCTCTATTCTATTCCTGTCTTAATTTGAGAAATGAGCCATAACCTTTGGAATCATACCACACCACTACCAGAAGAGGTGCTTGGTATGTAAGGTCCTTCAATAATAGAATCACACTTTCGGGAGTTTTGAGACTAGACAAAGCCTTTCATTCTTTGACACCAAGTATCAAAGTCTTTAGGAGTGATTAGTGGAGACTTTGTCATAGTTCCAATTTCCATATCAGCCTTACTGATAGCTTCCATTTGAGTTGTTAAGTGTTTGGTGTGTGTGAGGGATCTTAACATGGTGAAATCTTATATCAAGAGCCTGAAATGCTCTGATACCAAATGTATGACCGTTAGATGGGGTAATGCGCGTTACAACACAACAACATAATTAAGGAGAGTTCTTAAAAACACTTAACAGATCAAATAGGGAACTGGTTAACTAGAATAAAAGATGCTAAAAAACAGAAGTAAATGAGAGACAAAACAAGATAGCAAAACAACAAAAGTATTTGGGTTTCAACAATGTTGTATGTTGCTCTCAAGTTCTATTACAAAGTGTTACAAAGCATAATGGAAAGTTACAAGTACTTGAGATAGATATACTACATTCGATAGCTGGCCATACATTGAAGGCCAGCAAGATACATAAGAATAGAAAACAAAATCAAATGTAGAGTCAAAAGGCACATTGACTTTTGACTAGTGACTATCACATGCCATAGATCATATCCTAATATATTACAAAACGGATTTAGTACATAAAGAAAAATGCTTAGACTCAAGAGCTTAATGTACAGCTACCAAAAGCATGGACCTTTTCACCAACTCATGTATGTTGGTGACTAAACAGAGTTGCAACTGAAAGGTGGTCCAGCTATATGCTAAAGTACATCAGATAAAAGCATGTTCATAAAAGTCTTCGGAAGAAATCTGTCTTTACTCTTTGGCTTTGGAATACATTGTCTTGAAGTTTCGAAAGACTTCCACTTTTGGATTCGAAAGATGTTGGTCTTGGCTTCAGAATAACTTTTACCCTCAGAATATTTTTAGTGCAAGTGGTAAAACTTCTGAAGCATTTCTACTTTAGTTCTTTGGTGCATGCATGCAGAGAGACTTGGGACATTTTAAATGATTTGGTTGCATGAGACTTATTGGAATCCTTACAAGATTCTCCACACATAATATTGTCTTTAAGATCACCTAGGTGTGGAACTTGTGAAGATAAGCTTCCTTTCATAGACCCCATGAGTGAAAAAAGATAGTGAAGAATGTTTCTAAGAAGAGTGAAGATAAGCATTCCAAGAAGGGTCACTATTCTCCTGAGGAGAGAAAGGAAGTTGGAATGACCAAGTCTAAAAGGAAGAACTTAATCAGAAATGCCAAAAAGGAGTGCAAGAAGGCTCAAGAGATCAAGGCCACTTTTAACTCTATGCGGAAAAAAGTTTTTATATCTGCAGATTTTGAAGTGGTTAAGACTAAGACTCAAACTTGAATTCTAGTACCAAGAGTTATAGTTTAGGTCAAAATCATTCGCGCGTAGTGAAGAAGGCTAATTAGTTATGTACAACTGCTACAAAACTTGAACCATCCAACTCCAATGGTGGTTCTCACAATAAAGGAACTACCACATCATCTACTAATATGAGGATGGAAAAGGAAAGTGATCTAGTTCAGCCTTATTCCTAAATGAAGACACTCAGAATGAAGAAAATGGACTGTGTCATGTGTGGCAGTACATATCATTTTGCAAAGGATTGTCTCTACAATCCTAAAAGTATTGTCCACATGATCAAGAAAGAAACTTCTGAGACTTGGAAAAAGAAGAAAGCTTTGGAAGGTAACTCGTTTCCTTTTGGAATCTCCAAAACAAAGAAGAAGACAAGTGAAAGCATGACTCTGGAAGCAAAGTTGGTCTCGAAAGAAAAAATGCTTTGGAAGTACTGAAGCCTACTATAGTGATAGCAAGATCTTCCAAAGGTCCGGTCTCCAAAACTTCCGAAGTTGTTAAAAATTCTGACATATTTAAAGATCAAGTCTAAGCTTCCAAAGGTGATTAGGAGGACTAAAATAGACCACTTCATTACAAGTTCTTTTTCAACGTCATTAAATGATCCTCAAAATTTAACCATAGGATCAATTACTGTGGTATTGCCTTCAACTTCTATTTATAAGCCCAGGAACAGCATGGCTTTGGTTCCTACATGTGACTAACCATCTCTATTGTGTAGGAATATCTTAACACAAATAGGAATGTATGGATCATTGATAGTTATTGTTCTAGGCACATGACAGGCAATAGGTCACTACTCCAGAATTTTGTGAAAATAGATGGAGTGCCAATCGCTTTTAGAGGGGATGCTGGAGGTTACATTACTCGAAGGGGCAGGGTCACAAAAGGTAAGCCCAACTTTAAGAAGGTAAAGTTTGCGAAGGAGCTTGGATACAATCTTCTAAGTGTATCTCAATTTTGTGATCAGAGTCACAACATGCTTTTCCCTAAGCATGAGTGCATTGTTCTCAAGAACGGGGTGGTTATTCCTCAGGAGCATATTCTGCTCCGAGTCCTCAAGAGAGAGAAGATATACAAGATGGACTTGCAAGAAACATCTCCCGTAGGGAAAGTTTCATTATTTCTATCAAAAGCCAATAGTCATAAGTCTTTCCCCTGGCAAAAAGAATATACCATGTAAACTTTAAAAACATGAATAAATTGATTAAGAATGACTTGTTAACTAGAATTAAAGATGGAGTTTACAAGTGATCACCATTGTGTTGCATGCCTCAAAGGGAAGCTACACAAGTTGTCGCATAAGCAAAAGGAAATACTCCCCTACACTTGTTACATATGGATTTCTTTAGCCACAAGACTCCTAAAAATGGTGTTGCTGAGAGGAGAAACAGGACACTAATTTAAGCTGGAAGAAGTATATTGTTTGACTCTAAACTGCCTATCACATTCTAGGAAGAAGCAGTAAACACTGCTTGCTATGTGAAAAAAAGAGTTTTAGTAGTCAAGACTCATGGTGAGACTTTTTATGAACATTGGCATAAGAGAAAACCTTTACTAAATTTTCTCAGGTCATTTGGATATCCTTTCACTATCTTAAATACTAAATACCAAATAGCCAAATTTGATGAGAAATTAGATGATGGACACTTTATTGGATACTCTTCATAAAGCAAGGCTTATAGAGTATATAATCTCAAAACTAGAGCAGTTGAGGAGTCAGCCAATGTGACATTCAAAGAGCATGCTCGTAGTGTGAAAGATTCTGGTCCTGATTGGCTATTTGATATTGATTTAGTTACCAAATATTTTAACAAATCTTGTGAGAAAGTTTTAGGGTCCACAAATATCTTTTTTCAGCAAGTGATCCTAATCCATGGTTTGAACCTAGAAGACCATCAAATCACACTACTCATGATCACAACACTCAAATAAAGGAGTTTCAAATATGGAAGTAAATGGTGGTAGAGACGGTGATCAAGCATTTCTTGATGCTGACAACCACTCCGTTAAAGACAAGAAAAATTATTGGATCTAGAATGTCTGGTGCAATCAAAACCAAACACATAGACTATTTTGGTAGAACAAATAAAGGACTTCCAAAGCTAAGAGGGAACTTCCAAAGAAAAATCTAGTTCTTCCGAAGACAAGTGCAACATCAACTTCCGGAGGAAAACTCCAACTTTCGAAGACAAAGGCTCTGCTCTTTCGAAGCTTCAACACTTAGAAGAAATGAAGACTACAACTTCCAAAGTATGAAGTCCCAATGAAGCCTCAAAAGAAGTAGTTACTTATGAAGTATAAGTGGCTTCAAAAGAACAAGTTCTTCTGAAGCCACTTAACCTTCAGAAGTAACTACTTTGAACTAGTGGTCAGAAGTGTGGTCTCTTCGACACTCCACTACAGACCTCTGATATACTGCACAGCATTTTCTGTAAAACCCATGTAATTGACCATACTTTATTCTACTATTCACCTATTAGTTATTACAGTTCTCAACTTTAGTTGGTGACAAAAGGTAAGCAATGGACATGTCATGACTACCAAATCATAGATAAGACATTATCTATGATACTTAACTATAGCATTGTAGTATTTGCTTTAGTTACATGATTCTAGTTGGTATGAAAGTATATCCAGTTGTAGGTAGTAGTATGTATAGTTTCTCATCGTAACTTTTGTGATATGCTTGAAAAAGTCTTGTAATACTTTCAGTTGAGAAATAATATATTCAAATATCTTGAACAACTATTCTCATATGTTTGCTTTGATTTACTTAGTATATTATCATCAACACTTAGAAGGATTCTACTTCATCACAGTTTCAGTTTGACAAGGATGAATGCTTGACATTTTTGTTGGTATGAGAGCTTCTTTGGCTCTTGATTGTGTGATCTTACCATCCTAATCAACCACTTCTTACTCACCTAGTCAATATAGAAAAAATGGCTCTTAACCAAAAATCTGAATATGAAATGGGGACAATGACTAAAGCACCTATCATAACCCAAAAAACTTCAGACAATGGATCAGATTGTAAGGCTCCACATTGCAGCGGTAACGTAAAAATAGCTTTTCATATCATTACAAATGCTTTTGCAAGTTAATACAAGCGTTCATTTCAAAACATCATTCGTTCGCATTACAAAGAAAAAACATTAAACAATAGAATGTCATCCAAAAGAGTTGAGTAGGTGCCCCGTGCCATCCTCAGCAATGCTCACTTGCCAACTGGAAAATGCATAAAAAGTCAACGTTGTTGAGCGAGTTCTACTTTTATAATAAAACAATACTTTATCTTTCATTAAAACCGTTCTTTACATCCATGCGATCATACATAATACGTAAACATAGATAATATCATTATTATCTTCATCATTCATTCGTTAACTTCTGTTCATTCTTCGTATGTCATTAACTTTTACATTCTTTCATCATTACATCTTTCCTTTCCATCAAACCATAAACTTTACCCTTCAGTTTCCTCGTACTGGGCCTAGGCCTATCATAGACCTTCTATAATGGTGCTCTACACCTCTGGCCACAGTACCTAGGGTAGAGTTTAGGTGTACCATTGCCATGTGCAATACCCTTATATTTCCTCGTGCTGGACCTAGGCCTATGATAGACCTTCTATAACGGTGCTCCGCTGAAGGGTTTTAGCAATGTTTATCAAAGCTAGTTTAACCATTTAAACTATGAAAACGCAGCGGAATAAGGGTTTTAATTGAATGCTTTGAATCTGAAAGTTTGCACCATTTTAGACTAAAACAAAAACCGAAAGAAGGATCTCATTCATATATCAAATAGTGTGCTATCAACATCTGAAAAACAACCATAGGGTGTTCTTGAACTACCTTTCAAGAACAAGATAATGAAGTGAGGATTAGATGAAGACGATGATGATGTGTATGTGCAGCTCTCAAAGAATAAAACCTCAAGTTGTAATACCCACAAGCTTCTTCCAAAAACCTTGCTTTGTTAGGGAGCTTTACACCAAAACAATCTTAGGTATTCACCTCCTCTATCGGTGCAGAGAACTTTAATCGACTTGTTGAGTTGATTTTGTACATCATTTTGAAAGATCTTGAATATTTCAAAAGCTTCATCTTTGTGTCTTAATAGGTACACATGCCCATAGCGACTATAATCGTCGGTAAAGGTAATGAAGTATCTTTCACCATTCCTAGTCATTGGCTTAAAAGGACCACATACATCCGAATGTATGATTCCTAACAAATGTTTTTCCCTTTCGTTAGTCCCACTAAAGGGTGCCTTAGTCATTTTTCCTTGTAAACAAGATTAACATACATCAAATGAATCACATTCATTTGTTTTTAAAGACCATTCTTTTGAAGTGTTTGTATTCTTTTCTTGATTATATGACCAAGGCGGCAATGCCAAAGGTAAGTGTCCCTCAAATCCGATTTGAGTTTCTTGGTACTAGTTTGGTACAATAAGCTATCATTTAATGTAATTTCATGAACCAATTCGTAGATACCATTGATGGGAATAGCTTTAAAGTAAAACATGTCATTCATAGTAACATGAATTTCATTTCCAATAAATGATAATACATATCCAAAATGTTTTAATAGGGCTACAAAGATAATGTTCCTAGTCAAACTAGGAGCGTACCAAACATTATACACAATTACTTCCAAACCATTTGGAAGTTTCCACATGTAGTCACCACATGCTTCAACTTGAACTTTAGCCCCATTGCCCATGTAGAGGCTAACATCCCCTTTGTTGAAGTTGCTACTTCTTTTGAACCCCTGCAACAAATTGAAAATGTGAGTTCCACATCCGGTATATAATACCCATGTCTTAGAGGATATTAAGTTTAAATCAATATGGATAATGTATGTTGTACCCGAGGTCTTCCTGGCATCCCTCTTTGCTTTCAACTCTTGGAGATGGACGGGACAATTTCTTGCCCAATGTCCAATCGCCCCACACTTGAAGCATGGGTCAATGGAAGCAACCTTTTGCTTCTTCTCTGGTGCTTTGGGTGGCACCCTTGCTACCCCTTTCCCATTCCCCCATATGGGTCCCTTGCCCTTGGCAACTCTTGCCTTGGGTGCGGGATGAGGCCTTTTCTTGTTCCCACCTTCATTGATGGTGAGAATGGGTAAAACCCTTTTACCCATGGCCGCCTTGGCTGTTTTGAGCATTGAGTGAAGCTCATCAATGCCTTTGTCCCAAGCATTCATGTTGTAGTTCAACACGAACGTCTAGAACCTTTTGGTAAGGCCATTGAGGATCAAATCCGTGGCCAATTCCTTCAAGACGGGACAATTAAGCCTTTCCAGGCGGTCAATGTGGCTTTTCATCTTAAGTACATAAGATGAAACCGATTGGTTGTCGTCCATACGACATGCACGGAGTGCTCGAACCGTTTCGAAGCGCTCAACCCTTGCTTGCTGTTTGAACGTTTCCTTCGGCTGGGTTATCATGTCATAAGCTCCGTGATGTTCATACTCCTTTTGGAGATCTGGAGTCATGCTTGCTAGCATGAGGCAAGACACTTGGACGGAGTCCTTAGTGTACTTCGGCCAATCGATATAGGCCTCCTCATCATCCTCAGCAGGTTGATCGGGGATAGGGTCGTCTAAAACGTATGATCGTTTATCTTGCTTGAGAACGATTCTCAAGTTTCGATACCAATTAATAAAACTGTTATGGTTTAGACGCTCCTTTTGGAGAATCGCTCGTAAAGATTGGGCGGACGCGGATGAGTTTGTAGGATTCTATGTGCCCAAGACACGTAGAATATTGATGTGGTTAGTACGTTATGATCCAAGTCGGGTTATACCCAATAACAAGCTTAGAAAACACCAATTAACATTCAATTGATGATATGATCATGCAATTAAATGTTTACACCAATTTAGAAAATGGGTTTTCTAAATAAGTTGCATAAGAGAGGGAACAACTTATTAGGATATTTTGTTCAATAATATTATTTGATGTGTTATTTAAATTGGTTAGATGACACCAAATAATAATGAGAGATTACAACTTATAAGTTAAATGATTAATTGTATAAGTTATATAACTTGTACATACAATTAAATGGTTAATTGCATGTCTAGTTACAAGACCATTTAACTTGTGTGTTTGTGTTCAATCAAAAAAGGGGGAAACCCCTTTTGGATTAATAATTTTCGGCCGCCCAAGCCAAAATAGATTGCCCCCTTTTTCCTTGAAAACACACACACACTTAACTTGTCTTACACCCAAAAGGTTAACCTCTCACATGACGTGCAATAAACCCTATCATCAAGAACTCTTTCTCTCTCTCTCCACACATCGAATTGCAGCAGAAAGAAAGATTAATTTCGGGTTTTAGGTGGTGGTTTTTGGTGTTGAATCTCCCTAACAAGAGGTGCTTGCAAGGAGGCTTGGGGTATACAAGCTTGAGGGATCCTCTTTTGGAGCCTTGGCCGAGATTTTGAGCATTCATCATTCTTCTTCTCTTGGTCGATTAGCTGCTGGAAGGAGGTAGTTTGGCATCTTGTCTGGTTGTCACATTATGAATGTTTTATGTGTTTATATAGCTTGCTTATTCACATATTAAAGATCCTTTTGATTTGGGATTGTTTTTCCATCTTAAAACATCATTTGGAACATGAAATTTTCAGCTTATTAACATGTTATAAAGCCAAACTTCCGCTGCGTTTTTCAGAAAGTTTAAAAGGTTAAACTTGTTTATTTTGTGTTCTAACAAACCCCATCAGAGTTATCATAATTATCACTATTATTGGTGGCCATCTACAAAATTTAACAAAGATCAATTTTAGTATTTTCGATATTGATATTTTAATAATTAATACCTTTTCAGGTCAATTTAATATTAAAATCTAGAATCCAACATTACATTTAAATAGTGGTTAGGTGATCTTTATCCCACGATTTAAATTAATAAGTTGGTCAACGATTAACGGTTGCAACCATTTGCAACTTCTAGAGGATGGGATCGACTTGAAACATCATATGTAGAGTCGGCATGTTAATCCCATCAACACCATTTGGAAACCATATCATAGGTGATCCATTTGACATGGTTTGCAAATCAAGACACCCTACTTACACACACGTGTGAGTTTGCCAAAATAAGCGGTTAGGTGACCTTTATCCCACAATTATGGCATTCTCACCTCAAATCACAAGTTCCCTCAAAATGGTTAGGTGACCTTTATCCCACTAAGAGTTCCCAAGTGACTCAAGTGTTGTGTAAAAGGATGGTGTTGATCTTGTTTTTAAGATTTTAGAGATTTCATAATTTAAGTTTTAGAAAACTCTATGTACTTGTATTTGCATGCTTTCAAATACAAGATACCCTATGGTCCTTTGATTAAAACCCATTTTAATCTTTAAATCATTAAATCATTTGAATAACCTTTTATTGTCTTTTAATGATTAAGAACCATTTTTTATATAAGCTTCCTAAGATCATTTTTATAAAGATTGTTTATCATATCCAAATATCACACAATCATTCACAAAATCACAATCAAGCATGCATAATATAAGCAACAACATGTGCACAACCATAGCTACTATTGTGACCACACTTGTTTGCCATCGCAAGTGTGGTCATTGGTCTTTCTTAAGGGTTACCAACAACAGAAAATTGAGATCGCAATGGACCTCCCACTTGATGTCGCATCCGTATGCTTCAAGTCCACTTTGTGTCATCCTTTTGTGCTTCTTTCCGGAGCATCTTCTCTTACATAATATATATCCTAATACATATTTTCTAGTAAAAGAGAAATACTCCTAATCTATTATTACATCCAATGAATAAATAGATAAATTACAAGCATAAAACTTACAACCCAATCGAACGAAAATAACCAAAACCAAACATTCAACCAAACTAAAAACAACACAAGGTCTAAGTTAGGTCATGCACCATCAAATGAACAATCATGAATACCCACTAAAACCCTCGAAACTTCAACCAACACAAACTGAAATTTTGGGTTTTATTTTGTCCAAACAAACAAACAATATAACATACATGTCTTTCAATGTTTAATCACAAGCATGTGTGATATAACTTTGAAAGTTTGGGGATTCATAATACATGAACATAGCAGCCCCTAAAAGGGGTTTTAAAGTCACATAAAATGAATTTTTAAGAACATTTAGAAGCACATATTCCATTTATCCGGCTCTAGATGCTATTTGAAGGGTTTTAGCAATGTTTATCAAAGCTACTTTAACCATTTAAACTATGAAAACGCAGCGGAATAAGGGTTTTAATTGAATGTTTTGAATCTGAAAGTTTGCACCATTTTAGACTAAAACAAAAACCCAAAACAAGGATCTCATTCATATATGAAATAGTGTGCTATCAACATCCAAAAAACAACCATACGGTGTTCTTGAACTACCTTTCAAGAACAAAATAATGAAGTGTGGATTAGATGAAGATGATGATGATGTTGTATGTGCAGCTCTCAAAGAAGAAAACCTCAAGTTGTAATACCCACAAGCTTCTTCCAAACACCTTGCTTTGTTAGGGAGCTTTACACCAAAACATTCTTCCAAAGCTACTATCTAAATCCGAAATTCCGCCTCAAATTTCAGCCACAAATCCGAATTTTTCAAGAGGTTTTGAGTGTTCTTGCTTGAGTGAAAAGAAGAGAGAAGAAGTGTAGATGATGGAAGAGTGTGTAAGTACTCAAGACTTGCATGAAACAAGACATTATATGGTGTTTCCAAGGCCCCCTTGGGCGGCCGAATTTTTCTTTCAAATTGGTTTCCCACCATTAGATATTTTGTTAAAATTAAACACTCTTCCATGCATTTAGGTTATAAAATTAAAACATATTCTAATTTTATAACATGACACACTTTTATTTGACATTATTTAACCAACTTAAATAATGAAACAAATAAATATATCATTAACAAATTATCCATATAATGTTGTTCTATCACAAAAGCAATATTTAGAAAAGCAATTTTCTAAGTAGGTGTCAATATATTTGTATGATCTTATCAACAAATAATTATTTATTGGTGTTTGTATAGCTTGTTATTGGGTATGACCCGACTTGGATCACAACGTCCTAACCTAATCAATCTTGTATGTGTCCTGGGCATATAAGAACCAACACTCCGCACCTCTGCTCACAACACCTAAGGTATGCAACAATGGTTCTATACAAATTGTCAATCACAAAGAAAGACCCCGAGGTGCATCCTCCCGGGGTAGCGAACCCACACACCGTTGGGCTAACACCTTTCAATGGCGTGTCCCGACATACAAGGCTTGCAAGACTTTCTTTACTTTCATCATTCATTAATGCATGCATTTTTCATGTTCCTCTTTCATTATCTTCCACTTGACGTTACATAATACTTTCATTTCATTCAATAACATTCAACGTTAAGCCACGAGAAAGATAAACATACATCATAATAAGGAACATCAACATACACAGTCATCATCATCATACAGGGCATCATACATACATAGCATACATCTTGCGTAATCATACAACAACATACATCATCACATGCCCATCATAACATCTATGACCACAAACACTCAACTTACATAGCCCCCGGGCATCTCCCAAGTCAAAGCCTACATTTCACACTATTTTCCAAGAAGTCAGAAAATATTCTAAGTGTTCATCCACATTTGCTTAACTTCATCCACTTTTGTATTTGTTCATACACATTTCCCATACTTCATCCACACTTTTCATCCACATTTTTTCACTTGCTCATCCGCATTGACCTAACTCATTCGCATTTGCCATCCGCATTTCTCAGACTTAGTCAATATCCATCCGCATTGAATTTCATCCGCATTAACCTTCATCCGCATTTGCATACTTAGTCAATGCTCATCTGCATTCACTTACTTAGCAGGTAATACTCATCCGCATTAACAATTCATCCGCATTTTCTCCCATTATTCATCTGCATTTTCTCCCATTACTCATCCGCATTTGCTTCTACAACTTAGGTAGATTCTAATCATAAACATATGTGCCCTAAACATTAGATTTCCATTCCCAATCACCGTCTAACATGTTCTAAGCTTAGTTCTTACCTTCTAATCCTTAGAATCACCATTATACATCGTCAAGCATGAACATAGCCACATATCACAACATAGCATCAACATACACACAAACAAGCATACGGGTCCGAAATCTAGTTTCATAGAACATAAGTTATTGAATTTGCAGCCCCAAAATTAGTTAAAACCCAGTAAAAGAGGGGTATGAGAACTCACCTTTGTAGCTCTTGTATTTGAAAGGTTATTAAAAGGATTAATGATTTTAATAAAAAAGGGTTTTACTAAAAGATAACCATAGGGTGCCATGTATTTGAAAGCATGAAAATACAAGGTACATAGAGTTTTAATAACTAGAATTAATGGAATCTAAATCCCTTTGGAAACAAGTTTAATACCATCCTTTTACACGACACTCAATTCACTTGAGAACTATGTGTGAGATAAAGACCACCTAACCACTTTTAGGGAACTTGTGTGTTTGAGGGCCTTAACATATTTGTGGGATAAAGGTCACCTAACCACTTGTATGTGTAAACTCACACGTGTGTGTAAGAATGACGACTTGAATTGGAAACCATGTGCATAGGGTCACCGAAGCATGATGTACAATGGTGTTGATGGGATTTTACATGCCGACTAAACATAAGATGTTTAACCTATCCCATATGGCTAGAAGTTGCAAAAGGTTGCAATTTTCAAATGTTGAATACCTTGTTAATTTAAATAATGGGATAAAGGTCACCTAACCATCATTTAATTGTAACGTTGGATTCTAGATTTTAATTATTAATTGTCTATGAGACATGAAAAGCGTATTAATAAATTAAATGTACTTTTTTCAGAAATACTAATATGAACTTTGTAAATTCTGTAGAAATGGCGCAAACAATAATGCTCCCACCCCGACCGTCCATATCCTATCACTGAGAACCATCTTAGAGAGGGATCGTCTTAACCGTAATAACATCATGGACAAACTTGAGAATTGTTCTCATGCGAGAGAAAAAGGCCTATGTCCTTGACGATTCCATTCCTGACCAACCCGACCCTGAGGATGTTGTGGCTTATAATGATTGGCTTCAGTAAATTGAGGATTCCATGCAGGTTTCTAGCCTCATGTTGGGAACTATGATTCTTGAACTCCAAAAGGACTTGGAACATCTTGGGGCATATGACATAATTACGTAGTTGAAGGAAATGTTCCTTCAACAAGCTAGGGTAGAGCGCTTCGAAACGGTTCAGGCACTTCATGCGTGCCGCATGGATGAAACCCAATCGGTATCATCTTATGTACTTAAGATGAAAAGCCACGTTGATTTACTCCAGAGGCTTAATTGCCCCGTCTCAAAGGAACTGGCCACGGATTTGATCCTTAATGGCCTAACCAAAAGGTTTGAGATGTTCATAATGAATTACAATATGAATGGGTGGGACAAGAGGTTTGAGATGTTCATAATGAATTACAATATGAATGGGTGGGACAAGAGCATTGGTGACCTTCACGCAATGCTCAAAACAGCTGAGGCAGGGATGGGTAGAAAGGTTCTACTTATTCTATCGATCAATCAGGGAGGCAATAAGAAAAGGCCCTTCCCTGGTCCCAAGGCAAATGTTGCCAAAGGAAAGGGGTACCTCAAAGGCAAAGGTAAAGGGAAGGCTAAAACGGAACCTCCAAAGCCTAAGCTTAAGAAGCCTAAGGTAACGGAGAATGATCCATGCTTTGAGTGTGGTGAGATAGGACATTGGAAAAGGAATTATTCAACCTATCTCAAAGAGTTGAGAAACAAGAGGTATGTTGGGCAAACCTCAGGTACAACTTTCATGATTCATGTTGGTTTAAATGTTATTTCTTCAAACACATGGGTATTGGATACCAGATGTGGAACTCATATATTTAATTTTTGCAGGAGTTCAAAAGAAATAAGTACTTCAAGAAAGGAGACACAAGTCTCTACATGGGAAATAGAGCAAAAGTTAATATCAAAGACCAAGGAAACTATATTTTGAAAATTTCAAATGGTTTGGAGGTTGTTTTTAAAACATTTTATATGCTCCTAGTTTGACTAGGAACATAATTTATGCTTCCCTTTTAAAAACAATGTGGTTATGAATTAACAATGGTATTTATGTTTGTAAGGATGATGTTTTTATTTCAAGGCTATGACTTTTAATGATATCTATGAATTGGTTCATAATAATTCATCATTTGATAACTCACTATACCAATCAAGCACCAAGAAACTTAAAATGGGTTTAAGTGATTCTTATCTTTGCGTTGTCGTCTTGGTCACATAAACAAGAATCATATTCAAACACTTAAAAATAATGGTCTTTTGAAAACAAATGTAAAAGTTTCATTTGATAAGTGTGAATCTTGTTTACAAGGCAAGATGACCAAGTTGCCCTTTAGTGGTACTAACAAGAGGGAAAAAGACTTATCGGATATCATACATTCGGATGTATATGTTCCTTCTAAGACGATGACTAGAAATGGTAAAAGATACTTCATTACCTTTACCGATGATTCTAGTCGCTATGGTTATGTGTACTTGATGACACATAAGTATGAAGTTTGAAATGTTCAAAATCTTGAAGAATGAAGTAGAAAATCAACTAAATAAAACTATCAAAGTTCTTCGTTCAGATAGAGGAGGTAAATACCTCACTGAGGCTTTTTAGGATCATCTAAGAAGTTGTGGGATCGTCTCACAACTTACTCCACCTGGAACAGCACAACATAATAATGTGTCCGAAAGGATAAACTGTAACACCCCGAAAAGTCAAAACGAGTCATCAAGGATAAACGACATAATTAGTGGGTATTTAATAAAGGAAGAAAATGGGTTATGGGCTAATTAGGCCTATGGGCAAGAGCCTAAGTGATTTAGGGCCCATAATCTGCCTTCAAACCCACCTAATCAGCCACCATCTTCCACACTTGAACCCTAGCCACCAAAATTCATAGAGAGAGAAAGTAGAGAGCGAAAGTAGAGAGAGAAAGTGAAGAAAACTCGAGATTTGGAGCTTCAAAGGTTAAGGGATTAAAGATCTGAATCGTTGTGCATCAAACCAAAAGAAAGGAGCAACAAATCCATGTAAGAATCAGCCTCTAAACCCTTCTATATATCAAACCCGGACTCTAGGGTTTTGGGTTTTGAAGAGTTGCAAAGAATCACATAAAGGTCACATTTTTACATATGAAAACATGTAAAAATCTTAGATGTAGCCTCATAGATGATTAACTAAGAGATTGGACGTAAAAAGTTGCGATTTTAGGTTAAAAACGAGCAGGTTCGTAATTTTTGTGTGATTAGTGAAACTGTGTATGCATCCGGCGACATTGCATATTCAAGCAGCGAAACTATGACAACTTGATGCAAAACTATAGTTTTGTAGGTAGTTTCGCACACAAGTTATCCAACGAAAGTTGGGCGAAACTGCCAGCGAAACTGAAACTGCCAGCGAAACTGCCAGCGAAACTGCCAGCGAAACTGCCAGCGAAACTGCCAGCGAAACTGCCAGCGAAACTGCCAGCGAAACTGCCAGCGAAACTGCCAGCGAAACTGCCAGCGAAACTGCCAGCGAAACTGCCAGCGAAACTGCCAGCGAAACTGCCAGCGAAACTGCCAGCGAAACTGCCAGCGAAACTGCCAGCGAAACTGCCAGCGAAACTGCCAGCGAAACTGCCAGCGAAACTGCCAGCGAAACTGCCAGCGAAACTGCCAGCGAAACTGCCAGCGAAACTGCCAGCGAAACTGCCAGCGAAACTGCCAGCGAAACTGCCAGCGAAACTGCCAGCGAAACTGCCAGCGAAACTGCCAGCGAAACTGCAGCGAAACTGCCAGCGAAACTGCCAGCGAAACTGCCAGCGAAACTGCCAGCGAAACTGCCAGCGAAACTGCCAGCGAAACTGCCAGCGAAACTGCCAGCGAAACTGCCAGCGAAACTGCCAGCGAAACTGCCAGCGAAACTGCCAGCGAAACTGCCAGCGAAACTGCCAGCGAAACTGCCAGCGAAACTGCCAGCGAAACTGCCAGCGAAACTGCCAGCGAAACTGCCAGCGAAACTGCCAGCGAAACTGCCAGCGAAACTGCCAGCGAAACTGCCAGCGAAACTGCCAGCGAAACTGCCAGCGAAACTGCCAGCGAAACTGCCAGCGAAACTGCCAGCGAATCTAGCTGCGAAATTCTGATCTTGCAGCGAAATTAGCAGCGAATTTAGGTAGATATTAAACTCTTTAAGTGTTAACTCATCTGCAAGCTTTGTAGTGTGATCCTAGCCTTCTATGCTTAGTTTAGAAATTGGTCTCGGTATCCAAATGCGTTCTAGATCCCCTTATTTGTAAGTTTTTCCATGTTTTGGGGTTATTATTCATACTAAATATACGTTTTTAAATGATCGAGTTTTTATGAGGTTTTAACCGGATGATTGATTTTTCTATAAGGAAATGTGTTATATAAATACTTAAAAAAATTGCGCTGACGTGGCAGCCCGACCCTAGCCAGGGGTGTTGCCCGTTCAACCCCACTAGGGGCTGCCTCCCCTAGGACCCCGCTGTGAGGCGCTGCTCGCCCCGAACGCCCGTTGTACGACGGAGGGTTGGTTATGTTTTATGATGACTAGTACTTGGCTTGGTGTGTACATAATAAGTTATGTATTATATATATATATATATATATATATATATATGTATGTATATATATATATCAAAGTGGAAGATGATATTAATGAAAAGTGAAACTTGATGAATGTTACCCCCGGGCCAGTTTGATGATAAAAATTCTTGCAAGCACTATAATAGACTTCACTTATGTAAGTCTGATGTATGATGATTGATCCGTATTCATGAGCGGGCTATGTGCCTTGCAGTGTGGATCAACTGTCGGTGGTTAGCTACCATGATGATGTGTACCGACGGGGATCGATATTGGTTGTCGATCAACATGGAGCTCTTGCTTTGTGCAATCTCGTTTATGATGAAATGAAAGATATGAAAGAATGAAAGATAATGAACATGCATATTAAGATGAAAATGTTATGTATTATTTATGCATGGTCATTATATAAAGGATAAAGTTATATTTTCTTATTTACCTAAAACAAGAACTCACTCAGTAAAGCTGACTTTTATGCATAATAGTTGGCAGGTAAATGTTGATGCTAAGGATGGCACCATCTAGCTACTTGGGGAGCAAGGGATGGCATTCCTGTCTATGAAATCTTTTATTCTAATTTAAGAACAAGTACTATGTTTTGTTTACAATTAATGGACAAATGTATGAGTATATTATGGTTTCAAAGTTTTAAATGAATGTCCAATTATTTCAGTTACAATTTTTTGTTATTAAACTAATTTTATGCTATGAGGATCCAACTGTGAGGCTACCCGGGAAGGGGGCCTTACAGAAACCAAACCCTATTGGATATGGTTCGATCTATTATGGCTATAAGCTCACTACCTCTATCATTTTGGGGTTTCGCATTACTCTTCGCGACTCATATTTGAATTTGGCGTGGGCCAAAAAGTGGATTCGACACCTTCAGAAAAATGGCATGGAAGAGTTCTATTGCTATCATATTTAAAAGTATGGGGTTGTGAAGCTTAAGTTAAGTTAAACACCCAAAACAAGTTGGAGAGCCGATCCACTAAGTGTATATATGTCGGATATGCCAAAGATTGTATAGCATACTACTTCTTTTATCTAAAAGAGCAAAAGGTATTTATTGCTCGAAAGTCAGAGTTCTTGGAAGCAAAGTTCCTTATGGAAGGAATAACGTATAGAACTATGGAGTTTGAAGAGGATCAAGATCCACAAGCCGATACATGTTTGGTTCACACTAGCAATCAACAAGAGGTTGCTGATGATGATCAAGAAGTTGATTGATACACACAAAACATTCGTAGATCTGGTAGAGTTAGCATTCCACCTGAAAGATATGGATTTTTCATGAATGGATGTTATGTGTTGGCTCCGATGAGCCAACCAAATACCATGATGCAATGTCCAATTCGGATTGTGACAAATGGCTGGAAGCCATGAACGTAGAGATGCAACCCATGTAAGACAACCAAGTTTGGGAATTGGTTGACCCTCCACTTAACTCCAAACCGGTTGGATGCAACTGGGTTTTCGTCACACCCCAACCTTGACGGCGGAAACGTCGAGGTGTGAGGGTTAAGATCGTTCATAGCCACATAACGCCATCAATAACACAAATATATATTAAACATAAGTTCCAATTGTACCATTATAATCATAAGTCTCAAAGAAATTAAAAAGCATAACATAAGATGAACAAGTAATTTTATTTCATTTATTAAACTAGGTCCATTCCTAGACGTGAAAGTACTTTCCAAAGTGGCGATCAAGCTTGACTATTTGTTGAAACATGTTAAAAATATAAAGTCAACAATAATGTTGCTGAGATTTCCATAGTTTGCAATACATAAGTATATAATATATGGCAATTCATGTTGTAAGTTGTAGAACAAAGTAAACTAGGGATGTAAGACAAAATGCACAATCAAACCTTAACAAAGTTGTACAAGTCTCAAACGTTTACAAGCATATACGATTAGCTAAGTGTACTTGGATCAACCAAGCAGCCTTGTCATGCCCATAGATCTATGACGTTGCCAGGCTAGCAATAGTTAATGATTGTACATATAATTCGACATTACATGGTAGCTACAAAGTTCAACTAACCACAACACAAAAGCAAATTGCCATAAGTTTACAAGAATCAAACGTTTACAAGTGCAATGTTTATAAAGTAACATGTTTCACCCAAAAGTGTGAAAATATGAAAAAGGGGTATAGAAATACTCACTTGGTCAATAAGTATATAAGTTGATGAATAATAAGAAAATAATAGTCGACGTCCCAACGTAAACCTTAACGAGGTACCTAAGTATATATTTTTTCAAGATAATAAATTTAACCAATTCACGAGAATTAGGGTTTCAAGTTGGTATGTGGAGATTTTTTAACTAATTTAATTAAAATTAAATAATTACCTATGCTTTGTTTCAATGAAAAAAATAGAATATACTAATTGAGCATTTTTGTATAACGAATTGCAAAGGAAAAATAATTTGTAATAAATTTAGTTATTAGTTTGAATAAGCTTTTATAACTTTTAAAATAATCATCATTTAGGCAATAATATATAGATATTGTTTGAACAATTAATTTATTGATTAATCCCACTATTTAAGGTCTATTTTATAAGAAGTAACTAAATATATTATTTGCCTAACATATTTAATAAAATATTGAAATATTTCATAAAATATTTTTACAGAAAATAATACGGTGTCTTAGGATTAACAAGTTCATAAACTGATTTTGATAAATTTTAGTAAAAATTTGGATTTAAATTGAAGTCCTAAAAGCCTTAAAACAAAAACATGAGGGTCCCAGGGTTCGAACCCGAGACCTCATGTTCAAGATGCCCATGTCTTAACTAGTGAACCAATGGCCTCGGCCGCGAGATAACCCTGTTTTTTATCCTTAACAACATAATCTAAGTAAATTACCCCAAATACCATAAACCCTAGTTTCGATTATTGCCAAATTGGAGATCAATTCGTTATTGTTAATGCTTATATTCATAGGGCTTTTGTTACCTATGTAAAATAGAGTAAGTATATGATTTCAATTACCCGGTTGAAGATGAATTCGAGATGAACACGACGAAGAACAATTCGCGACCACGTAGCACCGGTTTGATGCTCAAATGATGACGATAATCAAATTAACTTGATGTGAAGCTTCGAAGGGCAATCACAAATCAAAGCGCTTAATCAATTTCAGATTTTGAACTCCAGATGTTGGTGTTCGACTAGTTGCAGGTTAGCGACGAGAAAGGTGATCTAATTTGATATTTGGGTTTGTTTCCGATGTAATTGAATGTTGTATTCGATTAGTGATTGATAGATGATTATTTAGGTGAGTTTAATTTGATTATTATTAGGTGTTAATGCTCGAACTGCTATAGAGTTTAAGATGTTTCGGTTATGTACTCGATTCAACTAGTAACGGATGTTTTAACTTGATTAAACGATGTATACCTGTTCAAATCATGTTCTAGAAAGGTTTGCGAGCGGTTTCGGATCAAGAATGGATGGATTTCGACGGTTTTGGGCCTTGCCGGAGCCGCAGCCGGCGGTTGGCCGGACATTGGCAGGAAAAACAGGGGGGAGAATTGGGTTTGGGTTAAAAATATTACACATTTAGCCCTTATAGTTTTCAAGGTTTATTATTTTTTGCAAATAACTTTCTTTAAATTTTATAAAATAACAAAAAAAACCCCAACTTAAATAGATTTTAAACATTTTTAGTTAATACTATGTTATAAGTTATTATCCTTACTAGCATTATTATTATTATATTATTTAATTATTATTATTAACATTATTATTATTATTATTATTATTATTATTAATCTGTCAGTAATATTATAATACACAATTCAATAGATTAATTATTAGCTTTTAAATAAATGGAACATACTTAATGAATTCAAAGAATCAAGCATAAATAATTCCCAAGTTTCATATTAGGCAAACATGGTCCTTAAAAGAATTAACAAAGTTAACTTTAAATTAACCAAAAATTGCAAGATGTTACAGTCTCTCCAACTTAAAAGAATTTCATCCCGAAATTAAGAATAAACTAGGTGAACAAATACGGGTATCTCTCCTTCATATGATCCTCACGCTCCCAAGTGAACTCAGCTCCACACTTATCCTCCCAACAAACCTTGACAATTGAGTAGTTATGGCTCTAGTTTCTTCATGATGCGACCCATAATTTCAACAGGTTTCTCCACAAAGTGCAATGACTTGTCGATCTGGATGTCTTCCAATGGGACATGCAGACTCTCATCGGCCAAACACTTTCTCAAATTTGAGACATGGAATACATGATGAACTCCACTAAGGTCGGAAGGTAGTTTCAGTTTATAAGCCACCTTCCCAACCCTTTTCAGGATTTGAATGGTCATAGAAATCTGGAGCTAGTTTACCCTTCTTTCCAAAGCGAACAACACCTTTCCATGGTGACACCTTAAGAAGAAGCATGTCGCCAACTTGGAACTCCAATGGCTTACGACGCTTATCGGCGTAACTCTTTTGTCAACTTCTTGCCACTTCAAGGTTCTTGCGGATTGTGGAGACTTTATCGGTCGTTTCTTGTATAAGTTCAGGACCAGTGATGAAATTTTCACCAACGTCGGTCCAGCAGATCGGTGATTGGCATTTACGACCATACAAAGCCGGAATGGTGCCATCTTGATACTTGAGTGATAACTATTGTTAAACGAAAATTCCGCGAGTGGTAAATGCGTATCCCAATCACCATGAAAGTCAAGGACACAAAGATGCAGCAGATCCTCCAGTGTTTGGATTGTTCGTTCGGTTTGACTATCGGTTTGAGGATGGTAAGCCGTACTTAAATCCAATTGAGTACCCAAAAGTTCTTGCATCGAAGACCAAAAGTGTGAAGTGAAACAAGCATCTCGATCGGAAATAATGTGTAAATGCACGCCATGATGACTAACAATTTCGTCAATGTAGATTCGAGCCAACCTTGAAACCTTGTATGTATCTCGTATGGGTATGAAATGTGCTGTCTTGGTCAAACGGTCAACAATGACCCATATACTATCATGACCACGTTGACCCATATACTATCATGACCACGTTGACCCATATACTATCATGACCACGAGGTGTACCAGGTAACTTGGTTATAAAATCCATGTATATATGTTCCCATTTCCACATAGAGATTTCAGGTTGCTCAAGTAAACCACTTGGTCGTTGATGCTCGGCCTTGACTCTTGCATACATGAGACACTTGGAAACATAAGACACGATATCCTTCTTCATTCCAGGCCACCAATATTGACCACGCACGTCCATGTACATCTTATCGGAGCCAGGATGAATGGAATATCGGTTTTGATGAGCTACATTCATAATGAAGTGCTGAAGGTTATCACGATTCGGAATCCAAAGTCGATTTAAGAAGTACCACATGCCATTCAGTTTTGTCTCCAGTTGTGACCAAATGTTAGACATCAAATCTTCATCTTTCCCTTCGTCGGTTAGTGCCGCTTGTTGAGCCTCGTGAATGCATGACTCGAGGTCACTATCGATCCTTATGTTTTGGAGAATGATAGTAGCCTCATTGACATCCACATGAATCTCGGTATCAAATTCTCCTAGCATAGGAAACCATTGCCTTCGATCTCGGATTTCATGGAGCGAGACAGTCTTGTTGTGGACCTTATGACTCAGCGCGTCGGCTACAATATTCACCTTTCCAGGGTGATAGCGAATGTCGCAGTCGTAGTGTCTAATCAACTCAATCCAACGTCTTTGTCTCATGTTGAGATCCTTTTGGTTGAACACATGTTGGAGACTCTTATAATCGGTGTAGACTATGCATTGTGTCCGATAAAGATAGTGTTGCCAAATCTTATATGCAAAAACCACAGCACCAAGTTCAAGATCGTGAGTCTTGTAGTTCACTTCATGATCCTTCAATTGCCTCGATGCGTATGCTATTACTTTTCCTCGTTGCATGAGAACACAACCAAGACCTTAAGTAGAAGCGTCTCAATACATGGTAAAGTCATCGTTTCCATCGGGAAGTGTGAGAATAGGAGAGTTACACAACATGCGTTTTATAATGTTTGGAAAGCCTCTTCATGCTCGGGTCCCCATTCGAAGAGTCGATTATTTTGGGTTAGCGTTGTTAATGGTTTAGCAATCTTCGAGAAATTCGCTATGAACCTACGGTAATATTCCGCTAATCCCAGAAAAGAACGAACCTCGGTTGGGGTTATGGGAACACACCAATTCTTCACGGCTTCAATTTTAGCAGGATCCACGTGAATTCCTTGGATATTCACCACATGCCCTAAGAATTGAACTTCCTCCAACCAAAATTAACACTTGGAAAACTTGGCGTATAATTGTTCTTTTTTCAAAAGTCCAAGAACTTGTCGCAAGTGCGTCTCGTGATTGATTTTTGTCATGGATAAATAAGAATGTCATCAATGAACACCATCACGAACTTATCCAAATACGGTTTACATACTAGATTCATAGATCCATGAACAAGGTAGGTGCATTGGTCAAGCCAAAAGGCATGACCATGAACTCGTAGTGTCCATATCGAGTACGAAAAGCGGTCTTTGGAATGTCATCATCATGTACACGTAGTTGATGATACCCAAAACATAGATCGATCTTTGAGAACTGAGTTGCTCCTTGAAGTTGATCGAGGAGATCATCGATTCGAGGAAGAGGGTATCGGTTTTTGATAGTAAGCTTGTTGTGTTCTCGGTAATCGATGCACATACAAAATGAACCATCCTTTTTCTTCAAAAATAATACAGGTGCACCCCACGATGATGAATTAGGGCGAATGAAATCCTTATCGGTCAACTCTTGCAATTGACTAGCGAGTTCCTGCATTTTAGATGGTGCAAGACGATAAGGCGATTTAGCCACAGGGTTTGCACAAGGGATTAAGTCAATCTTGAACTCAACTTCTCGCACGGGAGGTAGCCCTTTAAGATCCTCGGGAAAAACCTTGGGAAAGTCCCACACAACAGGAATGTCTTTAAACTCCTTACCCTTGGCTTTCGTATTAACTACATATGCCATGTAGTTTTTACTTAAGTACTTGCGGGCCTTCATGCATGACATGAGTTTGAGTCTTTGGGATGATTTCTCCCCAAAGACCTTCAAAGTATCACCAGTCGGTAAAGGAAATCGGATACACTTCTCGAAGCATAGAATTTCTGCACGATGCTTGGCTAACGAATCCATACCAATGATAACATCAAAGCTTCCTAATTTCATCGGAATAAGGTCGACGAAAAACTCGTGTTCATTAATGCTTAAGGTGTAGTCATGTATTACGACGTCAATGACGATAGATTTTCCATAAGCGACACCGTGAAAGATCTTTCCAGATTAACACACGGTTTAGAAAGTATAGGCTCGAATTCCAGAGACACGAAACTCCTATCGGCACCCGAATCAAATAATACGGAAGCATAATGACTATTTACAAGATACATACCTGTTTGGTAACAACCTATTATTGGTATGATGAACATAGATAGGAATTTCTAGAAGACAAGAAAGGACCAAAGGAAGTTCAATGACGTACCATTCACCACGTCGTTGTTGGCTTGTGCTTGGTTGGCGTTGATGTTGAAAGCCCTTCCATGAGCCGGTGGCATAGTTCCCGCATTGCGAGGACATTGCGGACGAAAATGACCAGGCTCGACACAGTTATAGCAGGTTTGGTTGGCAAGCATGGCAGTGTTGTTTGGTGCACGAAGACATGTAGCCACCAAATGACCATACCTCCAACACACGAGCAGACTCGGCAATGGATGTTGCTCGCATGGTGGTACTTGCACGTGTTACACATGGGATATGGACCAGCATAAGCACTAGCCATGGGGGCTTGATTTGCAACCACCTTTTGTTTTTTAGGAGCATTGGGTGCGGTCACAGTGTAGTTGCACGTCGGGGTGAACTTACGCTATTGGTTTTGAGAAGATGACTCGGCCTTTACCTCCTTTGTTGCCTCGGGTGTCACCTTCACAGTAGCCTTGGAACCCTTTGCAGACATCGTGCCAGCTCTTATATGATTCTCGGTGAGCAGTGTAGTGATAGTAATCACCTCCTCCAATGTTGTGGGCCTACTACCCACCACGGCATCATGAATTTAAGGTGGCACCTCCTTGATAAATTTCTTAATGTTACGGGGCACGGTGTCCACCATGTGTGGTAGGAGCATACTCAACTCATGATGCCAGCTGGACTAAGCCAAGTGATTCCCACCATCTTGTATAAGGTTCCAGAACTCCTCTAGCTTTTGCAACTCGCTCCTCGGGCAGAACTTTTGGATCATGATATCCTTAAATTCTTCCCAGGGCAACACCATTGCAACCTCAGTTCAACGGTTTCTCTTTTCACTATTCCACCATGTTAGTGCCCATTGTTGAAGAACACTTGTGGCATAGCGAACCTTGAACTCATCGGGGCACTCGCTAACAATGAATGTGTTCTCCTTACTTTCAAACCACTCGAGAAGTCCAGTGGCTCCTTCTTTTCCCCTAAAGTAAGTGGGTTTGAATGAGTTGAAGTGTTTGAAAGTGCAAGTATGATTATTCCCGTTTGGTTGTTGCTATTTTCTCCATGAGCACCACTATTGTTCCCATTGGTGTTGTTGCTATTAACCATTAGGGTGCTATTAAGTTCAGCAACCATGGTCGGGATGACGGCAGCCATTTGTCGGGCGATCATTGCAGCTAGTTTACGGTCGAAACTTCCACGCTTTCCATGGTGACGAGACATGTTGGATATACAAAAATGAGTTAGTTACGGGAATGAGGATAACAAAGGGTAATAGTTTAGACAAGGACAAGCTAAGCGTTGTAAGGCACACCGAATGATTCCATTTGGTAACACATTACCATTTGGAAACGTTGACACGTCAAGGTGACTTGACCTAATTGTCTTAGAAACTTGTGTATAATGACCATAGTATATCACTCACCCCAGAAATCCCTAGGTAAGCATGACTAGTCCCGTTGGATTTACGCGAAATGCTTGCCTTAGCCCGAAGGCCTTTTTCCAGGAAATCCAAGATACAGGTGTCTGTGTCACAAAATATTTCTTAGGTTCATGGAATCAAAACCTTGATGAGATTTATATAGATTAGACATAACGTCTAAATATCCAAGTCATAAGCATAGACATAAGATTCCACGTGCCGTCGAGAATAAGATTAAGAAGTTTATGTTCGGGGAGAGTCAAAGAGTCAAAGCTAAGTTTAAGGAGACAAGTAACAATGTTTAGGCAATCCTATGCTAAGGCATCAAATTGCACATAAGAAGGCATAGCGTTATGTAGCATAATTTACAAGAGAGAAATATAATTCTATGAGGTTCATGCATACTATAGTCTAGGTCACCATTCCTAATAACCTAGATCCCTATAGTTATGGGCTCTAATACCAATCTGTCACACCCCAACCTTGATGGCGGAAACATCGAGGTGTGAGGGTTAAGATCGTTCACAGCCACATAACACTATTAATAACCCAAATTTATATTAAACATATCATAAGTATCAAAGAAATTAAAAAGCATAACATAAGATGAAACAAGTCATTTTATTTCATTTATTAAACTAGGTCCATTCCTAGACGTGAAAGTACTTCAAAAGTGGCTATCAAGCTTGAGTATTTCCTGAAACATATAAAAATATAAAGTCAACAATAATGTTGGTGAGATTTCCATAGTTTGCAGTACATAAGTATATAAAATATGGCAATTCATGTTGTAAGTTGGAGAACAAAGTAAACTAGGGATGTAAGACAAAATGCACAATCAAACCTTAACAAAGTTGTACAAGTCTCAAACGTTTACAAGCATATACGATTAGCTAAGTGTAGTTGGATCAACCAAGCAGCCTTGTGAGGCCCATAGATCTATGACGTTGCCAGGCGAGTAATAGTTAATGATTGTACATATAATTCGACATTACATGGTAGCTACAAAGTTCAACTAACCACAACACAGAAGCAAATTGCCATAAGTTTACAAGAATCAAATGTTTACAAGTGCAATGTTTATAAAGTAACATGTTTCACTTGGTCAATAAGTGTGAAAATATGAAAAAGGGGTATAGAAATACTCACTTAGTCAATAAGTATATAAGTTGATGAATAATAAGAAAATAATAGTCGACGTTCCAACGTAAACCTTCACGAGGTACCTAAATATAGATATAGATATATTTTAAAATAATAAATTAATGAATTCACGAGAATTAGGGTTTCAAGTTGGTATCTGGAGGTTTTCTTAACTAATTTAATTAAAATGAAATAATTACCTATGCTTTGTTTCAATGAAAAAAATAGAATATACTAATTGAGCATTTTTGTATAACGAATTGCAAAGGAAAATGATTTGTTGTAAAATTTAGTTATTAGTTTGAATAAGCTTTTATAACTTTTAAAATAATCATCATTTAGGCAATAATATATAGATATTGTTTGAACAATTAATTTAGCGATTAATCCCACTAATTAAGGTCTATTTTATAAGAAATAACTAAATATATCATTTGTCTAAAATATTTAATAAAATATTGAAAATTTTCATAAAATAATTTTACTGAAAATAATATGGTGTCTTAGGATTAAAGAAGTTCATAAACTGATTTTAATAAATTTTAGAAAAAAATTTGGATTTAAATTGAAGGCCTAAAAGCCTTAAAACAAAAACATGAGGGTCTCAGGGTTCGAACCCGGGACCTCATGTTAAAGATGCCCATGTCTTTACCAGTGAACCAATGGCCTCGGCCGTGAGATAACCCTGTTTTTAATCCTTAAAAACATAATCTAAGTAAATCCCCCCAAATACCATAAACCCTAGTTTCTATTAGTGTCAAATTGGAGATCAATTCGTTATTGTTAATGCTTAAATTCATAGGGCTTTTGTTACCCATGTAAATAGAGTAAGTATATGATTTCAATTACTCGGTTGAAGATGAATTCGAGATGAACATGACGAAGAACAATTCGCGACCACGTAGCACCGGTTTGATGCTCAAATGATGATGATAATCAAATTAACTTGATGTGAAGCTTCGAAGGGCAACCACAAATCAAAGCACTTAATCAATTTCGGATTTTGAACTCCAGATGTTGGTGTTCGACTAGTTGCATGTTAGCGACGAGAAGGGTGATCTAATTTGATATTTGGGTTTGTTTCAGATGTAATTGAATGTTGTATACGATTAGTGATTCATAGATGATTCTTTAGGTGGGTTTAATTAGAATATTATTAGGTGTTAATGCTCGAACGGCTATGGAGTTTAAGATGTTTCAGTTATGTACTCGATTCGACTAGTAACGGATTTTTAACTTGATTAAACGATGTATACCGGTTCGAATCATGTTCTAGAAAGGTTTGTGAGCGTTTCGAATCAAGAATGAATGGATTTCGGCGGTTTTGAGCCTTGCCGGAGCCGCGGCCGGCGTTGGCCGGAAAAACAAGGGGGGGGGGGAGAATTTGGTTTGGGTTATAAATATTACACATTTAGCCCCAATAGTTTTCAAGGTTTATTATTTTATGCAAATAACTTTCTTTAAAGTTTTATAAAATAACAAAAACACCCCCCAACTTAAATAGATTTTAAACATATTTAAGTTAATACTATGTTTATAAGTTATTATCCTTATTTGTATTATTATTATCATTTTAGTTATTATTATTAACATTATTATTATTATTATATTATTATTATTATTATTATTATATTATTATTATTATTATTATTATTATTAATCCATGAGTAATTTTGTAACACACCATTCAATAGATTAAGTATTAGCTTTTAAATAAAAGGAACATACTTAATGAATTCAAAGAATCAGCATAAATAATCCCGAAGTTTCATATTAAGCAAACATGGTCCTTAAAAGAATTAAGAAACTTAACTTTAAATTAACCAAAAATTACAAGATGTTACAGTTTTCAGAAGAAAACGGATATGCATGGAAACTTGGATACTTACAAAGCAATCTTGTAGCAAAAGGTTTCACTCCAACTCAAGGGTTTGATTATGATAGAACTTTCTCGCGTGTGGCAATGCTAAAGTTAATTACGATATTATTTGCCATACCTACAAATTATGACTATAAGATTTGGCTAATGGATGTCAAAACCACTTTTCTAAATGGACATCTCAAAGAGACTATCCATATGGTTTAGCCTGGTGGTTTTGTCAATCCACAACATCCTAATAAAGTATGCAAGTTAAAGAGATCAATCCATGGATTGAAACAAGCATCTAGGAGTTGGAATCAATGTTTTGATGAAGAGATCAAGAAATTTGGTTTCTTCAAGAACGCTAACGAGGCTTGTGTATATAAGAAGGCTAGTGGGAGCATAATTACATTCCTAGTATTATAGTTTGACTAGGAACATAATTTATGCTTCCCTTTTAAAAACAACGTGGTTGTGAATTAACAATGGTATTTATGTTTGTAAGGATGAAGTATTTTATTTCAAGGCTATGCCTTTTAATGATATCTATGAATTGGTTCATAATACTTCATCGTTTGATAACTCATATACCAATCAAGCACCAAGAAACTTAAAATGGGTTTAAGTGATTCTTATCTTTGCATTGTCGTCTTGGTCACATAAACAAGAATCGAATTCAAACACTTCAAAAGAATGGTCTTTTGAAAACAAATGAAAATGTTTCATTTGATAAGTGTGAATCTTGTTTACAAGGCAAGATGACCAAGTCGCCCTTTAGTGGTACTAACAAGAGGGCAAAAGACTTATTGGGAATCATACATTCGGATGTATATGGTCCTTTTAAGACGATGACTAGAAATGGTGAAAAATACTTCTTTACCTTTACCGACGATTCTAGTCGCTATGGTTATGTGTACTTGATGACACATAAGTATGAAGTTTTGAAATGTTCAAAATCTTCAAGAATGAAGTATAAAATCAATTCAATAAAACTATCAAAGTTCTTCATTCAGATAGAGGAGGCGAATACCTCAGTGAGGCTTTTCAGGATCATCTAAGAAGTTGTGGGATCATCTCACAACTTACTCTGACTGGAACACCACAACATAATGGTGTGTCCGAACGGAGAAACTATAACACCCCAAAAATTCAAAACAAGTCATCGAGGATAATGGCTTAATTAGTGGGTATTTAATAAAAGAAGAAACTGGATAATGGGTTAATTAGGCTTATGGGCAAGAGCCTAAGTGATTTAGGGCCGATAATCAGTCTTCAAACCCACCTAATCAGCCACCATCTTCCACACTTGAAGCCTAGCCACCAAAATTCAAAGAGAGAGAAAGTAGAGACAGAAAGTAGAGAGAGAAAGTAGAGAGAGAAAGTGAAGAAAACTCGAGATTTGGAGCTTCAAAGGTTAAGGGATTGAAGATCTGAACGTTTGTGCATGGAACCAATAGAAAGGAGCAACAAATCCAAGTAAGAATCAGCCTTTAAACCCTTCTGTAGATCAAACCCGAATTCTAGGGTTTTGGGTTTTGAAATTTGCAAAGAATCGCATAAAGGTCATATTTTTACGCATGAAAGCATGTCAAAAACTTAAATGTAGCCTCGTAGATGATTAACTAAGAGATGTAGCCCATACATGTTTGGTTGACACTAGCAATCAACAAGAGGTTGTTGATGATCATCAAGAAGTTGTTTGATACACACAAAGCATTTGCAGATCTTGTAGAGTAAGCATTCCATATGAAAGATATGGATTTTTCATGAATGGATGTTATGTGGTTGACGCCGATGAGCCAACCAAATACCATGATGCAATGTCCAATTCAGATTGTGACAAATGGCTGGAACCCATCAACGTAGAGATGCAACCCATGTATGACAACCAAGTTTCGGAATTGGTTGACCCTCCACCTAACTCCAAACCGGTTGGATGCAAGTGGGTTTTCAAGAAGAAAACCGATATGCATGGAAACTTGGATACTTACAAAGCAAGACTTGTAGCAAAAGGTTTCACTCAAACTCAAGGGGTTGATTATGATGAAACTTTCTCGCCTATGGCAATGCTAAAGTTAATTAAGATATTATTTACCATACCTGCATATTATGACTATGAGATTTGGCTAATGGATGTCAAAACCGCTTTTCTATATGGACATCTCAAAGAGACTATCCATGTGGTTTAGCCTGATAGTTTTGTCGATCCACAACATCCTAATAAAGTATGCAAGTTAAAGAGATCAATCCATGGTTTAAAACAAGCATCTAGGAGTCGGAATCAATGTTTTGATGAAAAAATCAAGAAATTTGGTTTCATCAAGAATGCTGACGAGGCTTGTGTATATAAGAAGGCTAGTGGGAGCATAAATACATTCCTATTATTGTATGTTGATGACATACTACTTTTTGGAAATGATATTCCAACCATGGAAGGTGTTAAAACCTGGCTTGGAAGTTGTTTTTCCATAAATGATCTTAGTGAAACCGCCTATATTTTGGAAACGAAGATCCATAGGTACAGATCAAGGTGGTTGATAGCTCTAATCAAAGCGCATATATTGATAAAGTGTTGAAAAAGTTCAAGATGGAAAACTTTAAGAAAGGTATGGTACCTATTCAAAGAGGGACAATATTATGTACATTTCAATGTCCAAGCTCAAAGGATGAGCAAGATCGAATGAAGGACATCCCATATGCGTCTGCTATAGGATCCATCATGTATGCGATGATATGTACCAGAGCGGACGTGTCATGCGAGTTAAGAATGACAAGCAGATATCAGCAAAATCCAGGTAATAGCCATTGGATGGCTATTAAAAGTATATTTAAATACCTTAGGAGGACTAAGGATATATTTCTAATATACAGGTTTGGTGAAGAGGAACTCGTTGTAAAGGGTTACATGGATGCGAGCTTCCAAACTGATCGAGATGATTCTCGATCACAATGGGGTATGTCTTCATTATGAATGGGGTAGCATTGTGCACTACAGAATATGAATACATAGCCGCCTCATTAGCAGCTCAGGAAGCTGCATGGATAAAGAAATTTATCGTCGATCTAGGAGTGGTTTCTACCATTCAAGACCCCCTAGAAATCTTTTGTGATGACGAGGGTGTAATTGCACAAATCAAGGAACACCGTGCACATCAAAAGACTAGACACATAGAGTGGAGATTCAACTACATAAGGGATGAAGTTGAAAAAGGGAAAGATATGTATTCGTAAAGTTCACACTGATCCAAAAAATGCGGATCCACTCACGAAGCTCCTTGAAAGGGCAAAGCATGAAAGTCGTACTTGTGCCTTAGGACTTCGATATTCTAGTGATTGGAATTGATTTGTTTAGTATTTAAAATTTTGGAACTATGTAATATTTAACTCTTTATATACTTGAGATATTTTGAGTTATATTCATTTTAGCATGTATACATCCATTAATATGTTTATTATTCTAAATTTCCATAGTCTGTCATGTTTTTGGGAAAAAATATGAACGTAAGACTATTATGAACATAGATTGATGGATATTCCTAAGGCATGAATATAAAGCAATGGTTGCTGCCAAAGTTCATAGATATTTGTGTGATACAAATATTGGATTGACCTGCATCTCAAATTTTACTACATGGAATCTTCTAGATTGATCATAAGTAAATTTGAGTAAAGACGAATAGCATTTGGTATCCTCCGACCGGAGATACATGTTGGGTTTTGATATTCATCAAATGTTATACCTTGAGCTAGTTCTTCACTGCTCTGAAATAATAGACAAGACATAAGGGTATGTTAGGTTGACACGAAGTGATTGTGAGAAACGTATGTAGTCAAGATGGAATTTGTTCCTCTTATTCGTTGAGAGCAAGATGTCTAGGGCCTGATTAAGTTAAATCAACAAGGAATGATCATTCTGTGTCCTTGGATTTAACATGACATCTATAACAGAAGGATAAATGATTGATTCACCTAAATCATTTCAAGTTGGATACTTGAAGGGGATGATGTTATTGAATGGCTTTTAGTCATGCTTACTAAGGGTAGTAAACCGTTGTTAGGCGGTATTTACTGTTGGGGTTTGTTAGAACAAGATACATATTTTAACCATTTAAACTTTGTGAAAACGCAGCGGAAACAAGCTTCATAACATAGTTAACGAACTGAAAATTTCGGGTTTCATCTTGATATTATAAAGTTACAAACAAACCCAAGAACAAAGGACCTTTTATATGTGAATAAGACTAGCTATGTAAACACAAACATACATTATGGACAGCCATAAAGAGGCTGCTATAAACTATCTTTCAGCAGCAAAAAGAGGTCGAGATTGAAGAGGATGTGCTCCAAGAATAGACTAAGGCACCAAAGGAGGTCATTTCAAGTTTGCATACCCCAAGCTCTATAGCAAAAACACGTTTGTTGCTAGGATTTCCACACCAAATCGCAAGAAGAGGCTGCTGAAACACCCCTTTTTCAGCCCTTCTTTCTTCTAAGATGAGAGAAAAACTACTCTTGCATGTATGAGAGAGAAGAAGAGAATAGGAGAGTGTGTCTTGTTCAAAATTGGTGTTGTGTTTCAAGGCAACAAAAGACAAGTAATGCCCCTAGAGGGCTGCCAAAATGGGTCTTTAAAAATGGGTTTCCCCTCATTTTAAAACACCCACTAAAAAGAACTCGTTACAATATAATTTGTATAATTAACCTTTTAATTATAAAACTTAAACACACTCTTATTATTTGATGTTATTTAACCAACTTTAATAACATTATAAATAATATCCATGAAGAAAATATCCATATAAGTTGTTCTTTCTCACATACAATTTATTTAGAAAACCTATTACCTAATTTGGTGTAAATGTTTAATTGCATGATCACATCATCAATTTAAATACATGTTGGTATTTGCTAAGCTTGTTATTGGGTATGACCCGACTTGGATCATGACGTACTAACCACATCAATGTTCTATGTGTCTTGGGCATAAAGAAACCAACAATCTCCCACTTGCACAAGATTCATAAACAACGAGTTACTACTCTTAATACGCATGACTTAAAGACATTCAATAACATCATCCCCTTCAAGTATCCAACTTGAAATGATTTAGGTGAATCAATCATTTATCCTTTTGTTACATATGTCATGTTAAATCCAAGGACATAGAATAATCATTCCTTATTAATTTAACTTAATCAGGCCTTAGACATCTTGCTCTCAACGAATAAGTGGAACAAATTCCATCTTGAATACGTACGTTTCTCACAAACACTTCGTGTCACGCCTGAACATAGCCTTACGTACTGTCCATTATTTCAGGGCAGTGAAGAACTAGCTCAAGGTATAACACTTGGTGAATATCAAATCCCAATATGTATCTCAGGTCTAAGGATACCAAATGATATTCGCCTTTACTCAAATTTACTTATGATCAATCTAGAAGATTCCATGTAGTAAAATTTGAGATGCGGGTCAGTCCAATCTTTGTATCCGACAAATATCTATGAACTTTGGTAGCAGCTAATTGCTCTATATTCATTCCTTATGAATATCCACCAATCCAAATTCATAATAATCTTACCCTCATATTTGTTCCCACAAGTATGAACGACTACGGACATTTAGAGTAAACATTTTACCCATGGATTAAACATGTTAAATTGGAACATTTATTGAAATATTATAACCATATAATTTTATTCAAGTAGTAAGGGAGTTCCAAATATCCAAATACGAAATCACAGATCAAATCCAATCACTAGAATATCGAAGTCCCATGGCACAGGTATGACCTTCATGCTTTTTCTTTTCTAGGAGCTTCGTAAGAGGATTTGCAATATTTTGATATGTGTGAACTTTGCGAATACATATCTTTCCTTTCTCAACTTCATATCGTATGTAGTTGAATCTCCGCTCAATGTGCCTAGTCTTTTGATGAGCACGAGGTTCCCTGAATTGAGCAATCGCACCCTCGTTATCACAAAAGATCTCTAGTGGGTCCTGAATGGAAGGGACAACCCCTAGATCGGCAACGAATTTCTTCAACCATGCAGCTTCTTGAGTTGCCAATGAGGCGGCGACGTATTTGGATTCTGTAGTTGATAAAGCCACCACATCTTGTTTAGAGTTCTTCCAAGAGACAGCTCCTCCATTCAGAATGAAAATGTATCCAGATTGTGATCGTGAATCATCACGATCGGTTTGGAAACTCGCATCGGTGTAACCTTTTACAACAAGTTCCTCATCATGAGATCCATAGATTAGAAACATATCTTTAGTCCTCCTTAGGTACTTAAGTATGTTCTTAACAGCCATCCAATGACTGCTTCCAGGATTTTGCTGGTAACGGCTTGTCATGCTTAAGGCGCATGAAACGTTTGGCCGAGTGCATATCATTGCATACATGATGGATCCAATAGCAGATGCGTGTGGGATTGCCTTCATTTTATCTTGCTCATCCATTGAGCTTGGACATTGAGTCATGCTCAATATTGTTCCTCTTTGAATAGGTATCGTACCTTTCTTAGAGTTTTCCATCTTGAACCTTTTCAAGATCTTATCAATGTATGAACTTTGATTTCAACCAATCAACCGCCTTGATCTATCCCTATAGATCTTTATTCACAGAATATAGGCGGCCTCACCAAGATCCTTGATGGAAAAACAACTTCTAAGCCAGGTTTTTACACCTTCCAAGGTTGGAATGTCATTTCCAAATAGTAGTATGTCATCAACATACAATACTAGGAAAGTGATGATACTCCCACTAGCTTTCTTATACACACAAGCTTCATCAGCGTTCTTGATGAATCCAAATTTAATTACTTCTTCATCAAAATGGTGATTCTAACTTCTCGATGCTTGTTTCAATCCATAGATTGATTTTTTAACTTGCATACTTTGTTAGGATGTTTTGGATCGACAAAACCTTCAGGCTGAACCATATAGACATCTTCCTCAAGATATCCATTTAGGAAAGACGTTTTGACATCCATTTGCCAAATCTCATAATCATAATGAGCAGCTATGGCAAACAATATCCTAATAGATTTTAGCAGCACAATAGGTGAGAAAGTTTCATCATAGTCAACCCCTTGAGTTTGACTGAAACCCTTTGCTACAAGTCTTGTTTTATAAGTATCCAAGTTTCCATGCATATTGGTTTTCTTTTTGAAAACTCATTTACTTCCAATTACTTTGGAATTAAGAGGTGGTATAACCAAGTCCCATACTTGATTGTCATACATGGATTGCATCTCAACGTTCATGTCTCCAAGCTATTTGTCACAATCTGAATTGGACAATGCATCATGGTATGTGATTGGTTCATCAGAATCTATCACATAGCATCCATCAGTGAAAAATCCATATCTTTCACATGGATTACTAGTTCTACCAAATCTGCGAACGTTTTCTATGTATTGATCAACTATTTGATCACTTTCAACATCCTCATGTTGAGTTCTAGTGTCAACCAAACGTGTATCGGGTTGCGGTTCTTGATCCTCTTCAAGATCCATAGTTCTACTACCAATTCCTTCCATGAGGAACTTTGTTTCCAAGAACTCACCCTTTTTGGCAATAAACTCCTTTTGTTGCATTGGATCATAGAAATAATAACCCACAGAATCTCTTGGATATCCAATAAAGATACACTTAGTGGAACAGCTTTCTAGCTTGTTCGAGGTGGGAGTCTTCACATAAGCCTCACACCCCCACACCCTAAAATATGAAAATGATGGAACCCTTCCATGTCATATTTCCTAAGGTGTCCTTTCCACTTTCTTGGTAGGGGCCATATCAAAATACGGGCCGCAGAGAGCAGATCATAACCCCAAAATGATAGAAATGAGCTTCTAGCCATCATAGATCGAACCATATCCAATAGAGTTCGATTTCTCCGCTCGGACACGCCAGTATGTTGTGGTGTTCCCGGTGGAGAGAGTTGTGAGACAATCCCACAACTTCTAAGATGGTCCCTAAAAGCATCATTCAGGTATTCAGCTCCTCTATCGGTGCAGAGAATTTTAATTGACTTATTGAGTTGATTTTGTACTTCATTTTGAAAGATCTTGAACATTTCAAAAGCTTCCTCTTTGTGTCTTAACAAGTACACATACCCATATCGACTATAGTCGTTAGTAAAGGTAATGAAGTATCTTTCATTGTACCTTGTCATAGGTTTAAAAGGACCACATACATCTGAATGTATGATACCTAATAAATCCTTTGCCCTTTTGGTTTTGCAACTAAAAGGGGCCTTAGTCATTTTACCTTGTAAACAAGACTCACATACATCAAATGAATCACATTCATTTGTTTTTAAAAGACCATTCTTTTGTAGTGTTTATATTCTTTTCTTGTTTATAACGAAGACGGCAATGGCAAAGATAAGTGTTACTCAAATCCGATTTGAGTTTCTTGGTACTAGTTTGGTACAACAAGCTATCATTCAATGTATTTTCATGAACCAATTCATAGATACCATTGATGGGAATAGCTTTAAAGTAAAACATGTCATTCAAAGTAACATGGATTTTATTTCCAATAAATGTTTATACATATCAATGTTTTAATAGGGCTACAGAAATAATATTCCTAGTCAAACTAGGAGCATACAAAACATCATACAAAATTATTTCCAAACCATTTGGAAGTTTGAAGATGTAGTCACCACGGGCTTCAACTTGAACTTTAGCCCTATTGCCCATGTAGAGGCTAACATCCCCTTTGTTGAAGTTGCTACTTCTTTTGAACCCCTGCAACAAATTGCAAATGTGAGTTCCACATCCGGTATCTAATACCCACGTGTTAGAGGATATTAAGTTTAAATCAACATGGATCATGTTTATAGTACCTGAGGTCTGCCCGACATCCCTCTTTGCTTTCAACTCTTGGAGATGGACAGGACAATTTCTTGCCCAATGTCCAATCTCCCCATACTTGAAGCATGGGTCATTAGAAGCAACCTTTTGCCTCTTCTCTTATGCTTTGGGTGGCACCCTTGCCACCCCTTTCCCTTTTCCCATTACGGGTCCCTTACCCTTTGCAACTCTTGCCTTAGGTGCGGGATGAGGCCTTCTCTTGTTCCCACCTTTATTGATGGTGAGAATGGGTAAAACCCTTTTACCCATGACCGCCTCGGCCGTTTTGATCATAGAGTGAAGCTCACCAATGCTTTTGCCCTAAGCATTCATCTTGTAGTTCAACACGAACGTCTCAAACCTTTTGGTAAGGCCATTGAGGATGAAATCCATGGCCAATTCCTTTGAGACGGGACAGATTAGCCTTTCGAGGCGGTCAATGTGACTTTTCATCTTAAGTACATAAGATGAAACTGATTGGTTGTCGTCCATACGACATGCATGGAGCGCTCGAACCGTTTCGAAGCGCTCAACCCTCGCTTGTTGTTGGAACGTTTCCTTGAGTTGGGTTATCATGTCATAAGCTCTGTGATGCTCATAGTCCTTCTGGAGATCCGAGTCATGCTTGCCAACATAAGGCAAGACACTTGGACAGAGTCCTCAGTGTACTTTATCCAATCGCTATAGGCCTCCTCATCATCCTCACTAGGTTGATCGGGGACAGGATCGTCTAAAACATATGATCGTTTCTCTTGCTTGGGAATGATTCTCAAGTTTCGATACTAATCGATAAAATTTGTATGATTTAGACTTTCCTTTTGGAGAATCACTCGTAAAGATTGGGCGGACGTGGATGAATTATCATGATTATCATAATTATTGGTGGCCATCTACAAAATTTAACAAAAATCAATTTTAGTATTTTCGATATTGTTATTTTAATAATGAATACCTTTTAAGGTCATTTTCATATTAAAATCTAGAACCCAACATTACATTTAAATAGTGGTTAGGTGACCTTTATCCCACGATTTAAATTAATAAGGTGGTCAACGATTGACGATGGCAACCATTTGCAACTTCTAGAGGTATGGGATCGACTTGAAACATCATATGTAAAGTCGGCATGTTAATCCCATCAACACCATTTGGAAACCATATAGTAGGTGATCCATTTGACATGGTTTGCAAATCAAGACATCCTACTTACACACACGTGTGAGTTTGCCAAAATAAGCGGTTAGGTGACCTTTATCCCACGAATATGGCATCTTCACCTCAAGTCACAAGTTCCACAAAATGGTTAGGTGACCTTTATCCCACTAAGAGTTTCCGAGTGATTCAAGTGTTGTGTAAGAGGACGGTGTTGATCTTATTTTATAAAAAAATAGAGATATTATAATACAAGTTTAGAAAACATTATGTATACATATTTGCATGCTTTCAAATACAAGATACCCTATGGTACATTGATTAAAACCCTTTTAATCTTTGAAATCATTAAACAATTTTAATAACCTTTTATTACCTTTTAATGATTAATACACATTTAGATAGTTTGTTATGACCATTGGAAGGATTGTTAAGCAAACATCATATATAAGTAATCAACCACAATACCATAACCAAACAACCAAGAATCAACCAAATATTAGTGCATAACCATAGCATCTAAAGTGGCCACACTTGTTTGCCATCACAAGTGTGGTCCATAGGACATTCCTAAGGGACAAAACACAACACAAAGGCTTCCATGAACCTCCCACTTGAAACCACATCCAAATGCTCCATGTTTCTTGTGTCTTTCCTTTGTGCTTCTAACGCGTACATCTTCATATTACAAGATATTATATCCTAATACAAGATTTCTAGTAAAATGAAAAGTGCCTAATCTATTTATTACATCCCAATAATAAATAAGTTACACTTTAACCAAACACAAATAAAAGATTATACAACCCAATTGAATGAATAAATACAACCATTACAAACATCAAAATAACACAAGGTCAAGGGCTAGGTTATGCACCATAATGAACAATGATCATATAATCCCAAACAAAAATGAATCCCCACCTAAAACCCACGAAATTTCAGCCAACACAAACTGAAATTTCGGGTTTTATCTTGTCCAAACAAACAAACAATACATCTACATGTCTTTCAAAGTTTAATCACAAGCATGTGTGATATAACTTTGAAATTTTGGGGATTCATAATACATGAACATAGCAGCCCCTAAAGGGGTTTAAAAGTCCCATAAAACGAGTTTTTCAAGGACAAAACAAGCTAGCTATCCACATAACCAGCTCTAGATGCCAATGTTGGGGTTTGTTAGAACAAGATACATAGTTTAACCATTTAAACTTTGTGAAAACGCAGTGGAAACAAGCTTTATAACATTGTTAATGAACTGAAATTTCGGGTTTCATCTTGATATTATAAAGTTACAAACAAACCCAAGAACAAAGGACCTTTTATATGTGAATAAGACTAGCTATGTAAACACGTTGATTAAGTTAAATCAACAAGGAATGATCATTATATGTCCTTGGATTTAACATGACATCTATAACATAAGGATAAATGATTGATTCACCTAAATCATTTCAAGTTGGATACTTGAAGGGGATGATGTTATTGAATGGCTTTCAGTCATGCCTATTAAGGGTAGTAAACCGTTGTTAGGCGGTATTTACTGCTTGCATCAATCTTCTATGAATCTTGTGCAAGTGGGAGATTGTTGGATTCTTTATGCCCAAGACACATAGAACATTGATGTGGTTAGTACGTTATGATCCAAGTCGGGTCATACCCAATAACAAGCTTAGAAAACACCAATTAATATTTAATTCATGATATGATCATGCAATTAATAAATACACCAATTTAGAAAATGGATTTTTCTAAATAAGTTGCATATGAGATTGAACAACTTATAGGGATATTTTGTTCATAGGTAGCATTTGTAATGTTATTTAAATTAGTTAAATAACATCAAATAATAAAGGAGTGTATGAGTTATACAATTAAAAGGGTTAATTATCTAACTCAATTAGTGACTAGTTAACATTATCTAAATGGGTGATTTAGTTTTGGGGGGAAAATCCCATTTTGAAGCACAATTCGGCCGCCCCTTAGGTGGAGAGTGTGCCTTTTGTTTCTTGGAACAAAACACACTCTTAACTAGTTACACACTCCACCTAATTCTCTCTCTCACATGCAAGGACCACAAGGACCTTTTTCTCTCTATTCTTGATGAAAAAAACAAGCTGAAAAATCGGTTTTCAGCAGCCTTCTTGGTATGGTTTTGGTGTTCAAATCCTAACAAAAGATTCTTTGCTTGATGCTTGTGGGTATGGAAGCTTGAGGACACCTCTTCTTGGTGTTTTGGTCGTTCAAGAACCTGATTCTCTTCATCAAAATCACGTTTTTTAGCAGCTCTACAAAGGTAATTTGTATGTGTTGCTTTTGGTTGTTATTTCTTCTTGATAGCTAGTTCATACACATATATATGATCCTATGTTCTTGGATTTGTTGATATTAAGATATGTGCCTTAATTTTCAGTTTACAAAATATAATATTAAGGTTTGTTTCTGCTTCGTTTTCTTATTTAAATGGTTAAACAACTTTGATAATGGTCCAACAATCCCAACAAAAACATTGACTACCTTGTTAATTTAAAAAATGGGATAAAGGTCATCTAACCACTATTTAAATTTAACGTTGGTTTCTAGAATTTTATATTGGGTAAGACACTTTTTAAGTATTAAATTATGAACAATATCTAAAATACTAAAATAGAACTATGTTTAATTTTGTAGATGGCCATCGACAATAATGAAAATAATGACATCACATCCGCTTTCTCACTATCACTTAGAATCATTCTCCAAAAGGAGCGTTTAAATCATAATAACTTTATAGATTGGTTTCGAAACTTCAGAATTGTTGTTAAGCAAGACAAACAATCGTATATTTTAGACGATCTGATTCCCGATCAATGTAATGAGGAGGATGAGGAGGCCTACAATAATTGGGTGAAATACACTTAGGACTCGGTCCAAGTGTCTTGCCTCATGTTGGCAAGTATGACTCTTGATCTCCAAAAGGAGTATGAACATCATGGAGCTTACGACAATATACCCGGTTGAAGGAAACGTTCCAACAACAAGCAAGGGTAGAGTGCTTTGAAACGGTTCGAGCACTCGATGAATGTCTTATGGATGACCCCCAATCTATTTCATCTTATGTACATAAGATGAAAATCCACATTGACCGCCTCAAATGGCTGAATTGTCCCGTCTCGAAAGAGTTAGCTGTGGATTTGATCCTCAACTCTTTGTCAAAAAGGTTTGATAACTTTGTCATGAATTATAACATGTATGGGTGGGACAATAACATAAGTGAGCTTCACTCTATGCTCAAAACTATAGAGGCGACCATGGGTAAATGTTGTGAAGGGTAAAGGGCACATTAGGGGAAATGGAAAGGGAGTTGTTAGATCGCCACCACCAAAAGCAACGGAGAAGAAGCAAAATGTTGCTTCAAATGACTGATGCTTAAGTGTGGGGAGATTGGACATTGGGCAAGAAATTGTCCACTCCATCTCAAAGAGTTGCAAGCTAAGAGGGATGCCGGGCAAACCTCACGCAAAATTTTCATGATTCATATTGATCTAAATTTAATATCCTCTAACATATGGGTATTGGATACCAAATGTGGAACTCATATTTGAAACTTATTGCAGGGGTTCAAAAGGTGTAAGGACTTCAAGAAAGGGGATGTTAGCCTCTACATGTGGAATGGGGCAAAAGTTCAAGTTTAAGAACGAGGGGACTACATCTTGAAGCTTCCAATTGGTTTGGAAGCAATTTTGAAAAATGTTTTCTATGCACCTACTTTGACTAGGAACATTATTTCTGTTTCCCAATTAAGACAATATGGTTATGTTATGACAATTAATGAAAATGAAAGCATGTTTCTTTGAATGACATCTTTTATTTTAAAGCTATTTCTATTAATGGTATTTATGAATTGGTTCGTGAAAACATATTATATGATAGCTCATTGTACCAAACCACCACTAAGAATCTCAAATTAGATTTGAGTGAAACCTATCTTTGGCATTGCATCTTGGTCATATAAACAAGAAACGCAAACAAACACTGCAAAAGAACGGTTTTTTAAAAGCTTGTGAATATGATTCATTTGTTGTATGTGAATCTTGTTTACAAGGTAAAATGACTAAGGCACCCTTTAGTGGCCAAACCAAAAGGGCAAAAGATTTATTAGGAATCATACATTCGGATGTATATGGTCCATTTAAACCAACGATTAGGTACAATGAAAGATACTTCATTAACTTTACCGACAACTATAGTCGATATGGTTATGTGTACTTGTTAAGACACTAAGATGAAGCTATTGAAATGTTCAAAATCTTCTAGAATGAAGTAGAAAATCAACTCAACAAGAAAATAAAAATTCTCCACACCAATAGAGGAGGTGAATACCTAAGTGATGTTTTTAGAGATCATCTTAGAAGTTGTGGTATTGTCTCACAACTAGCTTCACCTCCACACCACAACACAATGGTGTGTCCGAGAGAAGGAATCGAACACTATTGGATATGGTTCGATCTATGACGGCTAGAAGCTCATTTCTTCTATCATTTTGGGGTTTCTCTTTGCTCTCTATGGCCCGTATCTTGAATATGGCCCCAACCATGAATGTGGAAACAACATCTTTTGAAATATGGCATGGAAGGGTTCCATTACTATCATATTTAAAGGTATGGATTTGTGAGGCTTATGTTAAGACTCCCACCTCAAACAAGTTAGAAAGCTGTTCCACTAAGTGTATCTTAATTGGATATCTGAGAGATTCTATGGGATATTATTTCTATGATCCATTAGAACAAAAGGACTTTGTTGCCAAGAAGGCTGAGTTCTTAGAAGCTAAGTTCCTTAGGGAATGAACTAGCAGTAGAACAATGGATCTTGAGGAAGATCAAGAACCATAAACCGATACACGTTTGGTTAACACCAGCACTCAACATGATGATGTTGAGGATGATCAAATGGTTGATCAATACACACATAACCTTCACAGATCACGTAGAATTAGTAATCCACCGAAAGATATGGATTTTTTGTGGATGGATGCTATGTGGTAGATTCCGATGAACCAACCACTAATCGTGATGCAATGTCCAATTTGGATTGTGACAAATGGCTTGAAGCCATGAACGTTGAGATGCAATCCATATATGACAACCAAGTATGGGACTTGGTTGAACCACCTCTTAACTTCAAGATAGTTGGAAGTAAGTGGGTTTTCAAGAAGAAAACCGATATGCACACAAACTTGGATACTTATAATGCTAGACTTGTAGCAAAAGGCTTCACTCAAACTCAAGGGGTTGATTATGATTAGACCTTCTCACGGTTGCAATGCTAAAGTCTATTAGGATATTATTTGCCATAGTTGCTCATTATGATTATGAGATTTGGCGAATGGATGTTAAAACCGCTTTTTGAAATGGATATCTTGAGGAAGATGTCTACCTGGTTCAACCTGAAGGTTTTGTCGATCTAAAGCATCCTAACAAAGTATGCAAGTTGAAGAAATCAATCTATGGATTGAAGAAAGCATCAAGAAGTTGAAATCACCGTTTTGATGAAGAGAGAATCAAAGTTGGGTTCATCTAAAAAGCTGATGAAGCATTTGTATATAAGAAATATGGTGGGAGCATCATCACTTTCCTAGTATGGTATGTCGATGACATTCTACAATTTGGAAATGACATTCCAACCTTGGAGGGTGTACAAGCTTGGCTTGGAAGCTGTTTTTTCCATTAGGGATCTTGGTGAAGCCACCTAATATTAGGAATAAAGATCCATAGGGACAGATCAAGGCAGTTGACAGGTTTAAATCAAAGTGCATATGTTGACAAGATCTTGAAAAGGTTCAAGATGGAAAACTCTATGAAAGGTATGGTACCTATCCAAAGAGGAACAACATTGAGTAAGACTCAATGTCCAAGCTCAAAGGATGAGCAAGACAAAATGAAGGGAATCCTATATACGTCTGCTATAGGATCCATCATGTATGCAATGATATGCACTAGGCAGGACGTGTCTTGCGCTTTGAGCATGACAAGCTCATACTAACAAAATCCTGGAAACAGTCATTGGATAGCTATTAAGAACATACTTAAGTACATAAGGAGGACCAAATATATGTTCCTAATCTATGGATCAGGTGAGGAGGAACTGGTGGTAAAGGGTTACACGGATGCGAGTTTCCAAGCTGATCCGGATGATTCACGATCACAATCGAGGTACATTTTCATTTTGAATGGAGGAGCGGTCTCTTGGAAGAGCTCTAAGCAAGATGTGGTGGCATTATCAGCTACAGAGTCAGAATACATCGTTGCTTCATTAGCAGCTCATGAAGCTGCATGGTTAAGGAAATTCATTGCCAATCTAGGGTTGTCCCTTCCATTCAACACCCCCTAGAAATTCTTTGTGATAAAGAGGGTGCGATTGCTCAAATCAAGGAACCCCATGCACATCAAAAGACTAGGCACATTGAATGGAGATTCAACTACATAATGGATGAAGTTGAAAAGGGAAAGATATGTATTCGCAAAGTTCACACGGATCAAAAAATTGTGGATCCACTCACGAAGCTTCTTGAAAAGGAAAAGCATGAAAGTCATACTTATGCCATGGTACTTCAATATTCTAGTGACTGGATTTGATCTTTAATTTTGTATTTAGTTATTGTAACCCTTTATTAGTTGAATTAATTATTTGGTTATAATGATTCAACTAATATTCTTATTTTGCATGTTTAAAATCCATGAGTAAATTATTTACTTAGAACGTTCGTAGTTGTTCATACTTGTGGGATCAAGTATGAGGGTAAGACAATTATGAACTTGGATTGGTATATATTCAAATGGATGAATATAGAGCAAAGTGATGCCACCAAACTTCATAGATATTTGTGGGATACAAATATTGGATTGACCCGCTTCTCAAATATTACTACATGGAATCTTCTTGATTGATCATAAGTAAATTTGAGTAAAGGCGAACATCATTTGGTATCCTCTAACCTGAGATACATATTGGCTCTTGATATTTACCGAATATTATACTTTGACTTAGTTCTTCACTATTCTGAAACATGGCAGTACATAAGTGTGAGATCAGGTATAATACAAGGTAGTTGTGAGAGACGTATGTAGTCAAGATGGGATTTGTCCCTCTTATTTGTTGAGAGTAAGATGTCAAAGGCCTGATAAAGTTAAATCAATAGAGAATGATCATTCTATGTCTCTAAGATTTAACATGACATATGTGACAAAAGGATAGATGATTGATTCACCTAAAACATTTCGAGTAAGGTACTTGAAGGGGATGATGTTATTCAATGGCACTTAGTCATGTGTATCAAGGGTAGTAAACTGTTGTTAAGCGGTATTTACTGCTTGCATCAATCTTCTATGAGTCTTGTGCAAGTGGGAGATTGTTGGAACTTGTATGCCCAAGACATATACAAGATTGATGTGGTTAGTACGTTATGATCCAAGTCGGGTCATAACCAATAACAAGATAAACAAACACCAATAAATATTTATTTGTTGATGTGATAATACAAATAAATATTGACACCAATTTAGAAAATGGGTTTTCTAAAACTTTGCTTTTGTAAAAGAACAACATTATGTGGATAATTTGTTCATGACATATTATTTGTTTCATTATTTAAGTGAGTTAAATGATAACAAATAAAAGTGTGTTAATGTTATAAAATTAAAAGAGGTTTTAATTTTATAAACATATGGGTTAAGAGTGTAAAGTTTTATAAAACTAAGTTTAGGAGGGAACCAATTTTGAATCCTTTAAAACTATAAACAAGTTAGTGAAAAACAATCTTGTTAGAGGACTTCCTTTAAAAGAATTTTCTGTGAATGAAAAAGGCATGGCGTGTGCCAAGGGCAAAGAATTTTAAAAAACTACTCAAGCCAAAACTTGAAAACAACATAACTAGTCCTCTCGTGTTATTACACACAGATTTGTTTCACCCAATCATTGTTAAATCAATTGCTAAAAAACTTTTTGTCTTGTGTAACAGATGATTTCTCAAGATATTCTCGGGTAAGATTTCTAGCTCATAAGGGAGAGGTTGCTAAGGAGTTGCAAAGGTTAATACTTTCAATCGAGATGGTAAGCAAGGGAAACGTCTTGGCCATGAGAAGTGACATCGGTACTGAATTAAGAAATCTGATCTTTGATTCGTTCTGTGCTGCAAAGGGAATTGGAAGACAATTTAGTGCTGTGAGGATGCCTCAACAGAATGGTGTGGCAGAACAAAAGAATCGCACCCTTATTGAAGTTGCTCGTACAATATTGATTAAATCCTCCTTACCCATCCTCTTTTGGGTTGAGGCAGTGAATTGTGCTTCATACGTTCATAATAAGGTGTTGATTGTCAATGATAAAATGAAAACTCCTTATGAATTATTTCACAAGAGAAAGCCTTTATTTGACTTTTTTCGCCCATTTGGCTTCTCGTTCACTTTATTGAATACTCAGGCGCAGAAGACAAAGTTTGGTGTCGTGTGTGATGAATGTTACTTCGTCGGCTATTCTTCTTCTCAAAAAGCTTATAGGGTGTATAACAAGAGAACACATATTGTTCAAGAGTCCTTTTATATTGATTGGAAGGAATCTAATTCTTCCGATGTTCGATTTGAACCAGCATGGTTCGTCGACTCCGATACTGTGTTGAACTCATTTAACCTTCCAGTTTCCGACCATGATGCATCCAACTCAAATATTAACAAAAACCTCTGATAGGATCAAATGAATCAATCTATGATAATTTGTGAACACAATTCAATGAAAATCACACAAAGTAATCAAATCAAAACAAGATATCAACAAAATTCGAGTTTTCATTAATATCAAGCTAAGACAATTACAAGTATGAAAGCAGGTTCGAATCTCTCTCTATCTACCTGCAAGTCTAAGCTATTTATACTGAAAACAAAAAGTAAAGGAACTAACTAATTACACAAATATCAATGTTATCATATAACTCAATAGGGTTGTTACTTTCCTTTGAGTATACTTCTAATACTCCTTTCCTTGATATTCTCATGATTTCAATATCTTTAATATCTTTCTTGACAATGTTGGCATAAGCAAGAGCCTTTCTCAGAGATATTCTTTCCATGGCAGCATTCATCACATTAATAATGGAAAGGAAATATTTCTTATATTTCTCTGCTATTTCAGGAGTTACTTTCTCAAATTTTTGTACAGACAAAAATGAGATATAGCTCGGATGTAAGAGTTTTAGCTCAAAAACTCCAAATAAAGTAATCATGTCCTCATCCTATCTTTCTAGATTTCGGACCAACTTCAGCTCAAATGTCTCAGTGTTATAAAACCATCTGAGGAGTGGCTTTGAGTTTTGATTACCATCTATCACTTTCAGACCAGGAGTTGTAACTTTCTCAAAATATTTGTCACAAAATTCAATCATAGAATGTTCTTCCTCTGAATGTAATCCCTTGAGCTTTTTATTTTTCTTCAAAGTAGCAAAGTACTCTTTATCTTCTTGATCACATCTCGTGTTAAGAAAACTACTTGATCTATCTAATCCTCTTCTTAATAATTCTACAAACATCTTGCCATGTTTTGAATGAGAAGGATTGATAAGAGGTAATCTATTTAGCTCTTTTAAATCTTGCACTGGAAGATTTATGATACTAGAGTAAAAGTGACATACATCACACACAACATTTACTCTCTTTATAAAAAATGCATCGAATACTTCATCATACTTCCATGCAATAATCTTTACTTGGTTGGTAAAATCTGGAGCAATCATAGCATTCAACAGTTCAGCAACTCATTGTCCTTTTTGCAATACGTTTCTTACCAGGTCTCCAGTTGTTCTTGAATTATCAAGAATATGCATTTGTTCAGTAGATGCTTTGTAAGTTAGTCTTTCTGGATCAGCAAACATTTCAATCAACTCTTTTCTGTGAACATGAGCATCATCAAATCTTGACATCTGTTTGATCTCCTGAGGCTTTAGCATTCTTTTTCCCTTTGTTATTTCAAGATACTGAGGATTATCTATATCAAGTATTATCATTTTCTTCATTTGTTTCTCAGTCTCTTGAAAACTTGTGACAAGGTTCCTCAGAGATACAGATTGTAATCTCTTTAGCTTCCTCCAAGGGTAGTTTCTAGATTGCAACCATGATCTTAGAGCTGGAATACTCATATCTTCTCGATCAGGATGGTGCAACTCAGAACCAGATAGATCTTCTACATTTATCACTTCTTTTGCTCTTGTCCATTCACCATGCTCAACAACATTCTCATTTGGATCTACTAATGCAACTGACTCTGCATAAATACATTTCTCATATTCATCGTTAATCTGAGAAACAGTCAGTCCGTCCAAATATACTCGATTGTATTTCATCTTCACAAGATAATTGTATCTTTCTTCAAAGTCTTGTGGTACTTCATCTTGTTCTTGAGTATGTTCTTGTGAAGAGAAGTGTGATACAAATTGAGCTTCATCAATATCTTCATTATCAAGAACGTCATCATACCAATCATCATTGTTTACTTCCTCAATATCTTTTAAAGCCTCAATCTGTTCTTGTACATTCTGTTCTTCAACAGTTTCTTTAGTTCTTTGCATCTTAGAAGATGATTCAGTTAGAATTGTATCTTCTACTTCATCTACTTTTCTTTTACCTTTTATCTACTCAAAATTTTCATCAACATGTATCTCAGTACTTATCACATGTACTGGTGAGATAGGCTTCTGAGCTTCTTTTTCTTTTAGCAAATCATCTTTGAGTTTTTCATTTTCTTTAGTTAATTTCTTGAACTTCTCCTCAAGAATATCATAATCTTTGAACATAACTTCAAAGTTCTTGATTAAATCTTCTTTATATTTAGCAAATCTTACAATCTTTTCATCTTTTAAGGATTTTTCTTCACACAACTTTAAATTTTCATCCTTAAGCTTTTGAATTTCTTTTTCAAGAGATATGTTTATCTCTTTCATCCTTTCATTCTCTAATTTTAACTCTTCAATCTCTTTCTCTTTACTCAAATTTTATTCTTTCAAACTGCCAATCTCATCAATGTCCACTATCTCCTCTGTTTGTATAGACACATTGTGTGACATACTAACAGGAATTTCTTCTACTCCTTCATTTGCCTCAAATTCAAATACTAGATTGTATAATATATCACTCATAAAATCAGAATCAAAGCTTTGATTTTGTGAATCCATTTCTTGTATAGCTTCCTCATGAATAACATCAACATTTCCTCCATTCATAGTTTGTGGTTCATCTCTAGTATCTTCTTCATTTCTTTCCTCAGATTCTTCTTGATGTGCTTCAGTGGCACCATCATTTACATCTTCATCATCATTGTCATCACTTTCTACACTTGATGAGCTTTCAGAAACATCATCCTCACTTTTTCATCAACTTCTATATCCTTAATTAGATGATTTGGATCTATTGGTTCTTCTTTAGTTAGATGAAAGTGTGGTTAATTAATATCTACTTCATCCATTGATACATTCCTCATATACTCAAATACACGAATGTTTTGAGCACGAGTTATCATCGCCAGTCTTTTGTAAACAACCTCTAACATGTCCTCAAAATGTATCTTTTCACTAGTAACTCCTTTAGCATACAAATCTGGATTTGCTTCATTAATGAGAAGTTGGATGAATCTTGCGTACATCAAGTATTTATGTCTCACTCCTCTTTCAAGATTGAAAATGAAACCATTCATTATCCACTTAGACATATTGAATCTTCTGTTTGTAGATAATGCAATAATAGGAGATGCAATGTCTACAGGGAATGAATCCCAACCACCACTTCATTTAGACATGCAATGTTGAAAAATATAGCATAAAAGCTTCCAATGCTTATACACTCGAGCTCTGAAAAATTGCTTTTTGGGAAAATGATCTGGATGACCCATTTGTAGAAAAACCTCTCTACATTCATTGAAAGAATATTCTGATAAGTCTTCAGGATCATTGTCACCAAGTCTTAGAGCTATTCTGATTGCTTCTTCAGATACTTCAAGCATTCTTCCTGATGTAATAAAAGCTCTTAGAACTTTGTTTCCTTCATCATCTCTTTCAATTTGAGCAGTTCTCCAGAATTTCTTAATCATTCTTCCATTGATCATTGGTCTTGCACACATAGTATACACATACTTTGTTCTGAGCACAAATCTAATAATTTCTTCATAACCAATGGTTTCTCTGTTTTCTTCATTTAAGAAAGCAGCTATATTATGCTTTGGCTCAAATTTTAATTCTGCCATCTACAAAACACAATGAAAGTATTATGAGAATATTGAATATTGATTAATAAAATTTATTTCTACACATGACTTATCAATTTTAATTGATTAAATTTTTTTTATTTTATTTGATTTTTATTTATATTTTTATTCAAAATTAGGACAGACTGTTCATCTTCTTCTTCTTCGGCTATGGAAAAACCGACTGAGTTAAACATCATCAAATCATTTTCACTTTTAGATTAAAAAATAATACATCAACAAACTTGCAAACATGTTCTTATCAATAATAAAGTGTCAATTTTAGATATGATTCACATTTGATTAGTTAAATTTGAATTATATAGGGTTCGAACGCCCAAATAGCATTCAAACACCTATATCAATGCACTGATTTAACCAAAAAAATTGAGATTTGAATCACAAACTTATGTTTATATATATCCAAATACTATCTATAATCAACATGATTTGATATCATTTCTAATGAAATGAGGATATGGTGATAATCGACAGTCGCAAGTTCAGGGGTTTTTGTCTAAGAAATTTGAAGTGTAAATGAGAAATACGCATAAGTGTTCAATTTATATAAGTGAAAATTTAGGCGTATGAGCCTTGTTTGGGCGTATGATCACTGTTTAGGCGTATGAAACCCTAAAATTCACTTATTTTGTTAGACGCATGAGCACTGTTTGTGCGTATTGACCAAGACGCATGGAACTGTTCAGATGCATAACCACTGTTTAGGCGCTTTTGCACTTTTCAGTCGCATGGACTTTTTGAAACGTCTAACACTTGAGATTTTAAAACTTACTTTGTAGACGCATGAGACATGTCAAACGTCTAACACTTAGACAAAATCAAACTCATTCACTATTTAGACGCATGGGATTATCACAAACGCCCAACACTTGTAATTTTCATAGATGTATTACAACTGTTTAGACGCATGGGAATGAATCAAACGTCCAAACACTTGAAAAGTTCCTGAAATTTTCATCATGCTCCTATTTAGGCGCATGTGCATTGTTTAGGTGCATGAGATGACTTTCATGATTTAAACACTTGTGATTTCTAATTTCTTCTTCACCTGCATACTGTTTAAACATATTAGTAATATTTCATACTAATATTTAAACATTTTAAGCATAAATTTGAATTATCCAAAATTTTCACTTTAGTCCCTCAAATTTGAACTTTTTACATTTTCCACACTCAAAACATTTTACATTTTTTTTACTTGATGTATAATTTTGAAATTTTTCTTTCTTTTCTTTCCCTTCATTTTAGTCTCAATCTCTATTTCTCAACTTTGAGAGAAGCATTTCCACTGGCAATTTTATATAGGTTCATATTATCATTTTCTAAAGTTTCATGATGACACTCACATAAACTTTTAACATATAGCATCATCCTTTCAATTCAACATTCTAAATTTTGATTTTGATTATGATTATTTTCTGAGAACAGCTCTTTCATTTATTACTCCCCCTAAACTTTTAAGTTTGAAAAAAAACTTATAAGTTTCTTAGGAAAGAGAATAAGATCACACAACACATTGTGACATTGCCTTCACACACAAAAACATGCATAAAAGCAAAATGAAAATAGAATCAAAATCTAAGATAAACAAAGAATTAATGTTTGCAGTGAGATCATATTAATGAGGATCAGCACATTAAAATAAAATAAATGTGGATAATCATAGACAATGAATAAATCCTCATCAAGTGTGTTCCAGGTCAGTGATATCAAAACAAAGGAGACACAAGATTTAAGGACAGACAATAAGTGTTTTTGACAAATTTATCAACTCACTTACTTTTTCAATTCTTGGATTGATTAGGGTAGATTTAGGTATGACATGATGTAAAAGATACAGAGACTAAGAGAGCTCAACCATCATCATGATATGCAAGAAAGAACACATACTCAACTTATTACCTCAAACATGAATATCACCAGAGTGACGGGTTTGCTAGAAAAAAAAAATCCATGTTTAACCATTTAAACTTTCAGAAAACGCAGCGGAAATGTAGTTTTTAAAACCGACTTTAAAGCTGAAAATTTCATGTTCTTAGTTATGTTTTAAGATGAAAACAAACCCAAACCAAAAGGGGATCATTTATGTGAATGAGCATGCTATGTGTACATCAAATAACACAATATGGCAACCACAAAGGGCTGCCATGAACTACCTCCTTCCAACAGCAAGAAAAACGTCCAACAGAAGGAGATTTGAGATGCTTAAACAGCCAAGAACACAAGTGTAGAAGTCCTCAAGTGACTACTTCCACAAGCCTCAAGTAGGCTTCTTAGTTGCTTGATTTTGAACCCCAAAACTCAGAAAGAGAGCTGCCGAAAGAGCTTCCAAAACCGTGAGTTTCCAGCAGCAAGTTTGATGATGTAGGAAGATGAAATCGACCCCAAGGTTCCAAGAAGAGGAACCCTCAAGTGTTATACCCCAAGCCAAGTTACAATCACCTTCTTGTTAGGAAGAATGAACACAAAATCAAAACCAAAATTCACAATTTTCTGCTGCCATTTCCGTGAGATGGAGGAGAGAATAAGGAGAGCTTTTTCAGATTTTGCATGTGTTCTAATTGGAAAATGAGAGAGAGCTTGCACTAGTTAAGTTTGTGTCTTCTCAAGACAACAAAAGACCCAATCACATCCAAGGAGTGGGTGGCCAAAATGTATTCAAAACAAGATGGTTTCCCTCTTAATTAAACACACTAACTTAATATTAACTAGTGTTTTGTCACACATTAATAAGTCATCTACAAGACTTATTTAAAATGTGACATAAGTCTTCTCTAATTAAATAATTTAATTAAAGTATACTCTTATATTATTAGTGTTATTTAAACCCTTTTAAATAACAAAATAATAATAAACCCATCAACAAATTATCCTTATAATTTGTTCCATCTCTAATGCCTTTGTTTAGAAAACCCTTTTTCTAAACATGATGCAATTATTCAATTGCATGATCCCATCATCAATTAAATAATTCTTCGTGATTGTAAAGATTGTTATTGGGTATAACCCGACTTGGATCATAACGTACTAACCACATCAATATTCTACGTGTCTTGGGCATATAGAATCCTACAATCTCCCACTTGCCCAAGATTCATAGAAGATTGATGCAAGCAGTAAATACCGCCTAACAACGGTTTACTACCCTTAATACGCATGACTTATGGCCATTCAATAACATCATCCCTTTCAAGTACCCTACTTGAAATGATTTAGGTGAATCAATCATCTATCCTTTTGTTACAGATGTCATGTTAAATCCAAGAACATAGAATGATCATTTCTTGTTGATTTAACTTAATCAGGCCTTAGACATCTAACTCTCAACGAATAAGAGGAACAAATTCCATCTTGATTACATACATTTCTCACAAACACCTCGTGTTATATCTGAACATACCTTATGTACTGTCCACTATCTCAGGACAGTGAAGAATTAGCTCAAGGTATAATACTTAGTGAATATCAAAACTCAATATGTATCTCAGGTCGGAGGATACCAAATGATATTCGCCTTTACTCAAATTTACTTATGATCAATCAATAAGATTCCATGTAGTAAAATTTGAGATGCGGGTTAGTCCAATATTTGTATCCCACAAATATCTATGAACCTTGGTAGCAACCCATTGCTCTATATTCATCCTTATGAATATCAACCAATCCAAGTTCATAATAATTACTCTCGCACTTGTTCCCACAAGTATGAGCGACTACGGACATTTTAGAGTAAAAATTTCACTCATGGATAAAACATGCTAAATAGGAACATTAATTGAAACACTATAACCAAATAATTTTATTCAATAATATAGAGTTCCACATATCCAAATACAAAATTTACAGATCAAATCCAATCACTAGAATATCGAAGTCCCATGGCACAAGTATGACCTTCATGCTTTGCCTTTTCAAGGAGCTTCGTGAGAGGATCCGCAATGTTTTGATCCGTGTGAACTTTGCGAATACATATCTTTCCCTTTTCAACTTCATCCCGTATGTAGTTGAATCTCCGCTCAATGTGCCTAGTCTTTTGATGAGCACGAGGTTCCTTGATTTGAGCAATCGTACCCTCGTTATCACAAAAGATCTCTGGGGGGTCCTGAATGGAAGGGACAACCCCTAGATCGGCAATGAATTTCTTTAACCACGCAGCTTCTTGAGCTGCCAATGAGGCGGCGACGTATTCTGATTCTGTAGTTGATAGAGCCACCACATCCTGCTTGGAGCTCTTCCAAGAAACCGCTCCTCCATTCAGAATGAAAATGTATCCCGATTGTGACCGAGAATCATCACAATCGGTCTGGAAACTCGCATCCGTGTAACCTTTTACAACGAGTTCCTCGTCACCAGATCCATAGATTAGGAACATATCTCTTGTCCTCCTTAGGTACTTAAGTATGTTCTTAACAGCCATCCAATGACTGTTTCCAGGATTTTGCTGGTAACGGCTTGTCATGCTCAAGGCGCATGACACGTCCGGTCGAGTGCATATCATCGCATACATGATGGATCCAATAGCAGATGCATATGGGATGCCTTCATTTTATCTTGCTCATCCTTTGAGCTTGGACATTGAGTCGTACTCAATATCGTTCCCCTTTGAATAGGTTCGGTACCTTTCTTAGAGTTCTCCATCTTGAACCTTTTCAAGATTTTATCAATATACGCACTTTGATTTAAACCAATCAACCGCCTTGATCTATCCCTATAGATCTTTATTCCCAGAATATAGGCGGCTTCTCCAAGATCCTTAATGGAAAAACAACTTCCAAGCCAGGTTTTTACACCTTCCAAGGTTGGAATGTCATTTCCAAATAGTAGTATGTCATCAACATACAATACTAGGAAAGTTATTGTGCTCCCACTAGCCTTCTTATACACACAAGCCTCATCAGCGTTTTTGATGAAGCCAAATTTCTTTATCTCCTCATCAAAACGATGATTCCAGCTTCTCGATGCTTGTTTCAATCCATAGATTGATTTCTTTAACTTGCATACTTTATTAGGATGTTTTGGATCGACAAAACCTTCAGGCTGAACCATATAGACATCTTCCTCAAGATATCCATTTAGGAAAGCCGTTTTGACATCCATTTGCCAAATCTCATAATCATAATGAGCTGCTATGGCAAACAATATCCTTATAGACTTTAGCATCGCAACAGGTGAGAAAGTTTCATCATAATCAACCCCTTGAGTTTGAGTGAAACCCTTTGCTACAAGTCTAGCTTTATAAGTATCCAAGTTTCCATGCATATCGGTTTTCTTCTTGAAAACCCACTTGCTTCCAATTATCTTGGAGTTAAGAGGTGGTTCAACAGTTCCCAAACTTGATTGTCATACATGGATTGCATCTCAGCGTTCATGCTTCAAGCCACTTGTCACAATCCGAGTTGGACACTGCATTATGGTATGTGGTTGGTTCGTCTGAATCTACCACATAGCACCCATCCACGAAAAATCCGTATCTTTCAGGTGGATTACTAGTTCTACCACTTCTGCGAACATCTTGTGTGTATTGATCAACCCCTTGATCATACTCAACATACTCATGTTGAGTGCTAGTTTCAACCAACCATGCATTGGGTTGTGGTTCTTGATCCTCTTCAGATCCACTGTTCTACTGCCAGCTCCTTCCATAAGGAACTTTGCTTCTAAGAACTCACCCTTTCTAGCAACAAACACTTTTTGTTCCAATAGATCATAGAAAAAATATCCCATAGAATCTCTAGGATATCCAACAAAGATACACTTGGTGGATCGGACTTCTAATTGTTTGGGGTGGGAGTCTTAACATAGGCATCACATCCCCAAACCCTTAAGTATGATAGGGATGGAACTCTTCCATGCCATATCTCAAAAGGTGTCCTTTCCACCTTTTTGGTGTGGGGGCCATATTAAAATACGAGCCGCGGAGAGCAGAGCGAAACCCCAAAATGATAGAGGTAATGAGCTTCTAGCCATCATAGATCGGACCATATCCAATAAGGTTCGATTCCTCCTCTCAGATACACCATTATGTTGTGGTGTTCCAGGTGGAGTGAGCTGTGAGACAATCCCACAACTCCTAAGATGATCTTGAAAAGCTTCACTTAGATATTCACCTCCTCTATCGGTACGGAGAACTTTAATTGACTTGTTGAGTTGATTTTCTACTTCATTCTTGAAGATTTTGAACATTTCAAAAGTCTCATCTTTGTGCCTTAATAAGTACACATACCCATAGCGATTATAATCGTCGGTAAAGGTAATGAAGTATCTTTCACCATTCCTAGTCATTGGTTTAAAAGGACCACATACATCCGAATCTATGATTCCTAATAATCTTTTGCCCTTTCGTTAGTTCCACTAAAAGGTGCCTTAGTCATCTTCCTTGTAAACAAGATTCACAAACATCAAATGAATCACATTCATTTGTTTTAAAAGACCATTCTTTTGAAGTGTTGTAAACATTTCTTGTTTATATGACCAAGACGACAATGCCAAAGATAGGTATCACTCAAGTCCAACTTGAGCTTCTTGGTGTTAGTTTGGTATAGTGAACTATTTAAAGTATTTTCATGAACCAATTCATAAATACCATTAATGGGAATAGCTTTAAAATAGAACATACCATTTAAAGAAACATGAATATCATTTTCAATAAAAGATAATACATAATCATAAAGTCTTAATTGGGATACAAAAATAATGTTCCTAGTCAAACTAGGAGCATACAAAACATTCTTCAAAATAACTTCCAAGCCACTTGGAAGTTTAGGATGTAGTCCCCACGAGCTTCAACTAAGACTTTAGTTCCATTGCCATGAAGAGGCTAACATCTCTGTTTGAAGTCCCTACTTCTTGTGAACCCCTGCAACAAATTGCAAATATGAGTCCACATCCGGTATCAATACCCATGTATTTGAAGATGTAACATTAAGATCAATATGAATCATGCATATTGTACCTGAGGTCTGCCCGGCATCCCTCTTGGCTTTCAACTCTTGGAGATGGACAGGATAATTTCTTGCCCAATGTCCAATCTCCCCACACTTGAAGCATGGGTCATTGGTAGCAACCTTTTGTTTCTTCTCTTGTGGTTTGGGTGGTACCTTTACCACCCCTTTCCCTTTTCCCCAAGCGGATCCCTTACCCTTGGTAACCTTTCCCTTGGGTGCGGGACGAGGCCTTTTGTTGTTCCCACCTTCATTGATGTGGTGAGAACGGGTAAAACCCTTTTACCCATGGCCGCCTCGGCAGTTTTGAGCATTGAGTGAAGCTCACCAATGCTTTTGTCCCAAGCATTCATGTTGTAGTTCAACACGAATGTCTCGAACCTCTTGGTAAGGCCATTGAGGATCAAATCCGTGGCCAATTCCTTCGAGACGGGACAATTAAGCCTCTCGAGGCGGTCAATGTGACTTTTCATTTTAGTACATAAGATGAAACAGATTGGTTGTCGTCCATACGACATGCATGGAGTGCTCGAACCGTTTCGAAGCGCTCAACCTTGCTTGCTGTTGGAACGTTTCCTTGTGCTGGGTTATCATGTCGTAAGCTCCGTGGTGTTCATACTCCTTTTGGAGATCAGGAGTCATGCTCGCTAGCATGAGACAAGACACTTGGACGGAGTCCTCAGTGTACTTCAGCCAATCGTTGTAGGCCTCCTCATCATCCTCGCTAGGTTGATCGGGGATAGGGTCATCTAAAACATACGATCTTCTCTCTTGCTTGAGAACGATTCTCAAGTTTCGATACCAATAGATGAAGTTGTTATGATTTAGACGTTCCTTTTGGAGGATCGCTCGTAGAGATTGGTTGGACGTGGATGAGTTATCGGGATTATCATTATGTGAGGCCATCTACAAAATTTAACAAAGTTTTATTTTAGTATTTTCGATTGTAATTTTAATAATAAATGCCTTTTAAGGTCCTTTTATATTAAAATCTAGAACCCAACATTACATTTAAATTGTGGTTAGGTGACCTTTATCCCACGTTTTTTAAATTAATAAGGTGGTCAACGTTTGACGATTGCAACCATTTGCAACTTCTAGAAATATGGGATCGACTGAAACATCATATGTAAAGTCGGCATGTAAATCCCATCAACACCATTTGGAAACCACATCGTAGGTGATCCATTTGACATGATTTGCAAATCCAGACACCCTACTTACACCCACGTGTGAATTTGCCAAAAAAGTGGTTAGGTGACCTTTATCCACAAATAAGGCATTCTCACCTTGAATCACGAGTTCCCTCAAAGTGGTTAGGTGACCTTTATCCCAATAAGAGTTCTCAAGTGACTCAAGTGTTGTGTAAAAGGACGGTGTTGATCTTGTTAAAGAATATTTAGAGGTCACATAACATTAGTTTAGAAAACTCTATGTACTTGTATTTGCATGCAATCAAATACAAGGTACCCTATGGTCCTTTGACTAAAACCAATTTTAATCTTTAAAATCATTAAACCATTTTAATAACATTATATAAAGTTTTAGAACCAACAATTTTCGGCTTGTTAAGTTGTTAGTGAGTTTGTTATGTATGTCAAAACATCAACCATTCAAACAAACAACAAACATTTAAACAAGCATAAACATTAACAATCATATGAGCATATGTGCATAACCATAGCATCTAAAGTGGTCCACACTTGCTTGCCATCACAAGTGTGGTCCATAGGACATTCCTAAGGGTCACAAACAAAGCATATAGAAGACTTCCAAAAGTCTCCCACTTGAAACCACATCCAAAGAGCTCCATGTTTCTCTTATGACCTTCCTTTGTGCTTCCAAAGTGTATGTCTTCATATTACAAGATATAAAGTCCTAATACAAGATATCTAGTAAAATGAAAATACACCTAATCTATTCATTACAACCCAATAATAAATAAATTACATATGAAACAAAGCACAAAGAACAAAAGATACAACCCAATTGAATGAATCAATACAACCATCACAAACAATCACAAGGTTAAAGGCTAGGTATGCACTAAAACATCCAATGATCAAATCATCAAAATATATAATGAAACCCCACTTAAAACCTTCAAAATTTCAGCCAACATAAACTGAATTTTTGGTTTTAAATATTGTCCAAACAATCAACATATCAACATACATATCTTTCAAGGTTTAATCACAAGCATGTGTAATGTAACCTTGAAAGTTGGGGATTCAACAAAACATAATATAGCAGCCAAAACAGCCTATAACAAGTCTAAAACCATCCTTTAAAACCAATTTAAAAGGATAAACAAGCAAGTCATCCACATAACGGCTCTAGATGCCATTTGACGGGTTTGCTAGAACACAAAATCCATGTTTAACCATTTAAACTTTCAGAAAACGCAGCGGAAATGTAGTTTTTAAAAACGATTTAAAGCTGAAAATTTCATGTTCTTAGTTATGTTTTAAGATGAAAAAAAACCCAAACCAAAAGGGGATCATTTATGTGAATGAGCATGCTATGTGTACATCAAATAACACAATATGGCAACCACAAAGGGCTGCCATGAACTACCTCCTTCCAACAGCAAGAAAAACGTCCAACAGAAGGAGATTTGAGATGCTTAAACAGCCAAGACACAAGTGTAGAAGTCCTCAAGTGACTACTCCCACAAGCCTCAAGTAGGCTTCTTAGTTGCTTGATTTTGAACCCCAAAACTCAGAAAGAGAGCTGCCGAAAGAGCTTCCAAAACCGTGAGTTTCCAGCAGCAAGTTTGATGATGTAGGAAGATAAAATCGACCCCAAGGTTCCAAGAAGAGGAACCCTCAAGTGTTTATAACCCAAGCCAAGTTACAATCACCTTCTTGTTAGGAAGAATGACACAAAATCAAAACCAAAACTCACAATTTTCTGCTGCCATTTCCGTGAGATGGAGGAGAGAATAAGGAGAGCTTTTCAGATTTTGCATGTGTTCTAATTGGAAAATGAGAGAGAGCTTGCACTAGTTAAGTTTGTGTCTTCTCAAGACAACAAAAGACCCAATCACATCCAAGGAGTGGGCGGCCAAAATGTATTCAAAACAAGATGGTTTCCCTCTTTATTAAACACACTATCTTAATATTAACTAGTGTTTTGTCACACATTAATAAGTCATCTACAAGACTTATTTAAAATGTGACATAAGTCTTCTCTAATAAATAATTAATTAAAGTATACTCTTATATTATTAGTGTTATTTAAACCCTTTTAAATAACAAAATAATAATAAACCCATCAACAAATTATCCTTATAATTTGTTCCATCTCTAATGCCTTTGTTTAGAAAACCCTTTTCTAAACATGATGCAATTATTCAATTGCATGATCCCATCATCAATTAAATAATTCTTCGTGATTGTAAAGCTTGTTATTGGGTATAACCCGACTTGGATCATAACGTACTAACCACATCAATATTACGTGTCTTGGGCATATAGAATCCTACACAAAGTTCATGTTACTTAAATTATTAGAGGATGATCATGGATAACCAGTTGATCTGACTATTCATTTGAATAGTTTGTGCACATTGGCATCTTTTTCATCAAAAAGAGAATCCAGGTCTGTAATCACTTACAACAGAGGATATCTCAGCACTTCAGGTCTATGATCACTCATAACAGAGAAGTGAAATGATGCTTGTAACACATCTCATGATTTCACATAGTATCAATAGGTGTGAGAGGTGTAACTTAATAAACATTCAATCTGATAAGCTAAAACAACTCAAAAGTACTCAGATGAATACACACAAGCATGTATGTTTAGTTTGATCATAAGAATTTACTTTTTCAGCATAATAGTCACATATTGTCTACACAGCATATCTGATCATGTCTAGACTTTATTAATGTGAAGTATGCAACTAATCTCACTAATGTACTATCATTTCTCAATGTTGCAAAACATACTCCTTTCTAAAATACTCTATTTTTGTAGTTTTAAAATATAATTTTGTATTTGAATTTTCTATGGAAAACAAGAATCACACACACACAAAATATAAACAGGCAATTAACAATAAGAGTATCACTTATTATGATCTTTTGATTTAGGGAGATCACATATGATTATAAGAGCAATTGATTCTACAAAATACTCAAACTGTCCTGGTAGGAAGGCTTTAGTAAATAGATGTGCCAATTGTTTTTCTGTTGCAATTTGAATCAATATGATAAATCCTTTTTCAGAGTTATCTCTAAGAAAATGATATCGAATTTTGATATGCTTTGTTTTTGAGTGTGAACAGGAATAGTTGTTATGAACATAGCAGTTGTGTTATCAATGTAAATTGGTGTTTTAAGAAAATTGAACCCATAGTCCAGTAATTGATTTTGCAACCAAAGGATTTGAGAACATCCTGCTGATGCAACAATGTACTCAGCTTCTGCAGTTGAAACAGAGACATTTTTTTGTTTCTAACAATGCCATGAGACTAATCTGGGACCGAGAAATTAACATCCACCCGAAGTAGATTTTCTATCTTGACAACAACCACCATAATCACTATCTGTATATCCATGTAATTCAAAGTTAGCCTGGTAAGGATACTAAAGCCCTAAGGCTGGTTTACTTTGAGATACCTGAATATTTTTGACAACAATTAAATGTGATTCTTCGGGTCTGATTGATACCTGGCACAAACACAAACAACATACATAATGTCTGGTCTAGATGCTGTAAGATACATCAAAGAACCAATCATTGATCTGTATAACGTTTTATCAATAGATTTTCCTTTTGGATCAGGTTCAATCTTTGTGTTAACATGTGCTGGAGTTTGTACGGACTGACAGTCTTGCAACTTAAATTTCTTTAAGAGTTTGTCAACAAACTTCTCTTGATTGATGATAATTCCATCGTCAGTTTGCTTGACTTGAAGTCCAAGAAAGAAATTAATCTCTCCTATAGAACTCATTTGGAATCGAGATTTCATGATATCTTCAAATTCATTCCACAACTTTGAACTTGTAGAACCAAATATGATATCATCAACATACACTTGTACACATAAGAGATCATTATTATCCTTCTTTATGAATAAAGTTGGATCAATTTTCCCTCTTGTGTATCCATGTTGGATTAAGTGTTGATAATGTCTCATACCAAATTCTAGGGGCTTGATGAAGTCCATACAAAGCTTTACTTAGCTTATACACTCGATGTGGAAATTCTGCATCCTCAAAGCCTGGAGGTTGCTTTACAAACACATCGTCAGTGATAGGACCATATAAAAATGCACCCTTTACATCCATTTGATACACCTTAAATTTCATGAATGAAGCATAAGCCAGGAAAATTCGAATGGATTCAAGTCTTGCAACTGGTGCAAACACCTCATCATAATCTATCCCTTCTTTCTGTGTGTATCCTTGTGCAACAAGTCTTGCTTTGTTCCTTATAACTATACCACGATCATCAGTCTTATTTCTAAACAACCATTTCATGCCTATAGCATTTTCTCCTTCAGGTAAATCCACTAAATTCCATATTTCTTGTTTGCGAAATTGAAGTAATTCTTCTTGCATAGCTTATATCCAACCATTGTCCTTTATTGCTTTGGTAACATTTTTAGGAACAATTTGAGACAAAAAACAAGGGTATAAGCACAAGTTTTCTTGTTCTGATTTACTCCTTGTTGTTCTCTCATTCAATGGACCAATAATCTTAGAAATTGGATGATTCTTGTGAATACGAGATGTAGGAATCTTATCACATTGAACATTAACATCCAGATTTGATTGTTTCAAGTTGGAAAACTCATGTATCAAAGTAGAAGAATGTGGATTAAAATTTGGAACTTGAGTTGGTGAGTTAATAAAGTAATCAAAGTTACCAGTATCAACTACATCACCAGAGATGGATGATGTTCTAGACTCAGGTTGCACGAAATTATTACCATCATTAGGAAAATTTTGTGATCCGTCCTGATCAATTGAGACTGAATGATTTGAAACTGAATTAGCATGATTATTGTCATTTAATCGTATTGATGAATCCTTGAAAAATGATAAAAATGGGTAGTCTGAGCTTGAATCATCTGGGTCATGAGAATCTGAATCCTCACTGAAAGATTCAAGATCTCCTCTTGAGTTCTTCTTACATGTAGAATCAAGACAATTTGGTTGATCAAACAAGTTATATTGAAAAGAGTTTGATAATGAATCTAAGTCAAATAACCATGCAGGACCATCTGAAACTGATGGAAAAGAATTTTCTGGAAATTTAACGTTGAATGTTTCAAGGATTACATTTGTCCTAGAGTTGTAAACTCGATAGGCTTTGGAAACAGATGAATATCCAACGAAAAATCCATTATGAGATTTTGCTTCAAATTTTCCTAATTGATCACTTAAATTAAGAATCATAACAAGACAACCAAATGATTTTAAAAAGTTTATGTTCGGTTTCCTGCCAAACATTAACTCATATGGAGTTTTCAATTTATCTTTCATGACTAAGATTCGATTTTGAACGAAACACGTAGTTGATATTGCTTCATCCCAAAAAGTTATAGGAATTTTTGCATCAGCTAACATAGAACGAGCAGCTTCAATCAGTGTTCTATTTTTCCTTTCAGCAACTCCATTTTATTGAGGAGTTCTAGGAGCACTGAACTGATGAGCAATCCCTTTCTGAGAACAAAACATTTCAATGTTAGCATTTTTGAATTCCGTTCCATTATCACTTCTTATTATTTTCACTTTATTGTCTAATTGATTTTCAACTTTAATGATAAATTCTTTTAGTAAATCAGTTGTTTCATATTTGGCATAAAGAAAGAAAACCCATGAAAATCTTATGTAGTCATCAATGACAACTAAACAATATGATTTTCGTCCAATACTATTGACGTTTGTTGGTCCAAAAAGGTCCATATGTAACATCTGAAGAGGTTTGGATGTTGACTTTATAGGCTTGGACTTATAAGACGCTCTGTGTTGTTTTCCCTTCAAACATGCTGAGCAGTAATCATTTGTTGCAAACTTCTTAGATGGAAGTCCAATGACATGATTTCCTGCTACAAGCTTGTTCATATTCTTGAAATTTGAATGACCGAGACGTCTATGCCAAAGCTGGCTTTCATCATTTGATGCCTTAGCAATTAGGCATGTTGTTTTAGATTTTGAATTTAAGAAAATAAATGCAAATGTTTTTGAAAAATTTCTAAGTATCAAGATGATATGTCTAAACAATGGTTATACTCCCAACAGTTGATGCACCTGAGTTGAGAAACGTCTAAGGGAATGCCTTAGAAAATTTTCCAAAAACGCCCAAGATTAATGCGTCTGAAAAGCTTTCAAGCGCGTAAACAGTTGTCAAACGGCTGAATAGTTGTCAAGCGCCTAAACAGTTTTCAAGCGCCTAAATAGTTTTCAAGCACCTAAAAACTTGTACTTCTCAACAAAGGTGATATGTCTGAGATTCTTCTCTTCAACAGTATTGAAACAACTTACTCAAAACGTCTACACAGTGTTAATGCACCTAACACTTAGACATTTTCCAGTGAATCTCAGCTCATGCGACACATTCATCATTTTCATATGAATATAAGAAACTCAAATCTTCTGAATTCTTCAAATGTTGATGAAATCAATTGAAGCTTTCCAATTAAGTGAGTTTTATGCCGATAAACATTCTTCTAATATCAATTTCATTCAATTTCAACAACAAATCAGTCAATTTTGAAATTTCAGTCTGAAAACTTCAACTCTTTTTCTTAGGGCACTTAACAACCTCTTTTCCCCACCACCTGTTTTACCTAATGACTCTCCTATAACAACCACAACCTATGCTACAACAGTTGATATTGCATCCTCATCTTCATCATTCGACCTTCAACCTCCACCTGTCTCTGAATCCCCTTCATCCACACCTACATCTGCCTCATCTGAGTAAGTAGCATCCATCACTCCAATTGACAATTCACTACCATCAACTTAACCTTCCTCTATCCATCCACAACCAATTTTCCAACCGTCTTCATCTATTTTACCCATGACCACTATCTTCAAAAACATAAAAGATCACCCACATAATAACATCATGGATCTATAACTAATGGAGTTCGGATGTGGAGTCAATCTGGTTTGATAAACTTTTGTCTATTATCTTGGTTGAATTGATGCAATTAGAGCTACAACAATTCACGAAACTCAAGGTGTTGATACTGGTCGACCTTCCACCAAACAAATGCCCAATTGGCACGAAATGGGTTTTCAAAAACAAACCCTCACCGTGGCATTGTGGTACGAAATAAGTCTCAATTAGTTATCCAGGGCTTTGCTCAGGAAGAGGGAATTGACAATTCTGAACTTTTGGCTCCGGTCACCCGTCTTGAAGCCATGAGAATCTTTCTCACCTACACTGCTCATAAGCAGTTCAAAGCTCTTAGATGGATGTCAAATGTGCATTTCTTTATGGAAACATTGATGAGGAGATCTAAGTATGTTAACCACAAGGTTTGGAGGATCCTGAATTTCCTGACAAAGTTTACAAACTTGATAAGTCGCTTTGTGCTCTTCATCAGGCTCCTCGGAGTCAAATCTACTTCACCGTCTTGCTGAAACAAATATTCTTTTCCCGGCAAAACTATACTTTCACCTTCCGAAATTAAAATTCTTACCGCGAAACAGTAGTTTCGGCCAGCGAAATTAATTTAATTTTTGTGTAATTTCAATCATTTTCTATTTTTATTTAATATTATCATTTAATACACTACTCTAATGCATTTTATTTGGCTTTCAAATTTAATGGCTAATCTGAAGTTTAATGAGAGAAACAACATCCCTACCATCTTAGACCATACACATCCTAAAGCAGCTGGCTTTAGAGACTGCATTCGCTGGCTACAGAGATCTCCTATTGCATATGCCATATCTCATTCTACTACCACTTATGATCTTCATATCATAGATTTTGGGAGATCAGCTGAGTATGATACTAGAGGAAACAGAAAGGATTATTGCCAAAGTCTTAGAGAATGAGGTGATCATTACAACAGAGATAGTTTCAAGGATACTATGATTAGACGAAGATACAGGAGAGGAGGTTACTTTGAATAGAGATACATAGCTCACGTCTTTATTATGTGTTTAGATCACCGTAAAGGTGGATTAGATGGGCTTAATCTAGACTAGGCAAAAGCCACGGTATTATGCTGTAGAGGAGAGAAGTCAAACATAGCTAAGCTGATTTTTGAATGTATTGTAGAGAATGTGATGGCGCTGAAGTAGGATAAATGGCTACTTTATCAATGATTTTTCCAATGATCTTTGATGATCTAATTCCTAGTTTGCCAAGACACGGGGAGGTTAAAAGGTTGGTGCATATTAACACCCGTATCTTAACAGACTTCTGTGCCATTCAACATAACAGACTTCTTTGCCATTCAACATAATTTTGTGGAATAATTACTCATCTATGGAAAACATGTGTCCACCTCAAGATGGAGTTATATAAGGAGGGTGGCAGAGTCTGAAAATAAAAGGCTGAAGAGACCGGGGCACAACAAACAGATGCTGCTAATAAAAGAAAAAGATATGTGAAGAAAATGATTATGACATTGAAGAGGAAGTGAATGAAATGGCTGAGGAGGTAAGGGTTGAGAAAGGGAGAAGGTCAAAGAAGAAAGCTGATGTGGGAGAGTCTAGAAGAAGAACTAAACAGAGGCACCAATCATTTATTGACACCTCAAGGAGAGAGGAGAGAGGTGGATTAGATGAGGATGTGATTAGAAACCTCAACAACTCCCTGCTAATGAACTAAGTATGATGAAAACAAAACTTACTAATCAAGAGATTAGAGAGAGTCAAAAGGATTATGTGATTGAAGGTATGAAGAAGATGTTGGTGGATCAAAGCTTGTTGAAAAAAAAGCCGTTTGAGTAAATAAATGAGTTAAAAGCTGTTGTTGGCTTGCGGAATCAACTAACTCAATCTGAGTTAGATGATTTATCTCATACTTCCAATACCCGTTCTTGAATATGGGTACATCCTCCAGGGTAGGAGAGGGCACATTTGGTGAAGCAACTGAAGGAGTGCGAGGATCTGGAGTGGAGAAGGAGAATGAAAATATGGAGAATGTGGAGGAGATACTAGAAGCTAGGTTTGTCAATATAGGATTCGACATAGATAAAGATTTTGTTGGTGAGGAGGTAGTGAGAGAAAAATCTGTTGAAAGGGAAGCTGAAAAGGAGAAAGGGCTAATCGATGAGGAAGAAGATGATGAACAGTTGGTCAACTATGATTCACAACCAGAATTTTATGAGGTTGATAAGAGGCCCTTAGTATATCTTGGCAAAAAGGGAGACTCAGATGGACAGGTGTTTGAAATGGCTAAAGAGGAATGTTTTGTCAAAGAAAAAGAGCCTGAAGAACTAACTCCCTTATTCCAAAACATAGAAGGGTTGAACAATAAGGAGGCTAACAAGAGAATCATCAGTTGGTGCTATAACCTTGGCCTCAAAATGTTTATGATAAAGAGGAGAGGGGGTGGTATCTCTTACATGCACAAGAGGAAGGATTTCAAGACCTTACCCCAAATGGCATCTGAGGAGGCTGGTGGTATTCTAATTACTGAACGCCCATCTTATTGAAAGAGCCTCATTACTGGAAAAGGACATAAAAAATGGCTTGAATGCCAATTTTGAGTCATTTGGATTTATGAAGCGGAGAGGAGAGGATCGAAGAAGGACAAGTATTGAGAGACAGGGAAGGAAAGATTGTGCTAAGGGTGAAACACCCAAAGACCATGAACAGGGTCAGATTGGTAGATCCCCTCCCCCAGCAACTACAGAACTTTGAGAAGTGATTTCATGACAACAATACGGGGGAGGGGGTTATCAGAGTAAAGAATGGTGGTGAATTCAAAGTTTTTGATCCGATCGAGCTGTTCAGTTGTTGTGATCAAGATCTTCTTGTTATTTGCGAGAATCATATTAAAAGCAGGTGCAGGTGATGAGACGAGAAAGGAAGCTAGTCTATTCATAACTATGCCCAACAAACTCAGAGGTGTGAGGGTAGAGGTGAAGAGGATTGCAGAGAGAGTGAGGGCCCAAGATGATCTAAACACGGATTTTTAGGATTTGACTAGACAGTTTGAGCAAGCTAGTGCTCATCCCTTAGGAGCTTATGAAGATGGAGGAGACCAAGTGAATCATTGCTAAAGCTTCTATGGAGGTTGCTACAAAAGCTATAGAGGACAGATCAGAGGCAGCGGGGGAGACCAGAGCTGACGAGAGAAATAAAGGCGATTGAAGGCGGTGAGTTCCAACCTAAGGGGAGTATTATAGATCATGTATAGGTTGGACTGACCTTAGACTAGATTATTTATATTCATTTATAATAGGTCTTATGTTTGTTTACTTTTGTATGTATTTAGCTTTGTTTTGTTTTGCACTCCAGTGAAATTGTGAGCGAGTCAGCTGTTTAGTTCTCTCGGCGAAACTGTTGTTTCTGCCGGGCGAAACTGTTGTTTCTGCCGGGTGAAACTATAGTTTTGGCAGAACAGTTTCACTGACTGTGAAACTGTATGCGAACTAAGACTACTATATATAGCATTGATCATTTTAAATGTTGATTAACCTTGCAAAAACCCTAATCGTTTATTTTTATTGCAAGTGAATATTGTAAGCAGTTTATTCATAGATATATCATTGTGCTTTCTTATCATTGATTATGTTGATCATCATTGTCTTATTTTGATTCATTTGTGGTTGATCTCAATCTTCATTATATTCTTTTTTCTATAGTTTATATTTGATATTGAACAATCCAACATCTCATTTGTTCTACAAATCGATCTAATGAACCAACATATCTCCTCCTTTCAGTCTATGGGAATAAGTCCTGAATTGAGAGATCTCTAAAGGAAATTAATGAGTGCACTCCCTAATGAGTGGACGTTCTACCCTGTCTCTTTCAAGAGGACATAAAATCTGAACTCCCTCACCATGACTAAACTATATGACATTCTAGATGGATACCGTGTAGAAAGGGAGAACAAGAGTGGTCGCCAAGTGAGCAGACCTTCAAGCCTTCGTGCTAGCAACGCAATTATGGTTGCCAAAGGCTCAAGACCACCACAAGCTCAGCAGTACCTGAAACACTTTGACCAACCATCATGTTACTCTAGGCCTTACATTACATTTCCTCAGACTCCAAGGTCTCAACATGCTCAACCAAGTCATTTCCAGCACAGTTGTGCTTTTGTCCCAGATAGTGGATACTCCGCTAATTTTCAGTTCTGCTATGAAGATCTGGAGTGTTCAGCCCAGATGACATAGAATAAATGGACATAGTTCAACAAATGGCTTTGTTAACCTAACGGGTGAAGAAGTTCTTTAAAACAAGTGGAAGGCACTTCCCTCACAATCCAACTAGAGCAAGTTTGGGTTTGACAAAGGAAAGGCAAAGTGTTACAACTGTAACTTGCTAGGTCATTTTGCAAGTGAATGCAAAGCTCCCAAATCAAATCCGGGATCTACTCATTCCTCCTCACATCCTACAACACCTAAAGTTGCTGGAAAGTAAAATGAGATAGTTGTTATGGCTCAAGAAGTTGATTGGATTTTATGGTGCTAGTTGTTATTCCTTCATAAGCACTCATGGCGGGAACAAACAATTCAAATGTATATAAACATCTCTGTACTCCTGCTAGTATTACTAGGGTTAAACTGTATCACGACTACAATATTGAAATTAAATTTGACATTGAGTCCTTGAATATCTTAAAAGCTAATTATAAAAGGGCTGAATCTGTCTATGAAAATAAAATTGAGGTACACTAATTACATGACTCAAATCAAGGATTTAATATCCAAATTGTCTAAGGCTCAAGCCGAGCTAGTAATAGCTGAGGCTGAAGCTAGGAAGCATTCTATTTCTAAGCAAAACTTCCAAGCTATTCTTGCATCATCCACTCACTTAAAGCGTTGTTATCAAAACAAAGGTGGGATGGGAACCAATGAATTGCTCCACCATGTTCTTATGAGTCTATTAGACAACCAAGGTATGATACTGAATAGCAAGAGCTTCCATGTGTTGACCCACCTTCGTATAAGTCAAAGAGTGCTGCTACAGTGGAGACCATCACACGGAAGAACCATGTAATTTTACCCACTCCTACCGGTGATGATCAACCACTAACCTCCAAAGCCTGAAGAAGCCGAGCTAAGGTAGCGAGAAAAGTTGTCAAGAAAGTGGCTGAGTCTAAGCTGAAGATAGATGCAAAGCAAAAGGGTGTGTTCATTTTAGTTGCATTCAAAGGGGTGAGAAACACTGATTCAGGAATGGTGTGTAGTTTCAACAGTCCTGTCCTACAAAAGGACCAGAAGTTAAAGGGAAAGATTGAAAATGATGAAAAGAAGATTAAAAAAATACATTATTCAAGTTCCCAAAATACGAACATTCCCTTCATAATGTGTGGTCGGCAAAACGATATGGCTAAACATTGTTACTACAATCTTGCTAGCACACACTATGCAACTTGTATCTGTACAAGATATCAAGCCGCTTCAAAGGTGTCTCACCAAGTTGCTGCTAAGAGAATCCTCAGATACCTCAAAAGAGCACCCAAACTAGGCCTCTAGTATCCATGGAACAACAATTTCGATATCTATGGCTATTCAGGTAGTGACTATGGTGGCTGCAATAAGAAAAAGTCTACATTAGGCAGATGCCAATTTCTTGGTGGAAGGATCATCTTATGGCAATGCAATAAGCAATCCTCGGTTTCAACATCTACTGCTGAAGCTGAATATATTGCTCATGCTAGTTTTTGTGGTCAGCTGGGGTGGATTTATAACTTGATGATAGACTATGTATTCAACTTCATGAGTACTCCTATCCACAAGACAATAATAGTGTTATCTCCATCACTGAAAATACAGTGAGCACTCCATGACAAAGCACATTGATATCATGTATCATTTAATTAGAGATATTCATGAGAAAAATCTAACTTAACTAATCAAAGTTGACTCAAATGATAGTATGCTGATTTTTTCACCAACGCATTTGATGAACAAAGATTTAAGCATCTCATTACAGCTATTGGGATGATAAACATGTATTAGTCTATCTCATTTGAAAACATTTTTAAAGTGTGTAAAGTCTTTTGTCAAAACAATCTACGCTGTGTTACAAAAGGTCTTTTTAAAATTCTTCTAAGTATAAATTCTTCCAAAGAGGAACTAAACCCTTAGAAGATGTCATATATATCTTCTGAAGCGAAATTCCTCCAAGCAAAATTTGCTTTGGAAGAGCTTTTAGTCTTAGAAAAAGCGATTGATTGTATATCAGATATACTTCCAAAGCATATAAAACTCTCCATTCGGAAGCACATTTTACTCTCAAAAGTAAGAAATTTACCTTCGGAAGTAAAATTGGCTTCCGAAGAATATTACCTTCGGGAATCTTTTATACTCGGAAGAAGACCTTACTGTTTAACAGAAATATTTGGGCCCCGCAAAGTAAAGAGCAAAAAGTTATTAATGATGCCAGAATCTTTTAAATGGTATTTTTTTAATTTTACCGCCCCCATCACATCTTACCCCAAACCACCTTTTCACCTTATCCAAGCCCAAAACCGCCATTTCACCACTTTATATAAACCCGACTCTTCATTTTGATATTTTTACCAAATCTACTGCCCACAAGCTTGCTTCACCTCCAATTCACCTAAATTCAAACTCATCTCTCTGCAACCATTTCCCCAAAATGGTGCTTAACCCTTATCACAACCAAGTCACACTCCTTGATTCATCTAAGGATGCTCACTTCTCAGATATCATTTCCTTTCTCACCAATCTACCTATTACACTGCTCTGACTATTAACACAACTATTTAATCAAATCATATGGCTGAATTATGGAGCAACGGTCATATTGAAACCCTAAATGGGGTTAGGTTAATAAGGTCAAGCATTTATGGCCAGAAATTGATCATTTCTAAACAACTCATTAAGGAGCATCTGGAGGTACCGATGACAGCTCTCCTACTAATTCCCTAAATTAGACATAGAAGACACATATACCCTAATGGAATATGGTGGAGATATTAGCAGGTCTATTGTTTACAAGTTCAATTTCTCACAACTAGAAGTTCCTATGCCATGTTGTTCTCCACTGTTTGTCTAATAAGTATAGGGGATGGAATCAAATCCCATCTAAAACTGGATGCCTAGTTCATGGGTTGGTGAAAATCCTCCGCTTCAATTAATCAAGATTTGTGCTGACTAATCTAATGGGGAACCTCCAGAGAGACACATTCTTCATGTATCCTATGTTCCTTCAGCAAATCATCAATTGTGTGAAACACTGGGGTCAGCTTGTCTATGTAGGTGTCTTACCATTTCCTCCAATGAGGTTGTCCATCATCAAAGTCTTGAAGAGAGTTTCCACCAACTACGTTGGAAGACACACTAATCTTCTAAGAGGTATGATTGAGCCAGTGGCCCCTAGTGACATTTATGTTAACCCCATAAGTGATGAACCCACACGAGCAACTATCCTCATATTGTCAACCCTACCTTCTGACCCCATCAATATACATACTAGAGACGCCTCAAACAAACCTTGTTCAATCTACTCTGATTGAGCAAGCCCCTCCTCTTCAATCCAAAAATAGTAGAGTGGGAACATGGACCCCCACTCAGTCTAAGGTCTCACCATCCTTCATATTTAACCTCAATAAGGGTATTTAGTTTCCTCAGTCTTAATCCTTTGAGCTCGAAACCCAAGATGAAAGCCCTCAGGTTGAGTCTCCATACATCCTTGAGCAGCCAAAAAGGGATAGCCCCACCAAAAACTCAATGCCAATAAACATTAACCAGAGTCTCGGTCATTAGGTTAAAGTTTGATATTATTTAGTAACCTACTGTTAACAACTGGCAAGGAGAATAATCTCTACATGGCAGTGAAGTTTATCCCAATACCTTTTTATGGATCAACAGAGCCTAGAGGGACCTCTTATCTCTAGCCCCCATTAGCAAAAACCAACTAAGGTGAGCTCCACTATGTGGAAGGGACTAATGTAGATTTAGTTGTCACTACTAAAGGAAATCATTGGATCCTCAAGGTAGTGGAAACATTTCTGAGTTTGAATCTACGGCAACCATGCCTTTTTATTCCTATAAAAGAGATGTCAATAGGCAAGGGAAACCAGGGTGCCAAGAAACAACATCTGGTGGTGAGGATGAATACACTGGGTCTATTACCTCATCTCCCTATGATTCATCAAAAGAAGATAAGGGAAATCTAAACTCACTATTCAAGACTTACTTTCTAAAGTCTCAAATCTTGAATACAAGGTTAAGACTTTAGAGGATAGGTCCGCCACTCAATAACTTGAGATTGAAAATCTTAAGGCTCAACTAGCTAAGAAATAGATTGAGAGATCTGTCAAGCATGTATCTATTAAGGTCTCATTGACTTCTTCCTCTAGCTCATCTAGCTCTCAAGATGATGCTACTAAAAAAGGGAGAATGTTAAGAGACAAACATATGTGGAAACACAAAGCCAAGCTTTAATTTCTCTAACATTAAGGTACCCAGCTCCCAAAGCAACAATCTTCCCGAGCCTCCTTAAATCATCCTACAAATGGACCCAAGGATGCTCAAAGATATCAACAGGATCTTCTCCAAGTTTCTAGTAGGATCTTCTTTAGATCAACCTAGCCTTGATGTGGCTATGATGTACTTTGGAGCTAAAGAACTTCAAAGGATAAATGCACCTTCTACCTCTATGGAAGAAGTTGCTCAACCTAAAGTCCACCTTGAACCTAAGATTGATTTTGAAGGTGAAATGAGGACTGATGGCCCCACAACTGAAATAGTTGGGATAGATAGTGCATTCTCTCAAACTTTCGAAGCTAAAGTCAAAGCCCCAGAAGAAGAACTTCAATCTTCCGAAGCTAAAATGGAAGCTGCGAAAGAACTAATCTCCTTATTTTAAGATCTAATCATCATAGATGTAATTCTAGAGCTGGCATCCGAGGTGAATAGTGAGAACTTTCTCAACCAACCCCTTGCTTCAACAACACTACTACAACAAGATCCAACCACCATCTCTCAGCCTGAAACTTCCATCTAAGAACCCCTATGGTCTAGCACTTCCGAATATGTCAAAGGAAAGAGAAAGATGACCGAGGAAGAGCTTCCGTAGGAAGCAAGGTTAGTATAACTTAAGATCAAAGGTACACTCCCAACTGGGAAGTTGGTAGTTGCAAGTAGCAAAGTAGCTACAGCTAACCAGGAGGCTATGAACAACATAAAGAGGGTGGAGATCATTGATAGGCTTATGAAGCTTGTAGCTATTAGTGAAGATGTGCTCCTACTGTCACTAGAGGAGTTAATTGTTAGAACCATAGGAAGATTAGCATTTTAGACTTTAGATAAGTTTTTGTCATAGTATAGGGACTTATTATATAGATATATGCTCCATTTTGTTTCATGTTATTAGTATAAATAAGATTGTTTGTATTTGTGCAAGTTCAGACTTTAGACACTCATATTCTCTCAGTTTGCACTTTGTAATCCTTCTAATATCAATGAAAACTCTAAGAATTTTTCTGATATTTGTTTGTTTTGATTACAATGTTCATATTATTTGACAATGCTTGATAACAATCACAAATTGATCCATTTTGAACCTATCAAATGGTATCAGAGCTTTTGGTTCATTGATTTGAAGTTCAAAAATGACTTTTTGAGCATTTTTAATCACTTGAATCTGTGATTTGATCGCAATTGTGAAATTAATTGATGAGTTATGTTTCATCACTAGAATCATGATTTGAATCTCAATTGAGTGAATTTACATCATCAAATTTGAGTTTTTGGCAAATTATGTGTTTGAACAGTTCTTCCAACTCAAAAACTGGATTTGCAAAATTGAGTCTCAAATTGTTGTTAATTGTAAGAAATGATGCTAAAGGATTGGTTATCGGTGTAATTTTGACGTGATTGAAGAATTTCAGATCGTTTTATCAAGTTTTGGAAACTTTGTTAGGATCAGTTTGTTACAAAGAATATGAATTAGGCATTTGAGGTGTTGAAATCATATCAAAAATCACCTAAGTGTTTAGGCGCATGAACACTATTCAGACTCTTAAACATTGTTTAGGCGTTTTAGAGTTGTGGTTTTGACACTGTGTGGGCATTTTAGCACCGTTTAGATGTTTTTCAGAAGTCTTAGTCCAAGGCTCTTTGGAATTGCTCTGGCGCTTTGCAACTATTTTCAGACGCACAACATTGTCCGGGCGTTTGGGAACTTTTTGTGCGTTTTGTTACTGTTAAGGCGTTTGTAAACTTGTAAACTTTAGAAGTTCTCTAAGGCAATCCCTTAGGCGTTTATAAGTAGAGTTGGGCGTTTCTCTACTTTTAAGACGTTTCACTACTGTTGAGACTTTTCTCCACGGTTCAGGTGCTTCTAATTCAGACTTTTCACTCAACACTCAGAAATTTTAAAAAAATATAAAATCAAAAAATATTTTCATTTCTTTATTTCTTCTTAAATCTGATCACATCAAAATTATTATATTTTCTCTTTGCAAAAATAAATTATGGTTAAGTCTGAAGATTCAGAGAATAGAGTACCAAATCAGAAGAATAGAGCCGACTTTAAAAATTGGTCACTCACAGTAAAACATCATTTGAACTCAATTGATATTGATTTGTGGAAGTCAATTGAAAAAGGAGCTCACATTCCAATCACTTTAGATGGTCCAGATAAGGGATTTGTATACACTAAAGATATTCAATAGCCATATCCTGAAGATGGCTTACATGGTGATGACCTAAGGAAGGTGAAGAATGATGTTAAAGCATATTCTCTCATGTGCAACGGGTTACCTCTAGAAGTACTTTCAAGACTGGAGAACTATCAAACTAGTTATACCATGTATAAAGCTTTGAAAGTTATTTGTGAAGGAGGTAAAGAGATACAAGATCTCAAAGACAAAAGTTAAAGAGGCAACCTGAACTCTTTGAGCATATATCAGGAGAAACTATAAAAAAGATGATGAATAGATATGTACAACTCACATCTGAAATATCAACCTTAGGAATTCAAAATGATCTCAAAGACCTAAATGACATAGTTCTAAATGCACTACATTCTTCATGAAAACAAACTATAACCCTGCTAAGGCACACTAAAAAGTTTCCTATGGATCTGATCTTCTCATTGCCAAGATTGAATCTATAGAAATTGATGAGAGTTCAAGAAATAATAACATATTTTCTTCAACATCTCAATATAAGTATGTTGCTTATCCAGCAAATACTATTGAGAATTCCTTTCTTGCCAAAAGTGATAATACTTTTGAAGATAAGGGTTATCTATTCATGGGAGCTGGATTTTTCACGAGTACCCCAGTCTATTCAACTTAGCCACAACCACAGTCTCCTCCAAAATCTACTATTCCTAAAACACATAATGAGACTCCATCTTCTAACTCTACTATCCAAGAAAAGTTAAAGATGTTATAAATAACCTATATAGGATGAAGAGTCCAAAACTTCTTTTACAGCTTTTATGGCAAGCTTCCAAGCTTATCAGGGTAGTCATCTAACTCAAATTGATTTGGTTTTGCATGATTTATTCAAGATGGATCCTGATGACGTAGAAGAAATGGACCTGAATTGGCAAAGGGTGATGATTGCTTCTAGATCACAAAAGCACTCATATTTCAACAGGAACTACAAGCCCAGTGCCAACAAAACAGTTGGTTTTGACAAATCCAAATCAAGATTTCTCACCGCAATAGTTATGGCCATTTTTCAAAAGAATGTAAAGCTTGAAGAACTCAAAGTAAGAATGGACAAAGCGTTCTAATAACCAGTGACATAACATCAGACTCAAAAGACATTCTAGAAACCATAAAAGAGTTTGCTGATCCTGAATATAAAGATAATCAAAAGATACCTCAAGATTCAAACAAGGAACTAGTTGTAAGCATAAAAGATGGTTATGACTAGAGGGCGTATGCTGAAAAAATTACAGCTGATCTTACTTCAACTATAGCAAGAATATCTGAAATAAATGAAGACTGTTTGAAAACAATGATTCAAAATCAGATGAAACAAAAAATGAGACAGACTATGACTGGATTGATAAATCTGATCCAAAGGAGGACGCATAAAAAATTTCTCTAATGGCAAAGTCTGAACAACGAAAGGTTGTAAACACTAAATCTAACACTAAGTCTTCAAGTCCATATCTTGAAATTCTACCCAACAAGATAAAAGAAAAACTATGCACAAAAGCATGTTTTGAGCAGGTTGAACATTATAGAAATTACTCATTGAAAATATGTGACAAATTGAAGCAAGAATAATCAATGCACAAGAAACTTAAAGATGATCATAAAATGGCACATGAAAAAATCATGTCACTTCAAGCAAGTTGGAACAAAACTCTAAAAGAACTTGAATATGTTAAGAAACAACTTGAAGAAATGACAAAAACACTTGAACAAGAAAAACTGGCTCATGTTGCAACTCAAGTTGATTTGGCTAAAGTAGAAACCTCAAAGACCATAGTTGAGCAACTGGTAAATAGAAGAAAGGATAAAGATAAAACAGTATTAGGTTATACACATGAACTTATGCCTGAATCAATCTCTAATACTTTACAAGAAAATTTCAATACTCATGACTATTCACCAGAACACAAAGCTAAGCTAAAAGAATTTCAAGAAAAGAAAACGTTTGACCAAGAAACTGTTGATAGTGAAATTGAAAAATTAAACATTCAAATATTTGAGGATAAAGATTTAGAAAGAATAAGAATGGTCATCCTATTAAAGTAAACTCTTATGAACCTCGACCAAAGAATAAAAACTTATTTGTTCCAAAAAGTAAATGTGTAACAGAGAAGTGGCAAATTGATCAAGAGAATGACAAAGCTAATGAGATCAATTTCAAAATGAAACGAAAATGTCAAGAAGAGAAATCAAACACTTCATCTTCTAATGATTTAAGCTCAAATGAACTAACTCAAAACAAATATTGTGAAAAAGAATCTTCTCAATATTCAATTAAGCCATAAAACACTAAGAAGTCATCAAGAAATCAAAGAAGAAGAAATCCAACTCCAAAAGCTAAACAGACCGAACAAAACAACAAATCATGTCAATTTAAACCTACGAAGTTTGTCTTCGAAGGAACTTTTGACTTGAACAAAATATCTGAAACAATATCAAAACCAAAGAACAAATCTAACTCTGATTTGAAAACAAGTTCAGGTCCTAAGTCTTCCGCTATTCAACACACATTTTATCTATGGAGTTAAAGAATTATGAGAATATTCAAAAGCAAAATCCAAAATTCAAAAGACAAAACTCACACAGCAAAAACAAAATCTTAACGAGTTTACTCCTAAATTTAAACAAGGATCTAATTTGGCATCTACATCCATGGTAAAGAAAATTTTATTTCAAAAGCCAAAAAATACTATGATATATATGACATGTACAATCATATCACATGTGAGTGTTATTTTAGCAAATACTATCACATATGTGATATGATGAATTACAACACAGTTGATTGTTATTTTAACACATACTGTGCATTGTGTGATTAAAGGAATCATAATACAAAGGAGTGTTACTTGAGGAGAAACTCACCTAGAAAGGTTTTTGATACCTAAGGATATGCTAATCCAAAGTTTCAAAGAAATCATTATAATGGATTTAAAAACATATCAAAACACCTTCTCTGGGTTTGAGATCTTTAGAAAAATCAATTATGATTATGATAATGAGTATAACCTCAGATCACAACAGTATAATCAAGAACCTTTCATTCCATGCTTAGTGAGAATGCAAAATGAAACATACAATAAGAAAATTTTTGATGATATTTTAAACAATGGTTCAAAAACTCTTTGATGAGGATCTTGAAAATAGATTTAATGTTTTGAAAACAAAACAAAGTAAAGATAATCAAAAATTTTACCAAAGAGGATTTGAAAATCATAAATTTCAAATAGAACCTGACGTAAACAAACTCCATTTCAAACAATTTACCATCATAGATAAATTTGGAAAGCCAAAGACCATTTTGATTTGGGTTACTAACTCATCTTAAGTATCTTTGAATGTAGGGTCACCCGCGGAGACCAGTAAACACAGGATATGTTCATGGTGGATGTAGCCGACACATGACAGGCAACCAAGCCTTGCTTCAAGATTTTAAGCTAAAAAATGGTACTCATTTGATGTTTGGTGGAAATTCTCGAGGAAAGATAACCGGTGAAGGAAAGGTATCCAAGGGAATAATAAGTTTTGACAAAGTCAACTTCCTTGAACAATTGAATTTCAATCTTTTGAGTGTTTCACAAATATGCGATAAATCGTACTCTACTTTATTTGATGATTCTTTTTGTCATATCTTAAAGCCAGGATGTGAGATAAGCAAATAGTAGGTTGTTGTCAAGTTATTCACGATAGAGATGTCTACAAACTAGACATGTCTGAAGCTGATCCGTCTACAGAAGCAACCTGTCTCATTGCTGGTGCATCTAATGATGAAAGCCAGCTTTGGCATAGACGTCTCGGTCATTCAAACATCCAGAACATGAACGAACTTCCAGTAGGAAATCATGTTATTGGAATTTCTTCATAGAATTTTGCTACATCTGAAATCAACAAAACATGTTTGAAGGGTAAAACAACATCGAGCGTCTTATAAGACCAAACAAATAAACTCAAAGTCAAAACCTTTAGAAATGTTACACATTGATCTATTTGGTCCTGTAAACATACAAAGTATCAGGAAGAAATTGTATTGTTTAGTCATCATTGATGATTATACATGATTTTATTGGGTTTTCTTTCTTCATGCAAAATCTGAAACAACTAACCTTTTAAAAGAATTTATCATTAAAGTAGATAATCAATTAGATCAAAAGGTTAAAATAATTAGAAGTGATAATGGAACGAATTTAAAAATGTTAATATTGACGGTTTTTATGCAGACATAGGAATAGCTCATCAGTTTAGTGCTCCTTGAACTCCACAACAAAACGGGGTTGTAGAAAGGAAGAATAGAACTTTGATTGAAGTTGCTTGAGCAATGTTAGCTGATGCAATGATTCCTATCATATTCTGGGATGAAGCAATATCAACTGCCTGTTTTATTAAAAATCATACTTTGTTGGTTAAGGACAAAGAGAAAACTCCTTATGAGTTAATGATGTTTTTGATGTTTCTCAACCTATACCTAATGATGGAATAGAAATTAACCATCCTAAGTCTGGAACTTCATCTATATCTGGAAATATAGATGTGAATGACAAGTTTGATTACTTTGTAAATTTTGCAACTCAAGTTCCGAATTTCATTCCGCATTCCTCAACTTTATTGCACCAGCTCTCCGACTTGAACCAAAGTAATCTAGATGTGAATGTTCAACAAGACTAGATTTCAAAAACTCGTATTCACAAGAAACATCCCATCACTCATATTATTGGTCCTTCGAATGAAAGAACAACACAAAGTCACTCTGAACGAGAAAATATTTACTTGTAATCATGTTTTCTTTCTCAAATTATCCCTAAAACCATTACTGAAGCTTTGAAGTACAATAGTTGGATTGAAGCAATGCAAGAGGAATTACTTCAATTTAGTAAGCAAAAAGTGTGGAAACTGGTGGATTTTCCTAAAGGAGAAAATTCCATTGGGACAAAATGGTTATTGAGAAACAAATCCGATAATAGAGGAATAAAAATTCAAAACAAAGCTTGATTAGTAGCTCAAGGATATACTCTGGAGGAATGAATAGATTATGATGAAGTATTTGCTCCAGTTGCAACACCAGAAGCAATTCAGGTCTTCCTGGCATATGCTTCTCATATGAAATTCAAAGTGTATCAAATGGATGTTAAGGGTGCATTTTTGTATGGACCAATCACCAATGTTGTATATTTTAAGCAACCTCAAGGATTTGAAGATGCTGAATTTCCTCATCGTGTGTACAAGTTTAGCAGAGCACTATATGGTTCACATCAAACCCCAAGAATCTAGTATGAGATATTGTCCTATGATTGGATCTTTGATGTATTGAACTGCATCTAGACCTAACATAATGTATATTGTTTGTGTCTGTGCCAGGTATCAATCAGACTCGAAGGAATCTCACCTTATCGCTGTTAAATACATATTCAGATATCTCAAAGGAAAACCAGCTCTACGGTTATTTTGTCCTTATGAAGGAAACTTTGAGTCACATGGATATACTGATAGTGATTATCGTGGATGTTGTCAAGATAGAAAATCTAGCATTGGTGGTTGTAAGTTTTTGGATCTTCGATTAGTCTCATGGAAATGTAAAAAATAGAAAAACGTCTCAGTCTCAACTGTAGAAGCTAAGTACATTGTTGCATCAGCAGGATGTTCTCAAATCCTCTTGTTGCAAAATCTATTACTGGATTACGGGTTTAGTTTTCTAAAAACTCCTATTTACATTGATAACACTGTTGCTATGTTTATTACAGCTAATCATGTCCAACATTCTAAAACAAAACGTAACAAGATTCGTTATCATTTTCTGAGAGACAACTTTGAAAAAGGTTTAATCATTTTGATTAAGATATCAACAAAAAAATTACCAAAGCTTGGCTGATCTATTTACCAAAGCTTACTTGCCAAGAAGGTTTGAGTATCTAGTTGAATCAATCGGTCTTGTTAATCATGTTGAAAAATGATTCATCTTTTTCAAAATAATAATAACCCTCCCTCAATTTTATAAACAAATCAAATGTTAAACCGTCAAAGTTAACTCGCTGATTTTGTATTTTGTGTGTGTGTTAAATGAAAAAGAAAATACAATATCCAAAAATTGCAAAAACAAAAGAGAAAATTATAAAATGAAAATACAAAAATATAGTGTAGTTATTATAATTGTTAGGATTGAATATGCCTTTGCACTATGTGAGAAATGATAGTACATCGGTTTTAAACAGTTGCATACTTCACTAGCTAATAAAGTCTAACGTGATCGGCTATGATTTGATTGCAAGATCATGTAATTATACTGAATGAGTAAATTCTTGTGATTAAACTAAATTATCTATGTATTTCTGTGTGTCCATCTTAGTGCTAATGAGTTGTATTGACTTTTCTATTTCATTCCTTGTAAAGTCACTATTTCACACCTTCATATAATACATGTAACCATGAGATCTGTTTACCGCATCTGTTCACTTCTCTGTTATGATTAATCATAGACCTAAAATGACTAGTTATCCTCTGTTGTAAGTCATTACAGACCTGGATATTCTCACCTCATGAAAAAGATGCCAATATGCACAATCCTTTCTAATGTCCAACATGGATGCCCTATTATTCTTATGAATCATCTCTATCTAATTCTTTATGAAATGGATTCGGAGATTACCTAGCTTGTCCATGGTAGTTTTCTCAGAGATTATCAACTTGTTTAACCATGACGATTCTCTCATTGACCTGAATATGAGATTTGGTTATACATATATGATAGGTTTTTAAGATGAGTAAAAGTGCTTGCTTGCATACCTTGATGTGGGTCAGACTCTCTAAGTCTAAGTGTGGATTACATAATATCATATCTAATCCAACCTTAATAAATCCAATAATTGAAAAGTAAATGTATTAATTCTTTTGCCAAAGCAATCATTGTCTGTCCTTAGATATTATGTCTCCTTTGCTGTGGTAACACTGACATGGAACACACTTGATGAGGATTTAATCATTGTCTGTAACTATCCACACCTTTTTTCTTTTAATGTGTTGAATATTATCTGCTATGATCTCACTACAGGCACGTGATTCAATGTGTAGACTTTTATTCTGCTTTATTTTGATTTTTGCATGGTTTTATTTGTGCTGTCATTTAATAATGACTAGTTTTAGTTCAACTTTCAACTTTTTATAAACTTCTAAGTTTGAAAACTTAAAAGTTTATGGGGATTAAAGATGATAAATAAAATATCCAAATAAATGTTTGGATGAAAAAGGATGAAGCAAAAATATTCTATGTAGTGTGTGTTTGATACGTTTTCAATTGAACCTAAAAACAATAATTTTCAAATTGTTTTGGAATGGAAAAACATCTTGCAAAGAATTGAGAGTGTTTGTATTATTATGAAATTTTTGAGACTAAAATGGCGGGAAAATAATTAATTATAAAAAAGGTCAAAAGTCAAAATTTGGTCAAAAAGTCAAAATAGAGTCAAAAAGTAAAGTTTTGGTCAAATAGTCAAGGTATGAGTTATTATTCAAAGTTTGACAAAAGTATGAATTTTTTTTTATAAAAAACAATGAAATTGTTCCAAATTAGGGTTTGAATGAAATTGTGTAAAAAGTTTGACAAGTGTTAGACATATGAATGTCTTATGCGCCTAAATAGTGTCAATAAGTCTAAGTTTGCCGCATGATGAAATTTCAGTTTTTTGATAAGTGTTGGATGTTTTTTACCTAAACAGTGGTCATAAGTCTGAAATTATTGGTTAAGTGTTGGGCGTTTTACACAAGCTCATGCGCCTAAACTGTACCACACGTCTCATATTGAAACTAAACCAAAGTGTTAGGCGTTTCATTCTAGGTCATGTGCGTGAACAGTGTTCATGCGCCTAAAACGTATTCATGTGCCAAAAAAGTGAAAATCTGCCTAGATATTTAAAAAAAAATCTGACCAAGTGTAACTCATGCGTCTAAGGTTCATACGCCTTAATAGGGGTAATACGCCTGAACAATGCCAATGCGCCTAAACCTCATGCGTCCAAATAGTGATCATGTGCCTATACAGTTGTAATACGTATAAGGGTTTTTACACTTATATAAATCCAATACTTGCACAGGTTTCATTTCATTCGAACATTTCACCCCATTTTCACTCTACTCATACACTATGCTCCGACTCACTCAAATACTCACTGATTACTTAGTCCTACTGAGATTGTTTGATGGTAGAAGGTAATATTAGTGATTGCGATTAACATCATGAGTTTATTTCCTCAAATTAGTGTATAAAAACATGAAAACCAATCGGGCATTTGAACCCTATTTGGGCGTTCGAACCTTAATATCTTAAATAAATCTAAAATGGCTTATTACATGTGATTTTTTGTTACCAATGTGACTTGAAATTTTTAATGATAATTGCAGGACCGGTGAAGGTTATGCACTTACAACACAACAACACAATAAGGAGAGTTACTAAGAACACTTAACTAATCAAACAGTGAAACTGGTTAACCTCTTGTAATGATACTAAGAACACAGTAAATAAGAGACAGAACAAGAGAGCAAAACACACAAGGAGTTGGTATTCAAGATTGCAGTATATTGCTTTCTCATGTTCTATTACAAGTATCATAAAGCATATCAAAAAGTTACAAGTACTTGAGATACATATACTACATCCTACAGTCAGTCACACTTTGAAGGCTAGCCAGATACAATTGACTAGACACAAACAAAATCAATTGTAGAGTCAAAAGGCAGATTGCCTTTTGACTAGTGACTATGACACGCCATAACTCACATACTAATATATTACAAAATGGATAAAGTACATGAAGTAGAAGTTACACACTCCAGACCTCAATGTACAGTTACTAAAAGCATGGACCTTTTGATGTGGGCCCAAGCGTGGATGTGCAAGCTTTAGCCTTTTTGGAGGCCCAAGTCGCTTATCAAAAGGGGCTTCACTCAAATGATCATTACTTGGGCTAGAAGTCTCCATTTTGGGTCTGTGACAGGTCAAAACGACCGTCAGAGCGAGGAGCCCGTTTTCGCAAACGCCATAGGCGGTTTGGGCCATCGTTTCGGCCTAAAAACGGCTAATTTTATGAGCTATTTACATTTTTGTCTTATTTTTACATTTTGTTGAACTTACATTTGGCATAGTTTTCGGCCCGTTTATGTTTTGTGGCCCATTCCACTTTTGCTTTGTTTCTTTAAATGTTTGTAAGAGATGTGTGAAAGGAATTATTGAAGTTGATGAAAAATCTGTTATCTCTCTATCATGGTGTGTGTTAGTGTAATCCTGATTAACAGTATTCTTTGTGAATCAACGATAGTTAGAAGGATTGTTCCTGGTATTCTCGTTGATCAAGAGGTTCAATTATCTATCTCTCTGTTTCCGACTGCATCACATTTTCACTAACTTACGAAAGTAGGTGACTTTATAGAGTTGCAGCGGAAGGTGTACAACTGTAGAGATTAATGAATAGGCTGATGCAACCAAAACATCTTTAGTCTCTCCTGTATGCTGCACAAGTGCATTAAAGTGGAATGCTTCGGAAGTTTCACATGTGCAACAGAAATACTCTAAGTGTGAAATCTTCCGAAGCGAAGACCAACATCTTCCGAAGCCAAAGATGAAGTCTTCCGAAGCCTCAGAGACAAAGTATTCCGAAGCTTCAAGTTCATGAAGACAGATTTCTTCCGAAGACTTTTAAATATGCTTTATCTCATGTACCGTTCCATAAAGCTGGACATCCTTCTGCTGTAACTCTACAAGTCACCAACTAACATGGTTTGGTGATAAGGTCCATGCTTTTGGTAATTGTACATTGAGGTCTTGAGTCTGTATTCTTTCTACTTTACCTACTTATCTTTTTGTAATAGAAAAGGATGTGAGCTATGGCATGTCATAGTCACAAGTCAAAAGGCAATCTGCCTTTTGACTCTACAACTGATTTTGTTTGTGTCTAGTCAATTGTATCCAGCTGGCTTTCAAAGTATAGCCAGCTGTAGGATGTAGTATAAGTATCTCATGTTCTTGTAACTTTTATTTATGCTTTGTAACACTTGTAATTGAACATAGAGAAAGCAATATACTGCATTCTTGAAAACCATATACTTGTGTTCTTTGTGTTCTGTCTCTTACATTACTTGTGTTCTTAGTGTCTTATCTATGTTAATCCAGTTTACTGCTTAATTAAAGTTTGGTTAAACTCCTCTCTGTGTTGTTGTGTTGTAACTCACGCCCTTCAATGATCTTGCATTTGGTATCAGAGCATTCAGGCTCTTGATATAAGATCTCACCATCTTAAGATCCCTCACACACACAAATACCAAACTTTTCAAATGGCAGCCATTTCCAAAACCGATATGGAAACTGGAACCATGAACAAGTCCCCACTGATCACTCTTGATGAGTTTGACACCTGGTGTTTAAGAATGGAAGGTTTCATTAGGTCTCTCAATTCAAGAATGTGGGAGTCTATTGAGAGTAGACCTTTCATACCCAGCACACCCTCTGCTACTGGTGCTGGTATGATCCCCAAGGATGTGGCTAACTACTCTGATGAAGAAAGGAAGAGAGTAGAGATAGACAGGAACCCATGACAGCTCTTCAAACTGCCCTTCCAAACTCTGTATACACAGGTTTCAAGAAGTGCAAAACAGCTAAACAGCTGTGGGATGCACTGAAACTGATGTATGAGGGTTCTTCTGAAGCCAAGGAGAACAAGAAGGATCTCCTGAAGCAGCAGTTTGAAAACTTCACCTTCAAAATAGGTGAGACCATGACTGAGCAATACTTTAGGTATGTTGAGATTGTGGATACCCTAGTGGATGGAGGAGTTGCTCTTGAGAATAGATACATTGTAAGGAAGTTCATGTCCTCACTTCCTAGGCAATGGACACACTACTGTGTGGTGATCAAGAGAACTGAAAATCTCAAAACTCTCACTTTGACAGAGTTATATGGGATTGTCAGTGGCTACCAGATGGAAATTAACATGCAGGGTTCATCTGGCAACTCCAACAATCAAATGGGTTCAGCCCTCCTCTCGTTGAAAGGGATAACATAGAACCCAAACATCATCTTATATGCTACCCTGACAACTCACCCAAGGGTCCTTTCATCACCTTCCAGAGACACCAAGGGAGAACTACACTCAAGGAAGCCCATTCGAAGAGACAAGCTCTTCTCAAGCATTGTGTCTTCTGATGAAAGCAGTGGCAACCCTCTTTTCACTCTTGAAGATGGAATCCATCCAGATGATTTGGAGTACATGGAAATAGTCCAGCAGATTGCTCTTCTCACTCACAGAGCCAAGAAGTTCTACAAGAGGACTGGAAGGAAGTTTCCAAGCAATGCAACCGGTGGAAAGTTTGGACTGGACAAAGGCAAAGTCAAGTGTTACAACTGTAACTGATGGGCCACTTTGCCAGAGAGTGTAAGGCACCTAGAACCAATGGTGGCCAAACACAATCCAGACCAAACTACACTGACAAAGCTCTTCATAATGAGAAGTCAAAGCAGCAAGTGCTGTTGTTGTTGAAGAAGGAGGCTTTGACTGGAGCTTTCAGGTGGAAGATGCTTCTCCAAACCAAGCACTGATGGCAGATCATGATGAAGCCAAGGTATTGGAACATCTCTGTACTCCTGAATGCATTGCTAAAGTTAATAGGTACAGGTCCTATAACTTGGAATTGAGATCTGACCTTGAGTCCTTAAATATTTTAAAATCTGATTTTAGAAAGTTTGAAAAAGATTATAGCTGAAAATAGAGGACTTAGAGAAAACCATTTCAGTTCTAAAACATGAACACACAGATTTTAGAACTCAAATTCACGATCTCATAACCAAGCTAACTGAGTGCCAGGCTGAGCTTGTGATCAACAAAGCCAGGGCAGAAAGAATGTTCTTGAAGAAGAGGCCTTTAAGAACATGATATCCTCATCCCTGCACAACAAAGTGTGGTATCAAAACAGACAGGGACTGGGATCAAATGAGATAGCTCCTCCACACAGAAACTTGTTTGTAAGACCCCCTAGGTGTGGAACTTGTGAAGATGAGCTTCCTCTCATAGATCCTATGAGTGAGGAGGATGAAGAAGAGATAGTGAAGAATCCCTTACTAAGAGTGAAGAGGAGGATTCCAAGAAGGGCCACTATCCTTCTGAGGAGAAAGTGAAGACTGTGATGACCAAGTCCATGAGAAAGAACTTGATCAGAAAGAGCAAAAGAAAGGCAAGGAAGGCTCAAGAGATCAAGGCTGCTTTTGACTCTAAGCAGAAACAAGTTTGTATTTCTGCAGGGTTTAAAGTGGTAGGGACTGAAGACATCAACCCAAAACTCTTCTGCTAAGAGTTCTGGTTCTTGTTCAACTCATCTCAGTAGCAAGAAGAAGACTGATTTGCTGTGTACCCATGCTGCACAACCTGGACCATCAAGCTCCAAGCACAATCCTCAGCCCAGAGGACTGTCTCAGCATCTGTAAAGATGAAGGTGGAGAAGGGATGTGACCAAAAAGTCTTATTCTCATGAAAAGGCTCTTGTGAAGAAGAAGATGAATTGTGTTATGTGTGTCAACACTACTCACATTGCAAAGGATTGTTCCTTCAATCCTAAAGGTACTGTTCACATGGCCAAAACAAAGGCTTCAAAGAGTTCCAAGAAGATTCAGGCTTCACAAGGAAAACTAGTTTCCTTCGGAAGTCTCAAATCTAAAAAGAAGGGAAATGGAAAATTACCTTCGGAAGAAATATTGGTCTCGGAAGAAATATTGGTCTCGGAAGAAAGGAATTCTTCTGAAGCACTGAAATCTGCTGCAGTGTCTGCAAAATCTTCCGAAGTATGAGGCATCAAAACTTCCAAAGTTACACAAGCTTCCGAAGTTTTGAAGGTCAAGTCCAAGACTCCAAAGGTGGTGTGGATGTCTAAGAAAGACCAAGTGACTGAGATTTCTCCATCTACAACAGCTCAAGATCCTCTTAGTACAACTATAGGATCTATCACTGTTGAATTACCTTCATATAAGCCCAAGACAAGCAAGGATGGGTTTCCAGATGTAACTAATCATTCTCTTTTGTACAGGGACAGCTGAAGACAACAGAAATGTTTGGATCATAGACAGTGGCTGCTCCAGGCACATGACTGGTAATAGGTCACTACTCCAGAACTTTGGATTGATGGAGGACCTGTTGCTTTTGAAGGAGATGAGGTGGTTACATTTCAGGAAGGGGCAAGGTCACAAATGGTAAGCTCAGCATTGAAAAGGTAAACTTTGTTAAAGAGCTTGGATACAATCTTGTGATGTATCTCAATTTTGTGATCAGAGTCATAACATGCTCTTTACTGAGCATGAGTGCATTGTTCTTAAGCCTGGTGTGGTCATTCCTCATGAGCATATCCTGCTTAGAGCCCCCAGGAAAGGAAACATGTACAAGATGGACTTGCAAGAAACCTCTCCCTCCGGAGAAGTTTCATGCTTTCTATCTAAAGCCAATAGTGATGAATCTTTCCTATGGCATAAAAGAATGTGCCATGTAAACTTTAAGAACATGAATAAATTGATTAAGCATGATCTGGTAACTGGAATGCCAAAGAAAGAGTTTACAAGTGATGATCACTGTGTTGCAAGCCTGAAAGGGAAGCAACATAAGGTATCTCATAAGCCTAAGGAAATGAACTCCATCACTACACCCCTACACTTGTTACATATGGATCTCTTTGGCCCCACCAGTGTAATGAGTTTAGGAAGGACCTCATACTGTCTAGTGATCACAGATGATTTTACAAGATTCACTTGGGTCTTTTTTCCTTAGAACTAAGGATGAGACTCCTGAGATTCTGAATAATTTCATCTTAAAGATTGAGAATCAGTCTGATCACAAGGTCAAAATCATAAGATGTGATCAAAGAACAGAATTCAAGAATCAAACACTTGATACATTTTGTGATGATAAGGGTATTGCAAGACAATTTAGTGCTCCCAGGACTCCTCAGCAAAATGGTGTTGCTGAGAGGAGAAACATGACATTGATTGAAGCTGCAAGAACCATGCTGTCTGACTCTAAACTGCCCATCACCTTCTGGGCAGAGGCAGTCAACACTGCCTGCTATGTGCAGAACAGAGTTTTAGTAGTTCAGACTCATTGCAAGACTCCTTATGAACTTTGGCACAAGAGAAAACCTTTCATTGGTTTTCTCAGGTCATTTGGATGTCCTTGCACCATCTTGAATACCAAAGATGAACTTGCCAAGTTTGCTGAGAAGTCAGATGATGGACACTTTATTGGATACTCTTCCCAAGCTAAGGCTTATAGAGTGTACAATCTTAGAACTAGAATAGTTGAGGAGTCAGCCAATGTAACCTTCAATGAACACACACCATGTGTTGCTGGTTCTGGTCCAGATTGGCTATTTGATCTCGATTTAGTTACCAACTGTTTTAATAAATCTTGTGAGAATGTTTGAGGATCTGCAGAAAATTTAAATACAGGTGATCCTGACCCAAGATTTGATCTAGGAAGACCTTCAAGTCATACATCTTCAGCTCCAGTTGGAACTACTTCTGCAAATGAGGTTTCTATCAGCACAACAATGACAAAATTAGCTGATACATGTGGTATGCCTTTAAATTCCAGCTCAGAGGCTCTACAACTAGATAAGAACACCTCAACTGTGGAAGACAACAATGGTGATGGTGATAGTGACCAAGGATTCCTTGATGTCACTAACCACACCATAGATGAGAACATCAATGATGTCACACACTGCTTGGATAAAGTTTCACTTGAAAAATGTGCTGATATGGTGGGAGAAACATCCATGCCAGATCTAAATTTTTCAAATTTAGATCTTTCTTAACAACTTGCTGTGATTCCTCATCTTAGGATCCACAAGTCTCATCCTACCACAAACATCATTGGAAATATTGTCTCCGGGGTAAAGACAAGGGGACAAACCCATGAAGCAAATGTTTGTCTTCACTCTTGTTTTTTATCCCAGATAGAGCCAAAGAAAGTTGAGCAGGCTCTAAAGGATGAAGTTGGGTTGAAGCTATGCAACAGAGCTGCTTCAATTCAAAAGACAGAAAGTTTGGAACCTTTGTCCTCTTCCTCTGGGAAGATAACAATAGGAACCAAATGGGTGTTTAGGAACAAGAAGGATGATAGAGGCATTATCATCAAAAACAAAGCTAGACTGGTTGTTCAAGGATACACACAAGAAGAAGAGATCGGACTACACCGATGTCTTGCTCCAGTGGCAAGATTAGAAGCTGTTAGGATATTCCTGGCATTTGCTGCATCCAAGAACTTCAGGTCTTTCAAATTGATGTGAATGTGCCTTCTTATATGGAGTGATAGATGAAGAAGTTTATGTCAAACGGCCACCTGGTTTCTAGATCCTGATCATCCTGATTATGTCTGCAAGCTTGACAAAGCTCTCTATGGGTTGCATCAGGCACCCAGGAAGTGGTATGAGACACTATCTGAGTATCTCTGTAAACATGGATACAGGAGAGGTACTATAGATGGAACTCTCTTCATCAAAGGACAAGGAAAAGACATATTGCTAGTTCAAGTATATGTGGATGACATCATCTTTGGTTCAACTAATCCAAAGCTCTGCAAAGACTTTGAGAAGCTGATGAAAGACAGATTTGAAATGAGTGCCATGGGGGAACTCAATTTCTTTCTGGGAATTCAAGTGAAGCAAGTTGAAGATGACATCTGCATAAGTCAGTCAAAGTATGTTCAAGACATACTCAAAAGTTCAATATGACTGACTGTAAGATTGCTAAGACACCCATAGCTAGAAATCACTCCCTTGGTCCTGATCTTGAGGGGGAGTGTGTAGATGAACACTTATACATGGATATGATTGGGTCTCTTATGTATCTTACTGCTAGTAGGCCTGATATCATGTTTGCTACATGCATCTGTGCAAGATATCAAGCCAACCCTAAGATGTCTCATCTTATCACTGTCAAAAGGATTCTAAGATACCTAAAAGGTGCATCAACACTTGGTCTATGGTATCCTAAGAATCTGACTTCAATCTGTATGCTTATACAGATAGTGATTATGGTGGTTGCAATATGACTGCAAAGTCTACATCTGGGGGATGTCAATTTCTTGGTGGAAGGGTTGTCTAATGGCAATGCAAGAAACAATCCTGTGTCTCTGCATCAACTGCTGAAGCTGAATACATTGCTGCCGCTAGCTACTGTGCTCAGGTGCTTTGGATTCAGAATCAAATGCTAGACTATGGGTTAAATTTCAAGGAGACTCCAATCCACATAGACACACAGTGCTATCTCAATTACAGAGAACCCTGTGCAGCACTCAAGGACAAAGCACATCAATATCAGGTATCATCTAATAAGAGATAATTATGAAAAGGGATTAATTAAACTAGTCAAGGTTCACACAGATGAACAATATGCTGATTTGTTTACAAAGCTTTTGATGAACAAAGATTTAAATCTAATATCAGCTATTGGGATGATCAACCTTGAGTAATTTTTCTTAAAACTAATTCTATTGTTTCTTAAAAATGTGTGTTCTAAGTTGTCTAGTCTATCATATTCATAAGCTCATGTTTTTCTCTTGGATTGAAGAACTTTCCTTAGATTAATTGATGATTTTATACTTCGGAAGTTATGCATTTTAACTTCGGAAGAAAATCACACCTTCAAAATACTTAACTGTCTAAGAAATTTACCTTCGGAAGAAATTTCAATTTTATCTTCCGAAGCTTAAATAGTTATCTTAAACACTTACTTATTTTCAAGGACCTTTTCCTTCCGAAGCAATAATTAACTCTGGGAAGCTTTGTTGATCTCTATACAAAGCACTCAAGTCTTAATTTTTCCTTCCGAAGCAAAATCATCAAATACTCTTAGGAAATTTTTCCGAAGTCATTTTAACTTTGGAAGCTTTTTCATTAAAACTTTGAAGATAATTTACCTTCGGAAGCTTGTTGATTTCCAAGAAAACTACTTTTTGAGCAAAAAGTAAACCACTTTTTCAGAGGTGGGACCGACATCCGGATTTCAAAGTTTATCCTCTTTCATTAAACTTTATCTGAACCCTCTCTCTCATATGAACCCAACGGTTTCCCCCTCTTCTATCATCTGCTCTTCCTCCAAACCTAAACCCAAATTTTCTCTCTAAAATTTCTTTCTTTCTTCTTTCTTAGTTCTAAATCTACCTCACAATGGCTAATGCTCACAGAAATGATCCCAACTTCGCCATGCAGCTACACAGATAACACAATCAAGTTGCTCTGTTATGCTCTGAGAAAGATCCTCATTTCTCAGAGGTTTGCCGTTTCTTGTCCCTGTCCCACTACTTCACCTCCCTAACCATTGATCCTCCCCTCTATGAGGATCAGTCGCTTGAATTCTGGAAGACCTGCCAAGAGGTCATTATGGACGGGGAGAAGGCACTATCTACCACAGTGCAGGGGATAACAATCTTCATCACTCCGGCCATCATCAACCGACATCTTTAGCTGGATGATGAAGATGTGAGGTGTTCTTTCCAAAGGAAGCTGTAAATCATTCCTTTGAGCAGATGGGCTACGAGGGAGATTTCTCTGTAAAGACCTTCAGGAAAGGGAAGGTCTCATTCAAATGGAGATTCCTGCTCCATGTGGTCATTCACAGCTTATCAAACAAGCATGGTGGATGGGACCAGATTCTTAAGATCTCTCCTTCATAGTCCATGGAATGGTTCAAGGGGTCAAATTCAGGTACTCTCAATTTGATTATACAAATTTGCTTGCTAATTTAGACTCCTTAGAGTACTACATGTTTCCTAGATATGTCCAGTACATTCTTAACTGTGAACAAGGCTCACAGTTAAGGGAAACAGGTAACACTCTTAAATTGGGACAGATGAAGCCCGACATCTTTAAAACATTGAGAAAGTCCACTGTTGGATTCTTTGGGGTAGAAACAGCCCTAGTCCTAAAAATGTTACAGCTCATTGCTCAAGGTGACAACCTAGCAGCACAAGCTAGTGTTGAACCCACACCTGCTGCTTTTCAACCACCTACACAGCCTCAAATATCCATCACCTACCAAAGAAAATCCAAACGAACCCCTGCTCAGACTATTCAGTCTGAGGAGGCCCCCATATACTCACCAATACTGGAAGAAGTGGATACTAGAGCTCCCATTTCTCCTGAGGAGCAAACCACTCCCATCTTTTCTAGAATCAGTGCTGAGGTTCCTCATGCTCAGCCTCATGAGCTCATTAGCCCTACTGCTTTAAGCCATCACTCTGAGTCTCAACACTCAAGTGATCAACCTTCATGGGACAGTTACCATCCCTAGCCTATAGATCTCAACCAACCAATTCCCAACCTTGACTTCTACACTGATGAAGATCTAGGTTTCAGTGAGTATAATGAGACTCTCTTCTTTTCCCCTGCTCCAAGAGAGATGAGTACTCCTGAGTCTCCTACATCTATCCCACATCAGTCACCTACAACTGAGGTGGACACTTCTGAACTTGTTCAGGATGTCCATATGGAAGAGGCTCTCACTTCTGCAAGTGATTACATCATTAAGACCTCAACCATGGCAACTCAGCCTGCTGACATCTCAACTGAGACTGCCAGTAAGCAGAGGAAATCCAGTAGCCAAGAACTAAGAACTGGTCATAAGAGAAAAGACTCTATCCAATCTTCTCCACCCCTAGTGATTCTTCTCATGATGATGAGGGGAACCTGAGACTAAAGGTGCAACAACTATCCAAAACATGCACCTATTTAGTCTCAAAGGTCAGTCACCTTGAATCTCAGGTGACTACCTTAAACAATAGGATCAATGATCAGCAACTTGAGATTTCATATCTTAAGGAAAAACTAGTTGGGAGACCCTTAAAGAGAGCTCAACCAGGAACACAAGAACCTGTGGATGTGATTGATCTATCCTCCAGCTCACCTATGCAAGTGGGTGATGCTACCAAAAAGGGGGAGAAAGTCGTTACAGCCACAGAACCTGGGAGTTCCTCTGAGAGAATGGACATTGAGGACTCACCATCCTCACTTGCAACTGTGCATTCTCAGCAACCTCCTCTAGATCACATTGATGTGGACTACATAGACTCCTTCATACAGAGTCTATTTGAGGATGGGATACCAAGAGCCATGTCACCTTCATCATCCTTTAATCACATCATTGGATGGAGGTATGAAAACAACTGGAAGGCTCTCATCATCATAAGAGTTCAAGGACAGCAAGAAGTTTTTAATTTTCAGACCTTGAACTACTATGAAGGTCTGGATCTAGTCAACATGCCACTTGTCAACCCAAGCCAATCAAGACAAGCTGACAGAATGGCTAGAAGAATCCAAGACAGGATCATTGTAGAGTTCAGCCTAAGAAGGAGACTAAGGCAATCAGGCAATGTCATCGGTCAACTGGATGTTGAGGCAGACCCTAAGATTAGCTTCATAGGAAAAACCTTGACTGAAGGCCCAGTGACAGAACCTGAGAGCCCTATCTCATCATCTCCAACTGCTGCAGAGATCCATATTCCTTCTAAGACACCTGCTGGTGAAGGTGCTTCTCAACCTCTCTCTGGCCTGAGCTCAGATGCTGCAATGAGCAATGAAGGCCAAAGCTCTCTCCACCCTGAGTCACAAAGGTATGTGAGTGACAAAGGGAAAAGAAAAATGACATCTGAGGAGATTGAGGAGGAGGAGAGAGAGAGGAAAGGAGGCTAAGGGGAGAAGGTTCCTCTACTGAGTCTCCAAGACTCATGGAGTCTACAATCAGGGCTGCCCCCAGACCAGACACTCACAATGATGAGTTAAGGGCAGTCAGGATTAACTATCTACAGACTAGGAACTATGACATAGATAATATCATTTCTCTCCCCTTGGATGAATTGAATGAGCTGGTTGATCTGGAAAGGTCAAGAGAGAAGAAGGAGGCAGAAGATGCAGAACTCCTAGTACAGATCAAAGAAGAAAGAAAACAAAAAGAATGTACAGAGGTATGCCTACCCTCTCACAAGTTCAAGAAAGCCCTGAACAAGAGGATGTGGTTCAACAAGACCTCAGGTAGATAAGGAAGAAGACAGAATCAAGATGATCAACTACCTAAGTGCCACAGGTCTCTATCAGGCAAATGCACCCCTTCCCTTACCTCATGACTATGTTGAGTTTGAGTATTTAAAACAAATTGAGCTTGAGCTAGTCTGGAAAGAAAGACAACAAAGAGGAAGATGAGGGAAGAAGCTGCAAAGTCAGGAGCCATCATCCAAAAGAGCATGAAGAAGTCTGCTGATACGCAGAGGATGATGAGCTTCTTGAAGCTGTATGGATTCTCCGGAAGGAGACTTGGACCCATGTCTCTATCCACTATGGATGAGCATATCAGGGTAATCAAGCAGAAGATCAAGAGTGGAGTGCTCACTGACTTACACTCCACTCCAAGTCAGGCCCCACCTGAAGTGGAGGTTAAGGTTGAACAAACAGACACAACACAACCGGACCTCCTGCTAATGCTCAGCAAGCTTCATCTTCTGATCCACAGCAGGGTCAACCTCCCTCTCCTTCTGAGCCTGAGAGAGAGGAAGTGCCAACTGAGAGACGATGAAGATCAATCTGGTGCTGCAGGCCAGTCTTCTCAGTTAAAATTTGGAAAGAGAAAGAAGTGGATGGCTTCTAAACCAAAGTCTAAGAAGAAGAAGAAGCCTACATCCTCTTCTGAACCTTAGGATGAATCAGAACAACCTAAGGATGTGCAGCCAGAGGATGCTCAACCAACACCAATGTTAGTAGCTCCTCTAGCATCAGGAAGACCCATCTTGTCTTGGACATACACCACAAATCCAGAAAGATGGCATGTTATTAGAGATCAAGGCATTGAAGACATTTATACATGGCAAGATATGTTTCAGTTGCCTCTGCATGATCTCTTTGACATGAGAAGACACTTTGACAGCTTGAAGGATCCTGATCAACTTATGATGAAAGCAATGGTTTGGTGATAGGTCCATGCTTTTGGTAACTGTACATTGAGGTCTTGAGTCTGTATTCTTTCTACTTTATGTACTTTATCCTTTTTGTAATAGAAAAGGATGTGAGATATGGCATGTCATAGTCACAAGTCAAAAGCAATCTGCCTTTTTACTCTATAATTGATTTTGTTTGTGTCTAGTCAATTGTATCCAGCTGGCTTTCAAAGTATAGCCAGTTGTAGGATGTAGTATAAGTATCTCATGTTCTTGTAACTTTTATTTATGCTTTGCAACACTTGTAATAAAACATAGAGAAAGCAATATACTACATTCTTGAAAACCATATACTTGTGTTCTTTGTGTTTTGTCTCTTTCATTACTTGTGTTCTTAGTGTCTTATCTTGGTTAATCCAGTTTACTGCTTAATTAAAGTTTGGTTAATATCCTCTTTGTGTTGTTGTGTTGTAACTCACACCCTTCAACGATCTTGCAACAACTTTATGTAATGTACAACAGATAAAGCATGTATTATAAAAGTCTTCGAAAGAAATCTGGCATCTAGTGTTGGCTTCGGAAGACTGCTTTTGAAGCTTCGAAAGACTTCATCTTTGGTATCGAAAGATATTGGTCTTGGATTTGGAAGATTTCACAATTAGAATATTTCTGTTGCTGGTATGAAACTTCCGAAGCATTCTTCATGAGTACACTTATGCATGCATGGCAAGAGACTTTGAGTGTTCGAGTTGCATCAACCTTTACATTTAATCCTTACAATAATGGATTGTGAACATGTTAACATCATCAAAACAAGATTTTTATCACAAAAATTTCTGATGATTCGATATTCTTGAGGGTTAAAATAATAATTAAATAATATACTTGAAATGAATCAACAAATTGCATTTTCTAATAAAACTTAACTCTAATTCATCAAAATTCAACATCTATATCCAATCAACTAGAAACAAAACTCTTAATTGATTATATATCTTAAAATTTGATTAAATAATCAAAATTGTAATTTCAAATCTTGGAATTTTATTAAAAGTTAATCAAAATTGTAATTTCAAATCTTGGAATTTTATTAAAAATTTATCAAAATTTAAATTATAAAATTTTGTTAAGAAAACATAAAAGTTAGTTAAAAATTTATCCATTTCTACAAATTTGATAAAAACTTAAATGAGTTTAAAATCTTCAAACTAATTCTTGTTTCTTTGTGATTAACAGATGGTTTCTTTAAAGTTTAAGCCAAAGCACAATGTTACTGCTTTCCTTAATGAAGATGTTAGAGAAGCTGATGGATATGTAGAGATGATCAGATTTCTGCTAAGAACCAAATATGTCTATGCTATGTGTGCGAGACCAGCTATATATGAGAGACTGATCAAGAAGTTCAGGAGAACTACAGAAGTTTAGTTGGATGATCATAATTTATCACCAATGATAGAATGATTGGAGTATCCAAAGATTCTATTAGAGCTGCATTAAGATTGGGTGAAAATGAAGATCAAGATTTATCTGAGTACAATTTCAATGACTGTAGAGAGACATTTATGCAAATGGGTCACCCAGCTAACTTCCTAAAGAAGCAATTCTTTAGGGAAAGAGTTCATAATCACTAGAAGTTGCTATACTTTGTATTTTGGCACTGTATGTCAAAAAGAAGTGCAAGATGGAACTCATTTCAAGTTGATATAGCATCTCCTATACTAGCCATAGCCACTAATAGAAGACTTAACATGGCTAAGTGGATTATGAATGGATTCATATTCAACTTGGAGAAGGGAAAGAGGAATAAGTACTTGATGTATCCAAGATTTCTCTAATTGATTATAAATGATGAATATCCAGACATTCATGCTTATGGAATACAAGGTGAAAGACTTGATTTAGAGCATATGTCTGAGGTGGTACAGACTAGCAGTGATTACATGTGCTAAAAATGTACCTTTATTTGAGTATATGAGAAATGTAGCTAATGAAAATGTTGAGAGAGAAATACTTGTGTTCAGAACAAAAACTTATCCAGCAGAAATGATATCACACACTCACTTGACCAAGTGTCTCTTGGTAAGTATGCTGATATGGTGGTAGAAACTTCAATGCCTGATCTAAATTTGTAGGAGCATTAAAAAGAACCATGCACTTTTACAACACAACAACACAAGTAAGAGATTCTAAGAACACAAGTAGGTGAGAGACAGAACAAGAGGGCAAAATAACATAAGGATTTACTTTTCAAGAATGTTGTATATTGCTTCACAAGTTTTATTACAAAGTGTTACAAAGCATAATGGAACGTTACAAGTACTTGAGATACATATACTACATCCTACAGCCGACCCTACTTTGAAGCCCAACTGGATACATAAGACTAGACAATAGAATCAAATGTAAAGTCAAAAGGTATATTGCCTTTTGACTTGTGATTATCACATGCAATAGCTCACATCCTAATATATTACAAAAAGGACAAAATACATAAAGAGAAAGCTCAGACTCAAGAGCTTAATGTACAGTTCTCTAAAAGCATGGACCTCTTCACCAACTAATGAAAGTTGGTGAGTCAAAACAAAGTTGCAGCGGAAAGGTGCTCCAACTTTATGGAAATGTATAGAAGATAAGAGCATGTACATAAAAGTCTTCGGAAGAAATTTGTCTTCATAAACTGGCTTCAGAAGACTTTGTTTTTGAAGCTTTTAAAGACTTCATATTTGGCTTTGGAAGATATTGGTATTAGCTTCTCAAGATTTTACACTTGTTAAAATCCTTACAAAGTCCCCCTAGGTTGATGCTACAAAAACATTTGAAGATCCTCATCAGTCAACAGTCATTATCATGATGATGACCATGCCCTTCATCATTAGATGGTTAGGATCATTGAGACTTTCATAGTATCTTCTCATTTTAAAGAGATAATGCAGAGGTAGGTTGAACAAATCTTGCCATGTATATTCATTCACAGCACCTGATCTCTCATCACATGCCATCTTTTAGGATTAGTTGTAAAGGTCTAAGATAAGATGGCTCTCCTAGAAGCAAGAGGAGCTACTTCAATTGGAGTGATTGGGTTGCCTCTTCATGCACTTCCTCAGGTTGAACTGACTTACCCTAAGGTTTGGAGGTGGATTGTTTAGACTTCTTCTTCTTGTTCTGTGGATTAGAAGCCATTCTCTTTCACATCTTTGATGAATTTAACTGAGAAGACTAGTGTGCAACATCTTGTTGATCAATCTTGTCTTGCTCAGTTGGGTGTTCCTCCCTCAAAGGTTTAGAAGGAGAGGGAGTTTGACCTGGTTGTGGATCAGAAGATGAAGCTTGCAGATGCTCAACAGGAGGAGAGTGTAAGTGAATTAGCTCTCCTCTTTTGAACTTCAGCTTGATTACCCTGATGTTCTCATCCATTAAAGATAGAGACATAGGGCCAAGTCTCCTTCCAGAGAATCCATACAGCTTTATGAAGCTCATCGTCCTTTGTTTGTCAGTAGACTTCTTCATGCTCTATTGGATGATGGCTCTTGACCTTGCAGCATCTCCCCTCATCTTTCTTATAGTTCCTTTTTGTTGTTTAAGTACCTCAAGCTCAAGTTGTTTGAGATACTCAAACTCTATGTACTCAAAGGACAAGGAAAGAAGTGCAGATGCCTAGTATAGGCCTATGGCACTCAAGTAGTTCATCATATTGATCCTATCAGTCTCTTTGTCTACTTGAGGTTCTTGTGTAGCCCCAACCTCTTATGTAAAACTATTTGTAGGTGTGACAGGACTCTCAGGCTCTACCATCAGGCATTCAGTCAAGGTTTCCCCTTCGAAGCTAATCTTAGGGTCTACCTCAACATCAAGTTGACCAATAGTATTTCCTAATTGCCCTTGTCTCCTTCTAATATTGAACTCTATAGTAATTTTGTCCTAAATCCTTTATGCCAGCCTGTTAGCTTGTCTAGATTGGCTTGGATTGACAAGTGGCATATTGATCAGGTCAAGACCTTCACAGTAGTTCTAGGTCTGAAAATTTAAGACTTCTTTCTGCCCTTGAACGCTTTGAAGAATCAAGGCTCTTCTATTTGCATCATACATCTACCCTATGATGTAGTTGGAAGTTCCTTGGGTGGAGATAACACTGCCCTTGGTATATCTTCTTCAAAAAGACTTTGAATGAAGGAGTCTATAGAGTCCACATCAGTGTGAACTTGAGGAAGTTGTTGAGTATGGATAGTTCCAAGTGAGGATGGTGAATCCTCAATGTCCATGCTCTATGAAGAACTCCCAGGTTTTGTATGTGTGATGACTTTCTCCCTATTTTTGGTAGCATTACCCACTTGCATACGTGAGCTAGAGTTTAGATCAATCACATTATAGGTTCTTGTGTTCCTGGTTGAACTCTTCTTAAAGGTCTCCCAGCTAGTGTTTCCTTAAGATAAGATATCTCAAGTTGCTCATCATTGACCCTATTTTGCAAGGTAGTCAACTGAGATTCAAGATGACTAACCTTGGAGACTAGGTAGGTGCATGTTTTTGACAGTTTTTGCACCTTTAGTCATAGATTTCCCTAATCTTCATGAGAATAATCATAGGGGGATGAGAGAGTTGGACCAAAGTCTTCTCTCTCACCACCATCATGAAGTTCTTCACTGTTGGTTTTCCTCTACTCAGTGACCACTTCAGTTAAAGTGTCAATAGGCTGAGTTGCCATGGTTGAGGTCTGAATGATGTAATCACTTGCTGAAGTGAGAGCTTCTTCCTTATAGGTATTCTGATTAGGTTCAGAAGTATCCACCTCAGTAATAGGTGACTGATGTGGGCTAGACATAGATGACTCAGGAGCACTCATCTCTCCTTGAGTGGGGGAGGAGTAGAGAGACTCATGGTACTCACTAAAACCTAAATCTTCATTAGTATAGAAGTCAAGGTTGGGGAATGGGTGATTTAACTCTAGAGGATAGGGATGGTAAATGTCCCTAGAAGGTTGTTCAACTAAGTGTTGAGACACAGAGTGAAGGCTTAAGGTAGTTGGGCTTGTGAGCTTATCAGGTGAGCATGAGGAACCTCGGCACTAATTCTTGATTTAATAGGAGTGATTTTCTCCTCAGGAGAACCGGGAGCTCTAGTATCTACTTCCTCATATATGGGTGAGTGTATGTGGGTCTGCACATACTCAATAGCTTGAGTAGGGGTTCGTTTGAATTTTCTTTTGTACGTGTGGGTGATTTGAGGTCTTTTTGGTGGTTGGGATTTAGAAGGTGTGGGTTTAACACTAGCTTGTGTTGCTAGGTTGTCACCTTGAGCAATAAGCTCTAACATTTTAGGGACAAGGGCTGTTTCTACTCTTGAGAAACCAACAGTTGGCTTGTTCAAGATTTTAAAGGTGTCGGGCTTCATCTGTCCCAATTTAAGAATACTACCTATTTCCCTCAATTGTAAGCGCAGTTTACAGTGGAGAATGTATTGAACATATATCGGAAACATGTAATACTCTAAGGAGTCAAAGGTAGCATGTAAATTTGTATAAACAAACTGAGAGTACCTGAAATTGACCCCCTAAACCATTCCATGTACTTTGATGGAGATATCCTCATGATTTAGTCCCACCCTCCATGCTTGTTGGATAAGTTGGGAAGAACAACTCACCATCTTCATCATCCAACAGAAGATGATTGATGATGATGGCCAGAGTGATAAAGATTATCCTCTCCTGCATTGTGGCACACAGTGCCTTTCCCCATCCATAGTGATCTCTTGGTAAGTCATCTAAAATTCAAGCAAGTGATGCTGATAAAGAGTAGGATCAATGGTAAGGGAGGTGAAGTAGTTTGACAAAGCTAGAAATTGACAAACCTTTGAAAAACTATCATTTTTCTCAGAGTTCAATAGAGCAACCTCGTTGTGTTACCCATGAAGTTAGATGGAGAAATCAGAGTCGTTTCAGAGATTTAGATTTGCCATTTTAAGAAGCTAAGGGGTGAAGGAAGATGAAGAACAAAGGCGGTATAGGAAATTTTAGGAGTTTAGGTTGGAGAAATAGTGCAAATGAAGAAGATAGTGAAAGAGGGGGAATCGTTGGGTTTATATGTGAAAATGATCTAAGACAAAGTTAATGAAAAAGGATAAACAATGAAATCCGAAAGTCGGTCCCACCTCTGTAAAGTAGTTTGCTTTTGCCCAAAAAGTAGTTTTCTTGGAAGTCGAGAAATCTTTTGAAGGTTATTTTGCTTTGGAAGTTCTTGAAGAAAAGCTTTCGAAGGCAAATTGACTTGTGAAGATATTTCAAATATTTTTGAGAATTTTGCTTCGAAAGAGATTTAAAACATAGAGTGTTTATTCTATGATGAATAAAAACTTCCGAAAGGAAATCGCTTTCGGAAGAAAATTTGTTGTTATAAAATAGGCAAGTATTTTAGTCGATTTTAAGCTTCGGAAGATATTTGAGAATTTTTTTCCGAAGGTGAAACTACTTAAGTAGGTATTTGTTTGTTAAGGCATAAGTTTCTTCTCAAGGTAATTTTAAATCTTCAAAAGGATAAAGAGATCAAGATTTTCAAAAATATAAGAAGTTTCTTTTTAAAAAGATTTTACTTCCAAAGAGAACAAGGACTTATGAAGGTGATAAAAATAGACAACTTAGGACATTTAGATTTGAGAATGAAACTGATTAAGTTTTAAGAAAAGCTTCTCAAAGTTGATCATCCCAATAGCTAATACGAGATATTTGAATCTTTGTTCATCAAAAGCTTTGGTGAATAGATCAGCATATTGTTCATTTGTCTCAACCTTGATTAGTTTGATTAATCCCTTTTCAAAGTTATCTCTAATCAGATGATACCTGATATTGATATGCTTTGTCCTTGAGTGCTTCACGTGATTTTCTGTGATTGAGATAGCACTAGTGTTATCTATGTGGATGGGAGTCTCCTTGAAGTTGAATCCATAGTCTAACATCTGATTTTGAATCCAAATTACTTCAGCACAGTAGCTTGCAGCAACAATGTATTCAGGCTCAGCAGTTGATGCAGATACACAAGATTGTTTCTTACATTGCCAAGAGACTATCCTTCCATCAATAAATTAACAACCGCCAAATGTGGACTTTGTAGTCATGTTGCATCCACCATAGTCACTATCCGTATAAGCATACAGATAAAAGTCAGAGTTCTTTGGATACCAAAGGCAAAGTGATGGAGCACCTTTGAGATATCTTAGAATTCATTTGACAGTGATTAGGTGTGACATCTTGGATTCGCTTGATATCTTGCACACATACATGTAACAAACATGATATTAGGTCTGCTAGCTTTAAGGTACATAAGAGACCCGATCATTGCCATGAAGAGATGCTCATCAACACACTCCCCCTCATGAGTAGGTCTAAGGGAGTGGTTTCTAGCTATGGGTGTCTTAGCATTCTATAATTAATCATGTTGAATCTTTTAAGTATGTCTTCAACATATTTTGATTGACTTATGAGGATGCCATTGTTAACTTGCTTTACTTGATTTCCTAGAAAGAAATTGAGTTCCCCCGTGGCACTCATTTCAAACATGTCTTTCATGAGCTTTTCAAAGTCTTTTACAGTGTTTTTAATTAGTTGACCCATAGATAATATCATCCACATATACTTGAACTAGCATAATGTCATTTCTTGTTCCTTTGATGAAGAGAGTTCCATTAATAGTACCCCTTTTGTTGCCATGCTAACCAAAATATTGTGATAGAGTCTCATACCACTTCCTTGGTGCTTAGTGCAGCCTATAAATAGCCTTATCAAGCTTGCAGACATTATGAGGATGAATAGGATCTGCAAACATTGGTGGTTGTTTGACATATACCTCTTCATCAATCACCCAAAAAAGAAAAGCACACTTGACATCCAGCACTTAAAGTTTTTGGATGCAGCAAAAGCAAGGAATATCCTGACAGCTTAAAGTCTTGCTACAGGAGCAAAGACATCAGTGTAGTCATTTACTTCTTCTATAGTATATCCTTACACAACTAGTTTGGCCTTATTCATGATGACAAGTCCTATATTGTCCTTCTTATTTCTGAACACCTATTTGGTTCCTATAGTAGTCTTCCAATGAAGAATCAAATGAAATAGGTTCCAAACCTTCTGCCTTTTGAATTGAAGTAGCTCCTCTGAATTGCTTTAACCCAACTTCCATCCTTTAAAGCCTCATCAATTTTCTTACGCCTATATCTCCAATGATGTTTGTGGAAGGGTAAGACTTGTGGATCCTTAACTGAGGATCATAGCAAGTTGCTTAGACAGATTTAAGTAAGAGAATTTAGATCTGGCAATGCAGATTCACCCTCCATATCATCACACTTATAAAGTTTAACTTGATCCAATGAGTGTGTGACACCATTGATGTTGTCATCAATGGAGTGGTTATCAACATCAAGAAATTCCAAATCACTATCACCACCACCATGCTTTCCAACATTTGATGATCCTTCTTCTAAGTTGTGTGACTCAAGCCTGGAATTTGAAGGCACTCTAGAGGAATCGGCAGGAACTGTCATTGATGTGCTGGTAGAAGCATCATTTGCAGGATTTGTTATCATCGAAGCTGAAGATGTGTAGCTTGAAGGTCTCCTTAGCTGAAATCTTGGACCAGGATTACCTATAGGTAATATATCATTAGACCCTAAAACAGGCTCAGAAGATTTGTTAAACATTTGGTAACTAAATCTAGATCAAATAGCCAATGAGGACAAGAACCTTTCACACTAGGAGTGTGCTCATTCAAAGTCACATTGGCTTACTCTTCAACTATTCTAGTTTTGAGATTGTATACTCTATAAGCCTTAGCTAAGGAAGAGTATCCAATAAAGTGTCCATCATCTGGTTTCTCAGCAAACTCTGCTAGTTGATATTTTGTATTCAACATGGTGCAAGGACATCAAATTGACCTCAGAAAGCCAATGAAAGATTTCCTCTTATGCCAAAGTTCATAAGGAGTCTTACCATGAGTCGTAACCACTAAAATTATGTTTTACACATCTCAGGCAGTGTTGATGGCCTCTACCCAGATCGTGATGGCTAGTTTTGAGTTGGACAACATAGTTCTTGCAACTTCAATAACTGTCTTGTTTCTCCTCTTAGCAACACCATTTTGTTGTGGAGTCTTGGGAGCACTATATTGTCTTGTAATACCCGTTTCATCACAAAATGTATCAATAATTTGGTTTTTGAATTCATTTCCTTGATCACATCTTATGGTCTTGACCTTGTGATCAAATTGATTCTCAATCATTAAGATGAAATTCTTCAGAATCTCAGGAGTCTCATTCTTAGTTCTAAGAAAGAAGACCCAAGTGAATCTTGTAAAGTCATTTGTGATCACTAATCAATAAGAGGTCCTTCATTGACTCATTACACTGTTGGGGCCCAAAAGATCCATATCTAGCAAGTCTCATCCTTTGGCTTGTGAGATACTTTGTGTTGCTTCTCTTTCAGGCATGCTACACAATGATCATCAATAGTAAACTATTTCTTTGGCATTCCAGTTACCAAATCATTCTTAATATGTTTATTCGTGTTCTTAAAGTTTACATGGCACATTCTTTTATGCTAGAGGAAAGACCCATCATTATTTGCTTTAGACAGAAAGCATGTGACTTCTCCTAAGGGAGATGTTTCTTGCAAGTCCATCATGTACATGTTCCCTGTCTTGGGGGCTCTACGCAGAATATGCCCATGAGGAATGACCACCCTGGGCTAGAGATCAATGCACTCATGTTTTGTAAAGAGCATGTTATGATTCTGATCACAAAATTGAGATACACTTAGAAGATTGTACCCAAGCTCCTTGACAAAATTTACCTTTTTCAATGTTGAGCTTACTATTTATGACTTTGCCACTTCTTGTAATGTAACCTCCAGCATCTCCTCCAAACGCAACTGGTCCTCTATCAGTTCTTTCAAACCTTTGGAGTAGTGACCTATTACTTATCATGTGCCTGGAACAACCACTGTCAATGATCCATACATTTTTGTTTGTCTTGAGTTGTTCCTCCATAAAAGAGATGGTTAGTTACATTTGGAAACCCAAGTGTCATTGGTGTTGAGCTCAATAAAAGAACTTGAAGACAATGCAACAGTAATTGATCCTATAGTCATGCTAAAGGGATCATTTGCTAAAGTTGTTGGTCTTTCTTGCTTTCACTATATGGGACTTCAATACTTCAGAAGTATTCCTTCCTTATGAGACCAAAGTTTGTTCTGAAGGCAAGTTTCCACTTGTTATCTTCTTCATTTTGGAGCTTTCGAAGGAAAGAGATTTTCCTTCAGAAGCTTGCTTCTTCTTCTCTAGACTCTTAGAAGTCTCTTTCTTTGTGTTGATACATGTATGTCCCTAGATCATGATATGTGATGTAATAGATCTTGTTTGGTATGATTATTGAAATGATATTGATTGTTTGTTAGTTATAATGTTTAATGTTTCATTAATGAGTCGACATTGAATTGGTTAATTAGGTTAGTGATTGCTTGAATGATTACACATAATGTTTATTAAATAATACATTCGAACTTAACATAATGAAGTTCTCATGCAAATGGCTCATGCGAATGAACCATACGCATGAATAACTTCACACGATTGACTCAGTCGCACGACTGAACCAGGAGACTGGATCAGTCGTACGATTGTAACATAAGATTGGCTCAGTCGCACGACTGAACACTCAGTCGTACGAATGAATCAACTGCATGGTTCAATAGCACGACTGAACCATACTAATGGTTCAGTCGCAAGATTGAATAGTACCAACCTATAAATACAACTCAATTTGTGAAAAACGGGGAGACTCTCGATCAATTACGATTCCAGACGTACCCTAGCCGTCCAGAAACCTCCCAATTCGTTCTCCAAGTTCATAGAACACATTAGACCGATTCCCAATCGATTTCTAACATTAGTTTCAATTCTTGATTGATTCTTCGTGTGTTCTCACTGATTGGATCGCCAATCAAATAGGATTCCGCACTATTTGATCTGGTTTACACGTTAATCTCTAGGTATTTCGGTCAAATACCAGGTCCTAACACTTTCTTTGTGAGATCTTCCACAGTTGTAGCACGACCTGCTATCAACGTTGTTTCCAGTAGGGAAACTCATTTAACGTTAACAGTTTTGATGGTTTATTATGATTCCCCACCTAACTCTCAAGCAACAGTAAGTTCTGGATCCTTGAGTCCTTGCCGGCAGTAAACGCTGACATGAGATCTTCCATCATGATTAACTTTTAAGTGTACTAAACAAACTGTCAAACTGGTGCGACTAGGTGATGCGAATGGGCTATCCCTGCGAATGAACTATGCGATTGGTTCAATCGTGCGTCTGGTGTATTCGAATGAAGTCCAGTGGTGCGAATGGCTCACTCGTGCGACTGAAGCTGCTGTTTTGCGAAAATTTCTAGGTTAAACGTGTTTTAGCCGTAAAAATTCGAAATTTCGCAAACCCTAATCGCCTAAGGCCGTAGAAACCGAAACTTGTTGAGCAGGGAACGTCCAAGACAACTTTTGACACAAAAGATTGCGTTATTTAGTGTAAAAACACAAACTTTTTATCAATCTTGATTGAATCACACGTAATCAAGAGCCAGGGCTCTCATACCACTTGTTAGGACCTGGTATTTGAATGAAATACCGAATGATTAACATGTAAACCAAATCAAATAATGCGGAATCCTATTTGATTGGCGATCCAATTAGTGAGAACGCACGTAGAATTAATAAAGTATTGAATCAAACGTTAAGAATCGATTAGGAATCGATCTACAGCGTTCTATGAACTTGGACTATCAACTTGGAGGCTTCTGGACGGCTAGGGTACATCTGGAGTTGAAATAGAATGAAAGCTCTAGTTTTTCCACGAATTGGGTTGTATTTATAGGTTAGTACTGTTCATTCGTGCGATTGAACCATGCGGTTGATTCATTCGCGCGACTGAGTGTTCAATCGTGCGACTGAGCCAATCTTATGTTACAATCATACGACTGATCCAGTCTCCTGGTTCAGTCGTGCGACTGCGTCATTCGTATGAAGTTATTCATGCGTATGGTCCATTCGCATGGGCCATTCGTATGAGAACTTCATTTTGTTAAGTTTGAATGTATTAATTAATATAACATTATGTGTAACAATTCAAACAACCACAAACCTAATTAACCAATTTAACATCGACTCATTAATGAAATATTAAACATTATAAATAACAAACAATCAATATCATTTCATTAATCATTCCAAACATTATATCAGAATCAGACAAACAAGATCTATTACATTCATATCATGATCTAGGGACATACATGTATCAACAGCATGAATTATCTCAATCCTTGTTTGCTCAACCTCGGCACTCCAATCAAAGTTAGAAATCAATGCAGTCTCCTTTTGGTGATTCACATCTTCCTTCTTCTTCTTAATTGTTAATCTTGGAACTCCTGAATTGCCAGAATCGGTGACAATTGGTGATGGACATTCACGTTTGAAATGTCCCAATTTTTTACAGTTGAAACATCCCAGTTTTAACTTATCAAATCCTAGTTTTGAATTACAAGTTTGTCCGCCGAAGTTCTTCCGTCCAGTACACTCCATAAACCTTTGAGCTCTAAGAGTCAACATTGCCATTTGTCACTAGATGTCAGTTTTTTCCAAGATCAGCAGGATCTACCTGATACATGTCTTCCATTTTCATTCCTTTTCCTTTCAACTCTCCTGCCACAAGTGCTTCATAACTTTAAACAAACATTCCAAAGAGAGCCGTTGTTTCTCATGGAACTGGAGTCTAAACATTCACCTTAGAATTAATCTAATCTCTTCCAACCGTAAAATTTCCTCCTAAGAAATTACTTGTATTAACTCCTCCTTGAATTGAATTCTGTATTTGAGAGCTAGCATCGGATGTTAACAAAGCAGCATTTTGAGAAAAACCAGATGTAGGCATCATGGTCTGGTTAAATTCCCGTCTCTTCATGTCCAACTCAAAGGATTTTAGCTTATTGATAAAATCCATCAGCTTGTAGTCTGTGAACCCTCTTTCTTGTTTTAGCATCCTCACCTGAAGACTCCACTGAGGTGGGAGAGAATCTAGTAGGTTGTTAACTTGTTTACTGTTGCAGAGCTTTTCATCGTATTTCTTTAAGGTGCTTCAAACTGCCAAGAAAAGATTTGTGAGATCTGTCAGACTCTCGTTCTTGTATCCAACAAAGGAGTTGAATTCCTTCTTAGCTTGAATGCTCTTATCCTTTACCAAATCAGCATTACCATCATAGAACTCACATCGGGCATCGTAAAGAGATTTAGCATTTTAATGCTCTATAAAACCATTGTAAATGTCTGGTGCCAGGCAAAGAGTTAAAGCACCAAATGCCTTTTTGTCACGATCGATTAACTTCAAATCCTTTTCAGTGAAAGAAGACGGATCCTTATTTTGAGAGACAACATCACCAACAGTAGCAGTTGGTATGTGAGGACTAGAAATAATCAATTTCTATTGATTGTGATCAGTGTAGAAGAAGAAAGCTTTGAGACATCTTTTCCAATCTTCAAAATTGTCTCCATTAATGAGTCTCGGAAGCCTATTGGGAGCAACACTTTCAAGATCGGCAAGTGTGAGTGATGTTAACTTACACATTATAGTTTCGCAGCGATTGATGTAGTTTTGGCAAGAAAAGAGATAATTTCACTGACAATTTCGCCAAAACAGGTAACTTCGCAGACAATTTCGCAGCGAGAACTACTTTCGCTAATACTTTCGCATAGGAAGCTAATTTCGCTGACATTTCGGCAGCAATTTCGCTAGCCAATTGTCACAACATGCTTAGTTCCGCTAGTACGTTCGCAAGAAACAAACTTGAACTTTCGTTCAAAATCACTTTCGGTAGTACTTTCGCTTGTTAAACCTTCACAAGCACCGATGAACTTTCATTCAAACTGATTAGTTTCATGGAACAACTAGAAAACAATTTCAATAGTGATAACACGTATAGTTTCGCTGGAAGATGATCTCAATTTCGCTGAAAGAACAGTAGTTTTGCTAGTCGAACCTTAAACCCTTTTTCAACCCAAAATCAGTCTTAAATCATCAAAAACTCAATGAATTTGAGATCTGATGATTAGCAAAGCTTCCACAACTGAAAAGAAACTAAACTCAATCAATTTCCATATCAAAAACACCCAATAAGGAATTGAAAATTGATTGAAACTAGATATTGAACAAAAAACACCAAAAAAAACTCAACAAATCATGAGCACTAAGGCTCTGATACCATATTGTTAGTCCATTGATTGTATAACAGTGCAAATGAGATGATTAATCATTCAATATCTAGCACACAAACTAAACAGCAAGAACAAAGAAGATTCAACACAATAATGACCCATTCACAATAAGACAATGAACATCAACAATCAATAAGATAAAGCACAATGGTAATTCTCTGTAATATCTACTTTGAATAGGTAACTTGCAACAATGATAAACGATTAGGGTTTTGCAAACTTACCCCAAAATGAACAAGATCAGTTCTATATAAAGCAGTCATAGTTTCACAGACAGTTTCGCTGATAGCGAAACTGTACTGCTGAAACTATAGTTTCACCCGGCAGAAACAATAGTTTCGTCGAGCTAACTAATCAGCTGACTGTGGGCAAAATTGTAGTTTCGCTCACAGTTTCGTTGGACTGCAAAACTACATAAAACAAAATACATAGAACAGGAAACTAACAAATGACCTACTACAATCAAAAGTAAATAAACTAAACTAAGGTGAGTCCAACCAACACATGATCTTCAATCATCATCATGTTCATCAGAATCATCCAAGTCATCACACTCATTAAAGTCAAATTCTGAATTTATTTGATTAATGTTATCTTATTTAGAAGACTTAATTTCATTCACCTTAGATACATTGTTAATGTTTTGTTGATTAGAACTTCTTTCTATATTGGTGCTTGGCACAAAATGATTTGACAAGTTATTTGTCATTGATTTAGGCAATGGAACATAATTATTGTTGATAGGAGGTGCCATAAAGTTATATCCCAACCCAGACATGTTCTTCGATTCAAGATGAGAATTTAATAATTTCTCATACTGCTAAGATGAAACTTGAAACATCTGAAGTTTCAATTCAGTTGATGCATGATCAGCCATGGATTTATTTAAGGAAGTGGTCAGATGCTCAACTTGTGCTTTTAAACCATAATTTTCACAAACAATTTTATCTAAATCCTTTTGTAAAAAGTTAATTTTTATTTGATATAGTTTATGTTCTCTTACATGAGATTCATTCAAAATCATTGTTTCTTTAACTTTATCGGCCAATTGTTGAGCATGGACTCTATATATTCTACTTCCTCAACACATATTGATGAACATAACCTATCTTTTACCTCACTTGCCATGCGTGGAACTTTGTTTTCCATTTCAGCCATTAGAGCTTTAGTTTCCTCCAAGACTTACTTCTCATACACACTCCAATCACAGGTTCCATCTTGAAGAATGATTAGTCTAGATTCTTTTGAGTTGTTTGTTCCTACTGGTGTATTAGTGGCTAGTGGGGATGAGTTGGCAAGTTGTGGCTGCTTGAATGATCTTTGAGATGATGAAGGTTGTTTAGACTGATGTTGCTAATGTTGTGTTGAGTCAGGATTTTGTTGATTGTATTCTCCAGAAAAGTGTCCATAGAGATTGCACTTGAAGCATCTTACCTTTGACTTATCAACACCAATCCGTGATGACTTACTTGCAGCAACCAAATTCTTGTTTCTTCTTAGATATTGTTTGGCTCCATAGGCAATCATTTCCATTTGCCATTGTAGATCCATCTCCTCCACTATATCTGGAGGAAGTTCCTCCAAGTCTTGTTGGAACATGTTGGCAGAGGTTAATGAACTTCCTTGAAAGCTTGAACTGAAAGCCTAAAAGGCGGCTTTTTGTTCTTTAGAATCCAGAATCATAGTGATGGACTTTGATTGATTATTGTTTCATGGCTTTTCTCATGATGTATCTCTTTGATCATCAGTTCTTTCTTTCTCTTTTCTTGACGTACTTTGAGTAGATTTCTTAAAAGTTTTGAGGCATAAAAACTTACTTCCTCTTCATCTTCACTCAATGTACAAGATTATCACCATCATTGTTTGACATATATGCACTTCTAGCACTTCTTGTTTCTTTAAAGTGATATGGTGATACATGGGTTCTCACACTCTTGTTTCTTGATTTCTCAGCCATTTCAAGAGCCTCAACTTTAGCCACTAGAGTATCTAGTCCAACTGCTTTGAGGTCTATTGTGTTCTTGAACATGGATACAGTTTGCTTCCAACTTTCTAGTAAAGTATGCAGCATTTTCTTTTTCAATTCCTTATTGGTGTACTTCAACTCCAAAATATTCATTTCTGTAACAAGTTGCATAAACCTATGGAGTTGTTGAGGAATTGGTTCACTCTCAATATGATGAAATGTTTCATATTGTGAATGAAGGGTGTCCTTCCTAATGCTTTTTTGATCACTCCCTTCACAAAGTGTATGAAGAATATTCCACAAGGAATTTGTTGTTTTGTAATTTTCACACCTGATTAATATTTCTTCTAGTAAAGCCATACTAAGCAAGCTATATGCTTTAATATCAAATTTAACCTTCTTAATAACATGAGGTGACAGATCTTTCGTACTTATGGGTTGATTATTATGATTATAATCCAGCCCAAGGTTGGGTGGAATATAAGGACCTTCTGTTATTGAAACCCATAAGTCAGAATGTGTAAAAATTACATGATTCCTGAACTTGATATTTTAGGATTTAAAATCTGCTTTTGTTTCCAACTTTGGAGGCTCGTAAGATGATCCACCAAAGATGCTCATGATTAGTTAAGATTTAAGACTTTAACTAATGAAATTGTTCAAAGCATATGAACAAGTTATTGATGCTGATCAATTACTAAATTCTGCTATTCAATTGATTTCAATATAGATCCAAGTTAATCGAACAATTTACTGCCGAACGACAAATCATATATCACACAAACTCTTTGCTAAAAAACAATAGATCTTATCAGTAAAAACTAACAAATCTAAAGAATTCTAAAAACAATTAAACACAACTAACACTCATAGATCAATCCATCTAAATAAATGAGCACATGGCTCTCATACCGCCTGTGAATCCAAGGATCGCAATCATAAATTATCACTGTTGGCTGAAGTCAAGTCAACCTTTGCAGAATCAACTTAACTTGGTTTAATTGTTTGTATTAAATTTCAATATCAATAATGATTAAAGAATGAAAAGAACACAATTAATGAGCAGACAAATATTCAATTCAACGTATTTCATTAAAAACATGTTAATGATGAAAAGAATGAACGAAAGATATTGATTTTAGTGTTTGAAGATGTGACGGCTGCTAGGGTTTTGGTTTATGTATTTGATGTGATGTTTGGTTGTAATTGTTGCTTGGATGTTTGTCGTTGCATCCATCTTCGCCATTTCTACTATCTATTTGATTCGAAACCTAGGATCCATATATATAGACAATGATATTTCTATCAATGAAACACGAGATCTCTTAGGATTTGAAATAGATTTTGTTATGGAATCACCGGATTTTTGGGATTCGCATAACTGCCATGTTGACTTGTAACACTTGTATTCTTTGAATACAAGTGTTTGCACTCTGCAGGAACATTGTCTTCCGTAATTATTTGTTCTTCCGTAGGAGTCTTGTTATTCTGAGGGTACATTGTTCTTCCGAAGAAATCTTGTTCTTTTGAAGCAATCTTGTTCTTCCAAAGCAATCTTGTTCTTCTATCCTCAGGTTGTCCATCCACAGAAGATCTTCAGATGTATTTTACTTGTATGAAACATGTCTATGGCAGCACAAAAATGTTCATCCGTAGATGTTTCTTACACTTGGAGAATTTTACCAATCATAATGTTTTCCCTACAAACATACATAAATCAACACATATATATGGGTTAACCTATACATTTAATTCACACACAATAATGAATTACAAGCATTTATTACAGATACTAATTCATGTCCTAAGTGTTGGGTTTGTTGTACCAAAACAATGTCGTTTAACCATTTTAAACAAGAAAACGCAGCGGAATATGAACTTAATATCCTATTCAATAATCTGAAAATTAAAGTTCATAATATTATTTTAACAAACCCAAAGACATAGGATCATATGTATGGGAATAAACTAGTTATCAAGAAGCAAAAAAACAACCAAAACAACATCAACATTCTACCTTTATAGGCTGTTGAAGAACCGATTTTAGAGCTGCTGGAAATCGTGATATTGTAGAAGAGGGGGGCAATTTTGGATGGCCAAAACACCAAGGATAGGTGTCCTCAAGTGCACATACCCACAAGCCTTCAAGAAACACCATTTTTGCTAGGGTTTGACACCAAAACGACCATGAAGATGCTGCTGGAACATCCTTCCAGCACCAAATCAAGCATGAAGATGCTGCTAGAACATGTTTCAGCCGAGTGTTTCTTCAAAAGGGAGAGAACCATTCTCTCCTTTGGTCATTCCAAATGTGTGTGAGATGAGAGGATGAAGATGTGTGTGTGTTTCTCTCCAAAGAGACTCAAAAAGGAAAAGAGTTGTTGGAACTAAAGGGGGGGCCGAACCCTTAGGGTTGCCCACACCTTTTCTTTTATTTTTGCTTAAAAGTCCTTATACATTAACCCTTATTACAACTAAAGATTAACATAAATATATATATATACATAATTAACCTTTTAATTATATAATACGCACACACTTTTATTATTTGATGTTGTTAACTAATTTAAACAACATTACAAATAATATCCATGAACAAAATATCCTCATAATTTGTTCTTTCTCACATACAATTTATTTAGAAAACCCATTTTCTAAATTGGTGTGATTATTTAATTGCATGATCATATCATCAATTAAATATTAATTGGTGTTTGCTAAGCTTGTTATTGGGTATGACCCGACTTGGATCACAACGTACTAACCACATCAATGTTCTATGTGTCTTGGGCATACAGAATCCAACAATCTCCCACTTGCACAAGATACATAGAGGATTGATGCAAGCAGTAAATACCGCCTAACAACGGTTTACTACCCTTAATACGCGTGACTTAAAGCCATTCAATAACATCATCCCCTTCAAGTATCCAACTTGAAATGATTTAGGTGAATCAATCATCTATCCTTTTGTTACAGATGTCATGTTAAATCCAAGGACACAGAATGATCATTCCTTGTTGATTTAACTTAATCAGGCCGTAGACATCATGCTCTCAACGAATAAGAGGAACAAATTCCATCTTGACTACATACGTTTCTCACAATCACCTTATGTTGTACCCAAACATAACCTTATGTACTGACCATTATTTCAGAGCAGCGAAGAACTAGCTCAAGGTATAACACTTGGTGAATATCAAAACCCAATATGTATCTCAGGTCAGAGGATACCAAATGATATTCGCCTTTACTCAAATTTACTTATGATCAATCTAAAGATTCCATGTAGTAAAATTGAGACGCGGGTCAGTCCAATATTTGTATCCCACAAATATCTATGAACCTTGGTAGCAACCAATTGCTCTATATTCATACCATATAAATATCTACCAATCCATGTTCATAATAGTCTTACATTCATATCTGTTCCCACAAATATGACCGACTACGGACATTTAGAATAATAAACATATTCATGGATGTAAACATGCTAAAAGGGAACATGACTCAAAAGGTCAAAATTACAACTGTTCCATACATTAAATACTAAACAGATCAATTCCAATCACTAGAATATCGAAGTCCTAAGGCACAAGTATGACCCTCATACTTTGCCTTCGCAAGGAGCTTCGTGAGTGGATCCGTAATGTTTTGATCTTTTATGAACTTTATGAATACATATCTTTACCCTTTTCAACTCCATCCCTTATGATGTTGAATCTCCGCTCAAGGTGCTTAGTCTTTGATGAGTACGGGGTTCCTTGATTTGAGCAATCCCACCCACGTAATTACCAAAGATCTTTAGGGAGTCTTGAATGGTAGAGACCACCCCTAGATAAGCAATGGACAAGCTTATCCATGCAGCTTCCAAAGCTGCCAATGAAGCGGCTATGTATTCGGATTTTAGACTGAATAATGCTACCGTGTCCTGCTTTGAACACTTCAAGGATACCACACCTCCATTCATAATGGAAGTACACCTGATTATGATCGAGAGTTGTATCGATCTGTTTTGGAAGTCCTCATCTGTGCAACCCTTTACACAGATTTTCACTTCAACAGATCCGTATATTAGAAACATATCCTTAGTCTTACTAAGGTGCATCAACATACTTTTAACAACTATTCAATGGTTATTTCTATTGGTATCTACTTTGTCATACCTGATAAGCATGACTCGTCCGGTTTAGTGCATATCATGAGACAAATGACGGATCCTATAGCAGATGTGTATGGGATATCCTTCATTTGATTTTGCTCATCCTATGAGCTTGGACATTGAGACGTAGTCAACATGGTCTCTCTTTGAAAGGGTATCATACCTTTCTAAGAGATTTCCATCTTGAACCTTTTCAAGATTTTATATATGCACTTTGGTTTGACCCTATCAACCACCTCGATCTATCCTTATAGATCCTTATTCCAAAATATGGGTGATTTCAAAGAGATCCTTTTATGAAAAACATCTTCCAAGCAAGGTTTTAACACCTTCCAAGGTTGGAATATATTTTTCAAATAGCAGTGTGTCATCAGCATACAACACTGAGAGTATACTCCTGCTCCCACTAGCTTTCATATATACACACCCTTTTGATGCTTGTTTCAATCCATAGATCTATCACTTTAACTTGTATACTTTATTAGGATGTCGCGGATCGACAAAACCTTCATGCTGAACTATGTGGACAGTCTCTACGAGATGTCCATTAAGGAAAGCGGTTTTGACATCCATTAGCCAAAACTCATATTCAAAATATGCAGTTATGGCACTTAACATCCTAATCGACCTTAGCATTGCCACGGCGTAAGACTTTCATCATAATCAACCAATTGAGTTTGATGAAAACCTTATGCTATAAGTCTTGACTTATAAGTATTCAAGTCTCCATGTATATTTGTTTTCATCCAGAAAACTCACTTGTATCCAACCGATTTGGAGTTTAAGTGGAGGTTCAGCCAATTGCCAAACTTGGTTGTTATACATGAATTGCATCCTTACGTTCATGGCCTCTAGCCATTTGTCCCAATCCAAATTGGACATAACATCTTGGTGTATGGTTAGCCTACAGGGTATAACCACATAGCATCCATTCATGAAATATCCTTATCTTTCAGATGGAACACTAACTCTACCAGATTTGTGAACGTTTTGTGTGTGTTGATCAACCTCTTGATCTTTATCAACAACCTCCTGCTGATTGCTAGTGTCAATCAAATGTGTATCGCCTTGTGGATTTTGATCCTTATCAAGTTCCACAGTTCTATACGTCATTCCTTCCATAAAGGACTTGGTTTCAAGAACCATAGACTTTGGAGCAATAAATACTTCTGATTCGTTGAGTCAAAGAAACGGTATCTTATACAGTCTCTTTGGATTCTAAATGAATACACACTTTCTTTGTCCGGGTCATATTCATAATATGAGCCTTAGAGAGCGATGCGAAAACCCAAAATGATAAAGGTGGTAAGTTCATAGCCATAATAAATTGAACCATATCCAAATAGGGTTCAGTTTCTCCTTTATCTGAATGAAGAGCATAGATAACTATGCGGAGTTGATTTTCTACTTCATTATTGAAGATTTTGAACATTTCAAAAGCTTCATACTTATGTGTCATCAAGTGCACACAATAATAGCGACTGCAATCGTCGGTAACATTAATGAAGTATCTTTCACCAGTCTTAGACATTGTCTTAAAAGGATCATATGCATCCAAATGCATCATTCCTAATTAGTCTTTGGTTCATACTTATCAAATGAAACATTTTCATTTGTTTCCAAAAGACCATTCTTTTGAAGTGTTTGAATCTAATTCTGGTTAATGTGACCAAGGCGACAATGTCAAAGATAGTAATAACTTAAACCCATTTTAAGTTTCTTTATGCTAAATGTGTATCAACGAGTTATAATAGGATGATCTATCATGAACCAATTCATGGATGTCATTAAAAGGCATATCCTTAAAATGATATACATCATTCAAAACTCAATACCATTATTTACAAATTTTGAATCATGATCATATTGTTTTAAAAGGAAACATTAATCATGTTCCTAGTCAAACTAGGTGCATACAAAAATGTTTTGAGAACAACTTCCAAACCATTTGAAGGTCTCAAAATAGAGTTTCCCTTCTTGAAGCGGACATTTCTTTTGAACCCTTTTGCAACAATTGCAAGTATGAGTCTCACATCCGGTATCCAATACCCATGTGATTGAAGAAATGGCTTTTAAAACAGCGTATGAATCATGGAATTGTATTTGAGGTTTGCCCAAAACCCTTCTTGTGTTTCAACTCCTTGAGATAGAAGGGACGATACCCTTTTCATAGTCCTATCTCTCCACACTCAAAGCATGGATCGTTCTCCGTTACCTTAGGCTTCATAAGCTTAGGTTTTGAGGTTTCGCTATAACCTTTGCTTTGACGTATTCCTTTCCTTTAGCAATAATTGCTTTAGGATCGGGATTGGCCACTTCTTATAGCCTCCGTTATTGATTGAGAGAATAGGTAGAACCTCTCTACTTATCCCTGCCTCGGTTGCTTTGAGCATTGCATGAGGTTCACCGATGCTCTTGTCCCATCCGTTCATATTACAGTTTATTATGAATGTCTCAAACCTTTAGTTAGGCAATCAAGGATCAAATCCTTGGCCAACTACTTTGAGACAGGACAGCAAAGCATCTTGAGGCTATCAATATGGCTTTTATCTTAAGGATATATAAGATGATATTGATTGGGTCTTTTCATGTGACATGTATAAAGTGCTTGAACCGTTTCAAAGCAATCTTATTAAAGTTTGTGGAAGGAACATTTCCCTTTTAGATTAACATGTCAAGTGCCCCATGAGGCTCCAAACCCTTTTGGAGTCTGGGAATCATATTCCCAACATGAGATCGGATGCTTGCACAGAATCCTAAGTGTGCTTAACTCAATCGTCAAAAGGCCATAACATCAACAGCGTGGGTTGGTGAGGTATGGGATCGTCAAGGACATAGACCTTTACTCATTCTTGAGAACGATTCTCAAGTTTCAAAATGAGTCCATAAGATAATTATGGTTAGGACTATCCCTCTCGAGAATAGGTCGCAGTGATAGGGAAGGGACGATCGGGGTGGTAGCATTATAGTTAGAGGTCATCATTACAAAATTGACAAAGTTCATATTAGTATTTCTCATAAATTTATTTTAATCGTTAATACCCTTAAATGTCTCATAGACAATTAACAATTAAAATCAGAATCCAACGTTACATTTAAATGATGGTTAGGTGACCTTTATCCCATTATTTAAATTAACAAGGTAGTCGACAGTTGACAATTGCAACCTATTGCAACTTCTAGTCTTATGGGATCGGTTAAACATCATATGTTTAGTCGGCATGTTTAATCCCATCAACACCATTGTACGCCATGCTTCGGTGACCCTAAGCACATGGTTTCCAATTCAAGTCGTCCTACTTACACACACGTGTGAGTTTTTACATATAAGCGGTTAGGTGACCTTTATCCCACAAGTATGTTAGACTCACCTCAAGGACACAAGTTCCCTACAAGTGGTTAGGTGACCTTTATCCCACAAGTAGTTCCCAAGTGATTCGAGTGTCGTGTAAAAGGATGGTGTTAGACTTGTTACCAAAGGGTTTTAAGTTTCCATTAATTTTAGACTTTGAAAACACTATGTACCTTGTAATTGCATGCTTTCAAATACATGGTACCCTATGGTTCTCTTTTAATAAAACCTCTTTTATTTTGAAATCATTAATCCTTTTAATAACCTTTTATTAATTACTTAATGATTTAGAACCATAAAATTCAGCTTGTTATCATAATTTATTTAGATCGTTAAGCATATTCATATATCAAACAATCAACATAAAACAAGCAAGCATAATCATACAAACATATGTGCATAACCATAGCCACTAAGTTGACTACACTTGTTTGCCATCACAAGTGTTGTCATAAGGTCTTTTCCTAAGGATACAACACAACACAAATGATGAGATCTCCAAAGACCCCCACTTGAACTTGCATCCAAATGCTTCAAGTCCATCCTTTGTGTCTTCCTTTTGTGCCTCCTTCCCGAGCATCTTCTTTTACAAAATATATACATCCTAATACATATTTTCTAGTAAAGGAAAAAAATGCTCCTAATCTATTTATTACATTGCCAAATGAATAAATAAATTACAAACCAAATGGAGACACAAAAGAAATTACTACAACCCATAAAGAAAGAATACAATCAACATGACAATTCCATAATCAACCAAACCCAAAACAACCATGGTCAAGGCTATGTTATGCACTAAAATTATGTATCCATATACATCATACTAAGAACCGAAATGAACCCCATTGACCCTAAATTTTCAGCCAACATAAACCAAAAATCTAGGGTCTTTTGTTCAAACAAAACACAATCAACCAAATTGATATCTTTCCTTTCAAGGTTTAATCACTAGCATGTTTGATATAACCTTGAAAGATTGGGGTATCATCAAATCAATACAAAACAGCCCTAAAATTGGTTGTTAAACCTTATATAACCAATTATACAAGAACACATGAAACTAATCATCCACATAACCGGCTCTTGATGCCAATGTTGGGTTTGTTGTACCAAAACAATGTCGTTTAACCATTTTAAACAAGAAAACGCAGCGGAATATGAACTTAATATCCTATTCAATAATCTGAAAATTAAAGTTCATAATATTATTTTAACAAACCCAAAGACATAGGATCATATGTATGGGAATAAACTAGTTATCAAGAAGCAAAAAACACCAAAACAACATCAACATTCTACCTTTATAGGCTGTTGAAGAACCGATTTTAGAGCTGCTGGAAATCGTGATATTGTAGAAGAGGGGGGCAATTTTGGATGGCCAAAACACCAAGGATAGGTGTCCTCAAGTGCACATACCCACAAGCCTTCAAGAAACACCATTTTTGCTAGGGTTTGACACCAAAACGACCATGAAGATGCTGCTGGAACATCCTTCCAGCACCAAATCAAGCATGAAGATGCTGCTAGAACATGTTTCAGCCGAGTGTTTCTTCAAAAGGGAGAGAACCATTCTCTCCTTTGGTCATTCCAAATGTGTGTGAGATGAGAGGATGAAGATGTGTGTGTGTTTCTCTCCAAAGAGACTCAAAAAGGGAAAAGAGTTGCTGGAACTAAAGGGGGGGCCGAACCCTTAGGGTTGCCCACACCTTTTCTTTTATTTTTGCTTAAAAGTCCTTATACATTAACCCTTATTACAACTAAAGATTAACATAAATATATATATATACATAATTAACCTTTTAATTATATAATATGCACACACTTTTATTATTTGATGTTGCTTAACTAATTTAAACAACATTACAAATAATATCCATGAACAAAATATCCTCATAATTTGTTCTTTCTCACATACAATTTATTTAGAAAACCCATTTTCTAAATTGGTGTGATTATTTAATTGCATGATCATATCATCAATTAAATATTAATTGGTGTTTGCTAATCTTGTTATTGGGTATGACCCGACTTGGATCACAACGTACTAACCACATCAATGTTCTATGTGTCTTGGGCATACAGAATCCAACACTAAGCCTATACAAAATGGACTAAATCTATTAATCCTAGACCTAACAATTACTATCTCTGGTTACTGTACTGTGTGACACGTTAGCCGTATCCGATGAGGGGTGTTAGTGATAGTGACCAGCGGCGACTACCCATAAAGCGGAGATCGGTGACCACGTGTAACATCTCGTGTTTCCATCTTAATATATGTACGTTAATAAAATGTGTTAAATGGTTAAATGTGTAGTAAACTTTATGATTGATTATATATTTTGATAGTTACAATTTAATGCATTAAAATTGAAAATATTTTTAGTCATGAAAAATAATAATAAATATTATTATTAACCTTGATCTGACGTAAAAAAACATGAACGTATACAATTTTTACAAAATAAATTAACAAGACCGAGACCCAGCTTACCCCTTGTGGCGTCCCACTTGGGGACCCACCAGCCAAATATCTAGTCAACAAATGATTATTTGGGTTAATTAACCTAATCATTTCTTATTAAAACCAACACTACACTCCATCTTCTCTCCATCGGCTAAACACACCCTTTCTCTCACTTAACTCTCTCTTCTCTCTATCTTCTCTCCCTCAGCTAAACACCACCAAGAACAACGCCGGAATTTTAAAATTTTGATCATCTAATATTTTTTCAAGCTTTAACACCTGATTTCTAGAATCCCATATGAGTTTGGTGCTAGATGTACTGGTTTACCTACCACGGTCGAAGAGTTAGCATAATTTTTATCCTAACTTGTCAACTCTATACTCAAGCATCTTGACACAAATGTTAGGCATGGTAGAGGATGTGGCACCATGGGTGGTTCCAGTTGGGTACTTTATTGGTAATCCCTCTTGAAGTCAAGCTTAGGGTTGTACTTATAAGACATTCCAAGCTTGTAATCCATGCCTTTTTATAGGACCTGAATGTCATCTACACATTAATATATGGATAGAGAAGATGGAATCCGTGATGGCAATTAGACACTATTCTGCTAATCAATGACTGAAGTATGCCACATGTTCTTTCAAAGACAAAGCTTTAAGATAGTGGAATTCACAAGTTTAGAATCTAGGAGATGATGTTGCATTTGGTCTCTCGTGCAACTAGCTAGAGAAAATGTTTCTTAGGGAGTAATGTCCTTGCAACGAGCTACAAAAGGTCAAAACCGAGTTTTGGAACCTAACGATGGAAGGTGCTGACGTTAGAGACTATAGTTCGAAGTTTAATGATCTAGCAAGACTTGTTTCCCGTATTGGTACCCCAGATTTGAGGCATGGTTACATCATAAAATCCTACTACAGTATAGAGAACAATGGCATCAGCTCATTCATTGACTAATGATGCTATATGAAGAGGTGTGTTAGTTAAGAAAGGGAATACAAGAAAGAAGCCCATGGAGAACAAGAGGAAGGTTGTGGAGTCTAATAAGACGCCTATGGAAAACAAGAAGAAGTGGTCTCGAAATTTCAAGAATAAAGCCGGCAATCAAAAGAATCAAAGGGTTGGATTAGGAAAGATGTATGCTACTCACATTCTAGAGGCAAGTTGGCGGGCAGCCAAGGTTTAGCAAGTGCAATCTACATCACGAAGGTAACTACAATGAGAATGTGTGTTCAAGGTGCAACGAGTATGGACATCAAGCTCAAACTTGTTGAGTGAGGTTGGTTGAGAAGCCAAAGAGGACAGGGCGTGGTTGTTTTGAATATGGTGTTGAAGGTAATTATAAGAGGGATTGTCTCAAGCTTAAAGGATCTAGTGCAAGGGCATGGCATTTGAGATGAATACCAAGGAGGCAAGACAGGAACTATCCGTCATTACCGGTACGTTCCTTGTCGACATACATTTCGCATCTATATTATTTGATACTGGCGTTGGTATGAGTTTTTGTATCAAAGAACTTTGAACCATTACTTGGGCTTAGATCTAGTAAATTAGATAAGAAATACATTACCGAGCTTGCCAATGAAAAGATAATAGCAACATGTGATGTAGTTGAAGAGTGCACTATACAATTAGAAGTGATTCCTTTAGCATCGACCTCCTATGTGTTGTGCTTGGTAGTTTTGATATCGTTTCCCGGTAGAACCCTATTTCGCCCAAGTTGTTTCAGAACCGGAAAAAAAGATGCGGTTTTTCGCACAGCTTCTCATGGGCATAGATTAGTTGTTAAAGCATCATGTTGAGGTGTTATCCTACGTGAAGATTATTTGTCTCCCTGCTACACGTGGTGGAACTTTGACTATCCAAGATGATAAACGGAAGCCAACCCTGAAGATCACCAATTTAATAAAGGCATGCATGTATCTTCTTAAAGGGAAACTGAAATATCTAGCCAAGGTGTGATTACTAATTATGAGGAACGAGAAAAAGGTCAAGGATATACGTATAGTGTGAGACTATCCAAATGTTTTCCCTAATGATCTACTGGGTTTATCCTCGTCTTGAAAAATTGAATTTTTAATCAATTTGGTACGAGGGGCCGCTCCTATTGCCCGATCACCAAATCGATTAGTGCCTTCATAAATGCAAGAGTTTTCCAAACAATCACAAGAACTATTGGATAAAGGATTTATAAGACCAAGCTTCTCACCATGGGTTGCACCGGTCTTGTTTGTCAAAAAGAAGGATGGGTCATTCAAAATGTGTATCAATTACCGGGAGTTGAACTAGCTCACTATCATGAATCGATACCAATTACCAAGAATTGATGATTTGTTTGATCAGCTGCAAGGTTCTAGTTTCTACTCGAGATTGATATGTTGTCGGGTTATCATTAGTTGTTGATAAAAAAAGAAGATGTTTCAAAAACAACATTCAGAACAAGTTATGACCATTATGAGTTTCTGGTGATACCATTTTGTTTAACAAATATGTCGGTGTGTTCATGCATCTTATTAATAGAGTATGCAAACCATAATTAGATAAGCTTGTAATTGTATTCTTGATGATATACTAGTCTATTAAAGAACCAATGAAGATCATGAACAACTTTTGAAAATTATCCTTAAGACATTGAGAAAATAGAAACAATCTGAAAAATTCTGAAGTTTGAGTTTTGGATTCAAGAGGTTCATTTTCTCAAACATGTCATCAGCGAAGCATACATGTGGATCAAGCAAAAATGAAAGCATTCAAGAACTGGGAGGCACCTTAGTCTCCGGTCGAGGTACGTTAGTTCCTTTGATTAGTTGGTTGTTATGGAAGATTCATTGGGAACTTCTCCAAGATAGCACAACCATTGATGTTGTTGACTCAGAAGGATAGAAAGTATGACTGTATTGATAAGCAAGAGACAACTTTCATGTTAGATCTAGGAATAATGTATCTAGATAATTTTGAATAGGCTTGGAACTTCAATCAACACTTGTAATGGATGATTGTAATTCATTATTTTGATGTATGCATTATGTATATAGGTTAACCCATATGTGTGTTGATTTATGTATGATTGCAGGTAAAAAATTGACCTTGGTCAATTTGTGAAATTAACTAAGTGTAAGAAACATTTACGGACATTTTTGTTCTTCAATAGATATGTTTCTTACAAAAACAATCATCCAAAGATCTTCTACGGATGAACAACCAGCTCTAAAGTTCAAGTGAAGAGACCTTCGAAAAAATAGAGTATCTTCGGAAGAACAAAGTACCTTGAGAAGAACATAATATCTTTGGAAGAACAAAGTATATTCGAAAGAACAAAGTATATTCGGAAGAACAAAGTAACTTCACAAGAACAAAGTACATTGGATGAACAAAGTATCTTCGAAGAACAAAGTATCTTCGGAGGAACAATGTATCTTCTGATAAAGAAGATAGTTTCGGAAGAAAAAAGTATATGTTCATACATGTGTACCTAGTTTAGGCGCTTAATGTAAAATGTTTGTCATGTCTTACATATATGTAATGAATGAGTTGAATGAAATGAAATATGTGATTGATGTTTATGATGTTTAATGTTTCATTGTTTATTGTGTAATAAAGCATATTGAATAACTATATAGGTTTGTGGTTGTTTACATAGTTCTTAGACAATAATGATTGAGAAACGTGTTCAAACTTAATCGTATGAAGTCTTCATGCGAATGGACCATGCTAATGGACCATAGGCATGAATACTTCATGCTAATGGACCAGTCGCATGACTGAACCAGGAGACTAGATCAGTCGTATGATTGAGACATAAGATTGGCTTAGTCGCACGACTGAATCTTCAGTCATGCGTATGAATCAATCGCATGATTCAGTGGCACGACTGAACCATGCTAATTGTTCAATCGTCAGAATAAAAAATCCTAGCCTATATATACCACCTAATTCGTGGAAAAACGTAACACTTCAAGAATTTCGACTCACTTTTGTACCCTAGCCGTCCAGAGACTCCAGAGAACCTATTCCAACTTCATAGTTTGTAGTTGATCCCGTTCTAATTATTCTTAACGTTTCTTTAATCGTTAGATTGATCTGAACTGCGTTCTCGCTGATTGGATCACCAATCAAATAGAATTCCACACTATTTGATCTGGTTTCACGTATTATCAGTTAGTACTTCGTACATACATGATGCTAACAAGTGGTATCAGAGCTTTGGCTCTAGATTTTGGGTGTGATTCGATTAGTTTCGGTGTAAAAATCACGTTTTTCATTCAAAAGAGTCAACTTTTTTATTAAGACATTGTTTTCGACGTCTCCAGGTGCACAAGTTTACATTTTTTGGCATACGGCGGATAAGAGTTCTTGAAAAATCGTGGTTTTGTGTCAAAGTAACAAAAACCTTTGAATTTTCAAAAACAGCAGCCATCGGTCACACGATTGACTCAATCGCACAACTGAACACAATCGCACCTCCCGTACGCATGATTGAACTCAGTCGCTCATCCATTCGTACGACTGAACATCTTCATTTTTCTGTATCCAATCGCATACTCCATACGCATGACTGAATCCAATCGCACGATTGATTTATTCGCACCTCTTATTCACATGACTGAGTCATCCGCATTGGCCATCTGCATTTGTCTAATCGCACGATTGACTCATCCGCATTTGTTCAATCACACGAGTGACTCATCCACATTAGTCCAATCGCACGAGTGACTCATTCACACAAGTAAATCAGTTGAGTTCTAAAGTTCAAAGTTAAGAGATGGAAGATCAATTCTTTGCATTTACTGTTGGTAGGGACTCACGGATCCAAAACCTTTTGCTTCTGGAAAATGAGATTGGGAATCATAACAAACCACCTAAACTTATAACGTTAGATGATTACCCATAATGGAAGCAAGGATTTGAGATCTATCTTAATAGAGTTGATCCCAACCTTTGGAAATCTATTGAGACAGGTTATAGTATGTCAGTTGGTGTTGATGGTGTTAAACTAACCTTGGGTGGGATGACTGATAGCCAAAAAGCAAAGTATAATGCAGAAAAGAAGGTCTATGCCCTGTTGACTCAGTCAATACCCAAAGACATATTCTGGCCGATAAAGATTAAGAGCAGGTGGATGAGAATGAACTAGAGAGAATGGATATTATGTTGGGTTTGGCGAGTGCTGTCAGGATAGCGAAGAAGTTTGTGAAGAAGAAGGGACAGAACTTGATAGCCATAAAAGATACAACCTTTGGATTCGACAAAACCAAAGTTACCTGCTTTAACTATGGAGAAAAGGGTCACTTCAAACGTGAATGTGTAAAGCCCAAGAAGACAGTTAACGGGAATCCATTCTCGTCTTTTAACCATCAAGACAAACTGACGAGTGGAGCTACCTCGTCAAGCAAAGAGACTAAGGCCTTGACTGCTCAGGTGACGAAGGACAGGATTGGACCTTCAGTTTTGTGTTTCCGGGTGAATCGAACATTTCCAATGTCGAGGGTTTGGATGATGACACTGCGAGTGAAAGTGAAATCGCAGTTGAACTAGTGATGTAAGATAATGAACAGACTACGACTGTGGCCGGTCACCTGATCGAAGAATATCTCAGAACGACATGTTCAGAATCTCCGGCATCTGAAGAGTCAAACTCTGCACTAATGGCTGATTCAACCTAATCTTCACAGGTAAGTACCAAAGACCAACTCTTTGAAAATCATGCTTGTAATGAATGTAACAAGTTTAGAGAAAGCATAGATTTAAATTTTTCTAGGTTATTAGACAAAATTGATAGCTTAGTAAATGACTTACAACTATGCACAGAAGCTTATCGGATTTTAAAACAAAATGAGCACAATTATAAAGAGAAAATAGAACATTTAAATAAACAACTAAGGGAAACCGAAGTTGTTGCTTTTAATCAAGCCAATGACATAAAGTTCTACTTGAACTCCCTGGAAGAAACTAAAAAAGAAAAGGTAGTTTTAGAAGTCGAAGTCAACTCATTAAAACAAAAACTATACAGTTGGACCAGTTCTTCTCACATAGCTCAACATTTAGTGAAAGAACGAAATAACGGGGATGGGTTGGGTTACAAAGTGGTTCCACCACCACATGAGATATTTTTAATTGCTAAATGTAGACCAGTAAATAACAATCATATTAAGGATCATGTGGTGTGCACACCTCTAGTTAGTGATCCAGATTCCACGAGTAAACCGGTAGAATCTGTCACTAAGCAGAAGGAGGCCTCTTTTAAATCTAAAGGTAAGATGCCTGTTGTGAATTTGGAAGCATAGTTTGAAAAGGTTAATGTAAAGTTAGGTTCAAACATGTCTATTTCTAAACCCAAAATGACCAAACCAGTTAACCAACCACGTGCTCCATGTCATAGTACAAATAAACAAAAGGCTAAAGATGTTAAAACCATTCAAACAATGAATTTTGTTAAAGAAATTAAAACATCTAAACAAGAAGTGTCCATACCCAACCAGACTCAAGTCACACCAGTATCACACACTTCCCCTCAAAGAAAATTTTCCTAACATGTAGAAGGTATATCATGCTACAAGTATGGAAAGAGAGGACACATCACTTGTCATTGTCCTTATTATCAGACAACAAGAAAGAAAATTAAACTTCATGATACAAAATAGTTTTCTTCTAAAAGGAGCTCTATTACTCCACCAAAAAGATGTAATGAACCTAAAGTTCAAACCGTAAGCCGGACGTCTGTTTATCACAAACAGGCCTTACACAAAACTGGCTTGTGGAAAGAAAAATCAAGTCCAGTGTTCTGATACTGAGAACATTAAGAAGAACGATATGCCATCACCCTCAAATGGATAGTGGGTTGAGTTCATGATGTGTGATTCCTTTGGGTCACCCAAGCCAGTTAAGGCTTGGGTCCCAAACCTAAACTAATAATTTCCTCTGAATGTGCAGGGTGTCCGTTACAGTGCTACCGCAAACACCTGGATTGTTGATAGTGGGGCGTCTAGGAACATGACCGGGAACCTGTCTCTCCTTTCAAATGTCAAACAAATTAAAGGGGGACATGTCTCATTTGCTAGAAATAAAGGAGGATATATCACCGCCCAAGGCGAAGTGGGAAATAAGAAAGTCAAGTTTGACAAGGTCAACTATGTTCAACAATTACAAAATAACTTGCTTTTTTATCCTAGATTTGTGACAAAGGGTTTAAGGTTGTTTGTGACAACAAGCCCAGATTTTTGACAAAGGGTTCAAGGTTGTTTATGAAAACAAGAAGTGCTATGTGTTGAAGAAGGATTACATCATCCCGAAGGACCAAATCCTAATGTCAGCTTCAAGATATAATTACTTATATGTCTTGGATCTATCAAAGGTCTCTACAACCGGTCATCAAGTTCAATGCTTCTTCTCAAAGGCAACTGAGAGGGACTAAATCTCCTGGCATAGGAGAACGGCACACATAAATCCACGGAAGATGAATCATCTGATTCAGAATGATTTAGTAAATGGAGTTAATGTTAACAACTTTCAACTTTCGAATTTTTGTGTAGCATCTAAGAAAGGCAAATAGACCAAGAAGTCTCACAAGGGAAAGAAAGTAAATTCTATTGAATTGCCTCTCGAACTTCTACCTATGGATCGGTTTGGTCCTTTGAGCGCCAAGAGCATCACTGGTGATCTGTACTCTTATGGAGACACTGATAACTACTCCAGATTCTCTTGGGTAATGTTTCTGCAATCCAAATCAGAAACATTTGAATCGTTCAAAAAGCTGGTGACCACATTGAAATCTCTTCAAGCTGAAAGTACGTCAGATTTGCTCAGACGACATCATAGAATTCAAGAACCTATGGATGGAGTCATTCCTCAAAGAGAAATGAATTGCTGATCGGTTCACATCTGCCTACACTACACAAATGAACAGAGTTGCTGTACGGAAGAACAGGAGCTTGATAGAGACATCACGAACGATGCTAGCAAACTCGAATCTGCCCATCCAATTTTGGAATGAGGCAGTTGCCAATGCATGTTACACCCTAAATCGAGTCTTGGTGGTCAAACGTCATAGTAAAACGTGTTACGAATTGCTCCAACGACATAAACCTAATCTAGAGTACCTCGAACCATTTGGCGCACCATGTACGCTGCTAAAGAAAATTCAGTGAGGCAAGTTCAGTGAAAAGGCTGAAGAAGGAATTTTTCTAGGATACAACATACCGAATAAGAGAGTTTACAACAACTTAACAGGTCAAGTAGAAGTGTGGTACAATGTCGACTGTCACACCCCGGGCCCATGTAGGGTGGGACGTCCTAGACTAGCAACAATATATGGCAGCGGAAACAAACCATTACATGAGCTCAAAGGAGAGAATATCACATGGCATTAAAAGTATTCAAAAGATACCAGGGCTAGAAACAGATCCAGCCCTCAAAAGACTTAAACAACCAACGTAGAAACAAATTTGTATTTGCTCAACAGAAATGTAAAATTGTTCAAATTGTTCATTAAGTAAAATAAGCCAATGCCATGGTCATGGGGATAAGTCTAGGTCTTCACAACACCTAGGATCTCTTCATAATTACCTAAAACATGCTTAAAAAGAAATTTGTGTCAACTAAAAAGTTGGTGAATTCGAGTGCTTAATGTTAAAAATATAACAAAAAGGACTTAACAAAATCCTCATTTTATAAAAAGAAATGAATCATAGTTTCAACATTGTGGGAGAATCATAACCAACCCTGCACTCAGTCCCTAGCCTCTTCTAAAGTTGTGTTTAACTAGTTATTCTTGAATGAAGATGTAAGCCCCAAACCAATGTACCATACCTGCCCGGATGGTTCACCATAGTTTCTTAACAAAACCTATCACATGCCACAAACGACCCCTCAGGTACTTAGTGGGGTACCCTTCCTAGAATGGAAGCCACTGTGTGTGGGGGATTCCCTAAATAGATCTATCCATATAAAACAAGCGGTTCACTAAAGAATTAATGATCATGATATAAGTATGAGCAGGTAACCATAAATCCCACATACAATCACCAAGTAAAGCACAAATATAGTTCACAAATAACAGAGCATGTTTCACCCCAAAGCAGTAGTAAAAAGGGGATCACTATAACTCACCTTAGGTGTTAAACCAAAAATAATTCTTCGTGCGCTGGGAATGTCGCAAGTCTAGCACCCTAACATGAATATATTAAGTGGTAAGCTACTGCTCTAAGGTTATTTAAGATGCAACAAGTGTGTCAAAAATTTAGTTGTCGCATAAGACTTTGATTCCGTGAGAGTTTGTATGAAAAGTTTCCCATATAATTTGGGATTTTACACCATTAAGTTAAGGATATAAAGTCAATATGCTGTTCAAGTGATTATTAGTCTCATAAGAGTCGGTTATAAAGTTTGTAAAATTTTACAGCTTAGTCCCTCAAGTTTCAAAATTGACAGTTTCTACAATCAAGTTTGGTTTCTTACTCTTTATGACCATTAAGACAAAAACTCAGGTTCTTAGAGTAAAACTTGACTTATTATTGAGTAAGTGTTCCAAATTTTCATAATATGGATCCGGTTTAAAACCTATGCGTTTAACGTTCCTGGTTGCGGTAAAACCGAAGAGTTTTAACGGTTAATTAAGGATTTTCATAAATTTGAGTCTTGGACCAGTAGGTATCTTCTTAAGGACATTTTTCTAAGTTTCAAGCCCTTTAATTGTGAAATTTTGCCTCTAATAGTTGAAAGCCTTGTTTTTACGTTTAACCCGTTAAAACACATTTAACCATTAAAAGCTAATTTGACCTATATTTAAAATCCTTTATGTCTTTTAGCACTTAACTTGCTGAAATGACATGGTTTTTATAAATCTTAGCTTTAAACAACTTTTTCTTCTTCGATTTTCCATAAAAAGGACACTCGGTTAATACTCGTTTTTAGTTAAAACTCCATTTAACTTACCTTTCTGACCATTTAAATTACCCATTGACTCCAGAACACATTATTAACCATTAATAAGCCTGGAATACTTTTTAAGATGGTTAATCCATGTTTTATTATTTTCAAAGTTGTTTTACCGTGTTTCGGGTCCCGAGAATGAGTAAAGTGGGTCTAATCTTAACATGTCTTTAATTTCCAGAGATTAAGCATTTATTACATACTTAATATTCCTCAAAAATTTCTGAAATCATGTCCCAAACTCACGGCTAGGTCACCCAATACAACAATGAACCATCAAGTTAGTGATTTAGCCATAACCGACCATAACACATGTGTAAATCATTATAACTTGAGCTTAAACATTACCAAAACCTCATTTAACTTTGATATCAGATTATTCTGGTGTTCCAATGTCGTTCATGTGTAGGTTATGAACCTTGGTTGTGAGGGTTTTCAAACAACTGTTTAAAATATTGTTATTTCATGTGCAAAGAGGGTTTTCAAGGTGTAGCCCATGCAACAACCACATATTCGAGTTATATAACCTTTTGTAACTTTCAAAACAGGTTATTAGGAGTCCATTAAACCACTAGCAAGCAGATTAGAAGTTTTGCTTTCAAGGGTTACAAGATTTACAAGTTAGATGGTACAAAACAACCAAAAAGAGGGTTTTCATGGTGGAAATCGGTTTCCACCTCAAGAATGACCAATATCACATGTGAGATACCTTTTGTGAAGTTGAAAGCTCCTGAAGAACAAGATGATGGTGTCGGGTTTCTGGTACAACAAAGAGACGAGGTGTGTTTAAAAGAAAAGTGAAGAAAACACATGAAATGTCCATCTTTGGGTGACATGAAGCTTACACTTGGTATTGTTCATTTTGGAGAGTGTAGATGGTCGAGAGTGGTCTGGGAATCCTTGGAAAAGGTTGGAGAAACTCGAACAACTACTGTAGGATCTCGGACTCGCAAGAATCAAGCACCAATCTTCACAAAATGGCACATTCTAGCTTGTTTGAGCTTGGCCGATGGATGTATGGTGTTGTTTTTCGAATATGGGGCTGCAATGGTGTTCAAAACCATGGTGTGTGTGTGTGTTTTTGTGGAATGAAACCGAGAGAAGAGAGTGAGAGAGTGAGAGAGGTGGGAATGCTTGTATGAATGGGGAGTGGAGGATTGAAGGTGGTGGTGTGTAATGGTGTAGAAGTGTGGTGATTGGGGGAGAGGGGGGCGGCCGAGATCAGGCTTTTTGTGGGGGTTAATATTTGAATTTTAATTGTAAAATAATTTTTAACTGGCATAATTTTGTATTGTTGTATAGAATATTAGTTGGTAGATGTTGTTAGTTGTGGTGTCTTGTGCATGTCCATGCATGCATGAACCAAGAATTTACAAGTGTGTATGTATGCACAAATTTTATTGTTTCGCTAATAAATTGATTTCGTAGTAAGGGTGACTAATTGACTTTCTCGAAACACTAAGTTCAAAAAGTAAAACTCATATTAACTAAAAGTCACTAAAATCACATAAAATCATAAAATGGAACAAATAGCAAAAGATGATTCTAAAATCACTAATAGAGTTAGATTGTTTCTATTATTAGTACTCATAAGACGGGTAATGATGCAAGTAGGTTAGGGTTAGAATAACGTCCTGGAGCATGGTTGTCACATTCTCCCACCGTTTAGGAAATTTCGTCCCGAAATTTTAGCTTCAATTAGAATCTGAATGGGTGGGTTTGAAGAGGTGTGGATACTTCTTCCTCATCTCATCTTCACTTTCCCAGGTGAATTCAAGTCCTCGTATTGAGTTCCATCTAACCTTGACCTTGGGTATGCAGCTCCGCCTGAGTTGCTTGACCAAGCGGTCCGTGATCTCCATGGGCTCCTCCACGAAGTTTAGCTTGTCATTGATTCTTGCTTCATTCAATGGTAGTTCTAGGGTTTTGTCTACCATGCACTTCTTCAAGTTCAACACATGGAAGGTGTGGTGTATGTAGCTTAACCTCTGAAGTAGATTCAATTTGTAAGCCACTGGGCCAATTCTTGCCAGTATTTCAAATGGTCCAATGTATCTCGGGCTTAACTTTCCTCTCTTTCCGAACCTCACGGTTCCCTTCCATGTGCTACCTTTAGCATTACTTTTTGTCACCTACTTGAAACTCTAAAGGTTTCCGTCTCCTATCAGCGTACTTCTTTTACCGATCTCTAGCTGCCCTTAGTCATTCCTTAATTTTAAAAATCTTGTCAGTGGTCTCCAACACAATGTTGGGTCCTATTACTTGGCTATCACCTATCTCATTCCAGCTTAATGGTGATCGGCATTTCCTGCCATATAGAGCCTCATACGGAGCTGCGTTGGTACTTGCGTGGTAACTATTATTATAGGCGAATTCCACCAAATGGAGATGGTTGTCCCAGTTTCCAACAAACTCAATAATGCAAGCTCTTAAAATATCCTCCAAAGTTTGAATGGTTCTCTCACTCTGACTGTCGGTTTGGGTGGTACGCGGTGCTTAGATCCAAACGGGTTCCTAAAGCCTGCTGGAATGATTTCCAAAAACAAGAAGTGAAACGGTTATCACGGTCGGATATGATCGACAAAGGCACTCCATGCCTAGTTACTATCACATCGACATATAGTTGGGCCAATTTCATCAAGTCGTAGTCTTCTAGAATTGGCAAAAAGTGACCTAACTTCGTTAGCCTATCCACTATCACCCAAATAGCATCATGGTCTCTAAATGTTCTGGGTAACTTTGTAAAAAAATCCATCGTGTCGTTATCCCATTTCGATTCTAGGATTTCGGGCTGTTGTAACATTCCTGACGGTTTTTGATTTTTAGCTTTTACCATGGTACAGGTTAGACATTTCCCAACATAAATAATGATTGATTTCTTGATTACAAGACACCAAAAAAGTGCCTTTAGATCTGGGTACATTTTATCACTTCCAGGGTGAACCGAGTACCTAGACTTGGGGGCTTCGTCGAGGACTACCTCTCGAATTCATCCGTGCTTCGGCACCAATTTTCTCCCTTCGTACTTCTATGTACCATCATCCCCTGTGTCAAATTGCTTTTCCATTACGTTTAACCCTTCTTCTTTTAACCTTTCTTCCTTTAATGCTTCATTTTGAGCTTCTTTTCAGTTTTGTTATAAGGTTGGTATACATACTCATCCTTAAGGCTCGTACACGAAGAGGCTTTTCTCTCTCCTTTCTGCTCAAAGCATCTGCCACAACATTGGTCTTACCGGAATGGTAACGTATTCGCATTCGTAGTTGTTGAGCAGCTCGACACATCTTCTCTTACGCATGTTTAGCATCTTTTTTTCAAGAATGTGTTGCAAACTTCTATGGTTAGTGTAGATGATGCACTTCGTGCCATAGAGGTAGTGCCTCCACATTTTGAGAACAAACACCACAGCACCCAATTCCAAGTCATGCATCATATAGTTCTTCTCATGATCGCTCAGCAGTCTACATGCATAAGCAATCACCTTGTTGCGTTGCATCAGTACACATCCCTGTCCTTGACGCGAAGCATCACAACAGACCACGAAATCTTCTACTCCTTCTGGAAGAGCAAGGATAGGTGCATTGCACAACTTCTCCTTAAGCATTTCAAACGCTTCATTCTGCTCTTGTTCCCACACAATGGTTGTGTTCTTCTTTGTTAGTGCGGTCAAGGGTTGCACTATGCGCGAGAAGTCTTTTATAAACCGTCGGTAGTATCCAGCCGGCCCTAAGAATTGCGTTATCTTCGTGGGAGTTTGAGGAATCTTCCAATCCTTTATAGCCTCAATCTTGGATGGGTCGACTTGAATCCCATTCTCATTTACCACATGCGCTAAGAATTGAATCTTACGCATCCAGAATTCGCATTTAGAGAATTTGGCATATAGTTGTTCATTCTTGAGTAATTCAAGAATTAGCCTGAGATGCTTCTCGTGCTGGTCCTTACTATGGGAGTAGATCAGTATGTCATCCATAAACACGATCATAAACTTGTCGAGATAAGGGCGGCAAACGCGGTTCATGAGGTCCATGAACGCTATTGGTGCATTAGTCTGACTAAATACTCATATTCTCCAGACCTAGTTCGAAAGGCCATTTTGGGTATGTCCTCTTCTTTTATCTTTAGTTGGTGGTAACCTGACCTCAAATCTATTTTGGAGAAATAACTTTCTCCTTGTAGTTGATCAAATAGGTCATCTATTCTTGTAAGAGGGTAACAGTTCTTTATGGTCAGCTTGTTCAATTCTCTGTAATCAATGCACATTCGTAGGGTTTCGTCTTTCTTTTTCATGAACAGTACCGGGGCACCCCATGGAGAGACACTCGAACATATGAATCCCTTGTCAAGTAGTTCTTGAACTTGCACCATCAGTTCCTTCATTTCAGGAGGGGCGAGTTGGTACGGTGCCTTGGCTACTGGTGCGGCACCAGGCAGTAAATCTATCTAGAATTCAACTTGTCGATTTGGGGGAGTCCTGGTAGGTCTTCTGGAAACAATTCTGGGTATTTGGAAACAACGGGAATATCTACAATCTTCTTCTCCTTTTGGGTCTTCATCACATAGACTATGAAAGCTGGGCATCCCTTCATTAAGCTCTTGGTAGCTTTTAAGTGGGCTATCATGGGTTATTGGGTGTTACTCATTTCACCTTGTACCATTAACACTTCCTTGTCGCTCAACGGTATCTTGAGTAGGTGCTCATCACATATGATTTCGACTCTATGCTTAGCTAGCCAGTCCGTACCACAACCACATTGAATCCTTCTAACTTAATAGGCATCATTTATCCGAAATGTATTTCCTTTTAGATTTAGCAAGCGTCCTTGATAACTTCATTAGTTTCTAAAATGTTACCGTCAGCTAATTCTACAGTGAACGTATCGGTTAAGGTACGCGTGTCTAAGTCAATCAAAGGCCTAAAAGTACTAGAGACAAAACTAGCAGTCGCTCGAGTGTCGAACAGAATAGTAGCAGGATGGTTGTTTTCAAGGAACATACCGTTAACCACATCAGGTTCCCTACGAGCTCCAGCTGGGTCCATAACGAATGCTCTTCCCTTTGGCTTGTTGTGCTTGACATCCTTGTCTCTACCAGCTTAGGACACTTGTTCCTCATGTGCCCTAGATCCCCACATTCATAGCATTGTTTTCTTGGTGCGTAAGTATAGTCCATGATTAAATGACCTATACTCTTGCATCTGAAACAGGGCATCGGGTTACATTCCCCTTGATTTTTTTGTTTGCACTTGTTGCAAAATGAGCTTGTCCCCGAGTATAGTTTCTGGGTCTTGTTTCCCTGATCATCGCGCCTCGCACCTTCAAAACTCTTCCTACCTCACCCGCTACTACTTCCAACCGCTCTCTTTACTTCAAACCACTTTCTTTTCTCACCAACAGATTTCCTCTTCTTATCAGCCCTAGCTTGCTCAGTCCATCCAACCCTAACTAAGTCATTAGTCAAACTGCTGGTAAGCTCAACCACAACTTGTAGGGTTAAAGGCTGGGAGGAGCGGACCATTCCCCTAAATCTTGGGTGTAGCCCCCAGATGGATCGTGCTACACCTTTAGATTCGGGTGTCACCATATGGGGAACCAATCGGGATAGGGCTAAGAAACGATTGATATATTCCGTGTAGTTGGGACCTTTCATTTCCAGACTTAGGAATTCTGCCTCTAGTTTCTTGAGTTGATTGATGGGGCAATACTTGCTCGTCATCAGTTCCCTGAATTCGGTCTAACTCATTCGGTTAGCCACATTTCTTCCACGGGTTTGAGTAACCGACTTCCACCATTCAAGAGCTGATCCCTTAAGGGATTGGGATGCGAACCTCACCATATGATCCATCTTGCACTCGCTAATGTCCAAGACAGCTTCCATTTCATCAATCCATCTGTACGTCTCTATAGCACCCTTGGTGCCGTAGAAGTCCTTAGGCTTACATGCCATGAAGGTTTTATAGGAGCATCCGTTCTTTAGTGCCTCAGCTTCCTCGTCGTGGCCCTCGTCGTTCCCTTACCGATCATTACCATTAGTATTATTTCGATCAGCATTGATTTGAGCGATAATGGTCGGAATGGCATTCGCAAGTTGTTTTGCTACAAGGTTAGCAATTCTCTTGTCATTTTCTTGATTAGCATTTTCCCTGCGGGGAGTTCTTGGTGGGGTCGGTTGTTTCCAGTTTGTCCGGCTTCCTCACGGCAGACCCTAGTGGCTCCTCGCCGCCCAAATCATATTCCTCTCCGAGTTGGCATTCTGATAGTATCACAAATAGATTCGTTTAGCATATCAAATTTTTTTTCGAATAACTCATGCATCAATACCCAATTACACCTTGCCTCGGGATGAGGGATCATCACGTGTATATATATACAACCCACTAAGTGATTCTTACAAGGTCCAATTCAAAGCATATCATAACAGTTAGACAATCAATCAGAAAGGGGCACAAACCAATTACAAAGCACAACACAACTATTGCAATTCAATATAAGTAGTCCAATAACCTAGCATCCAAACAAACAGTTCATAGTTAAATAGAGATAGTATTATCATCTAGCAAAGTTGAATCAGAGTCAAGCTCTTACAAGTTGGAAGGTGCCATCACCCCCATATTAATATAATAATAGTATGAAATAATAATTTGAAATAGTTTCCTTCAACTATCTAAAGACAGATAATTCCGCTTCTTACCCCTACTCTCACATCCACTCTTTTCTTCAGTCATCCAAACCATCCTGAGCTCTTCTTTCTCTGCTCCTGTTCCAACCGCTGCACCCCATATGTAGCCATCATAGCCTAGAATTGAACAAACTGGGAGGTCCGGTGGCGTGTTGAAGAGTCAACTCGTGACAATGAACGGTCTTCAAGATCTCATATAGTGTTGCATGAGAAGGTCCTACGTTGCTTGCCTGGCGGCTTGACTGGGAGTACCTATTACCAGCCAGTACGCTAGGGCCATCATACATGTTGTGCCTTGATGGCATCAGGTGTTCATCACGTGGGTCAAATAGCGGAGGTGCCGGTATCGGAGTCCTAATAGGTGGTGGAGGAGGTGGCATCCTAAAGGAGACTGAGGGTCCTGGCCTAGCACTCTTGCGTGGATGGGTGATAACACGTGCACCCCTATTCCCTATAGGTGGGATGGGTGAGTGGGTAGAAGCAGCTACGTGAGGAGAGTGGGAGCGCATCCGGTTTCTAGAAGGTGATGTGAAGGAAGAGTCCTCACAAGCTTCAGTGTCATCTGACGTGATGGATATCCATCCTGGATGTCCGCACCTCCCGAGATATGCCTCATACTATGTCTGAGGCTTCACCCTTCTAAGGCTCCCAATAGGAGTAGTCTCATTAATAGGGTGAGTAAGCGTCTTACCTTTATCAGCCATAGCCGTTGTGTCTTGTAAGGAACACATCATGAGTAATTTGGTTTCTCATAGCTCATAATTATAATAATAGTACTAGTAATAGTAGTGATGGAAGTAGCATCTGTTATTCCAACATATCATTGTCCGTGTTACCCAAATCAATAGTCTCTTTAAATAGTATCGGATAACATAGTTCATTATAGAAATCATTTAAATCCTCTTTTTAAAATAAGTTTCAAAATCATCAATGTTAATAAGAAAAAGTCCAACCATTACCTAAAGGTCCGCGATGGAAATTACGCATCCGGTAAATTCATGATTATGTTGATCAAGTGTAATCATCAATTTAACCAACCCGATCATCCTAACACTTCCCACAAGGACAATCCTAGGGTATAGGGTTGTAGCCTAGGGTCTACTATGGTATTCCCGACTTCTCTACAACCTCTGGTTCTAATACCAATCTGTCACACCCCGGGCCCACATAGGGTGGGACGTCACAGACTAGCAACAATATACAGCAGCGGAAACAAACAATTACAAGAGCACAAAGGAGAGAATATCACATGGCATTAAAAGTTTTCAAAAGATACCAGGGCTAGAAACAGATCCAGCCCTCAAATTGTTATACAACCAACGTTGAAACAAATTTGTATTTGCTCAACAAAAGTAAAATTGTTCAAACTGTACATTAAGTAAAATAAGACAATGCCATGGTCATGGGGATATGTCTAGGTCTTCACAACAGCTAGGATCTCTTCATAATTACCCGAAACATGCTCAAAAAGAAATTTGTGTCAACTAAAAATTTGGTGAATTCAAGTGCTTAAAGTTAAAAAAAGGACTTAACAAAATCCTCATTTTATAAAAAGAAATGAATCATAGTTTCAACATCATGGGAGAATCATAATCAACCCTTCACTCAGTCCCGGTTGGCCTCTTCCCGAAGGAAGATCTGAGCCCCAAACCAGTGTACCATACCTGCCCAGAAGGAAGACCATAGTTTCTTAACAAAACCTGTCACATGCGACAAATGACCCCTGAGGATCTCAGTGGGGTACCCTTCCTTGAATGGAAGCCATTGTGTGTGGGGGATTCCCCAAATAGATCTATTCATATAAAACAAGCGGTTCATGAAAGAATTAATGATCATGATATAAGTATCAGCACGTAACCATAAATCCCACATACAATCACCAAGTAAAGCACAAATATAGTTCATAAATAAAAGAGCATGTTTCACCCCAAAGCAATAGTAAAAAGGGGATCACTACAACTCACCTTAGGTGTTAAGCCAAAAATAACTCTTCGTGCGCCGGGAATGTCGCAAGTCTAGCACCCTAACATGAATATATTAAGTGGTAAGCTACTACTCTAAACTTATTTAAGGTGCAACAATTGTGTCAAAAATTTAGTTGTCGGATAAGACTTTGATTCCGTGAGGGATTGTATGAAAAGTTTCCCATATAATTAAGGATTTTACACCATTAAGTTAAGGATATATGGAAAATATCCTATTCAAGTGATTATTCATCTCATAAGAGTCGGTTATAAAGTTTGGTAAAATTTTACACTTTAGTCCCTCAAATTTCAAAATTGGCAATTTCTACCCTCAAGTTTGCTTTCTTACTCTTTATGACCATTAAGACAAAAAATCAGGTTCTTAGAGTAAAAATTGACTTATTATTAAGTGTTCCAAATTTTCAGAATATGGATCCGGTTTAAAACCTATGCGTTTAACGTTCCCGGTTGTGGTAAAACCGGAGAGTTTTAACGGTTAATTAGGATTTTCATAAATTTGAGTCTTGGACCAGTAGGTATCATCTTAAGGACATTTTTATAGGTTTAAAGTCCTTTAATTGTGAAATTCTTCCTCTAATAGTTGAAAGCCTCATTTTTATGTTTAACCCGTTAAAACGCGTTTTCAACCGAATTTGACCATTTAAAAGCTTATTTGACCGATATTTCAAATCCTTTATGTCTTTTAACACTAACTTTCTGAAATGAAATGGTTTTTATAAATCTTAGCTTTAAACCCCTTTTTCTAGGATTTTTCTCAAAACGACACTCGGTTAATACACGTTTTTAGTTAAAACTTCATTTAACTTACCTTTCTGACCATTTAAATTACCCATTGACTCCAGAACACTTTATTAACCATTACTAAGCCTGGAATACTTTTTAAGATGCTTCAAATCCAAGTTTTATTATTTTTAAAGTTGTTTTACCATGTTTCGGGTCCCGAAAATGACTAAACTGGGTCTAATCTTAACATGTCTTTAATTTCCAGAGATTAACCGTTTATTACATACTTAATATTCATCAAAAATTTCTGATATCATGTCCCAAACTCACGGCTAGGTCACCCAATATAACAATGAACTATCAACTTAGTGATTTAGCCATAACCGACCATAACACATGTGTAAATCATTATAACTTGAGTTTAAATATTACCAAAACCTTATTTAACTTTAATATCAGATTATTCAGGTGTTCCAAAGTCATTCATGTGCAGGTTATGAACCTTGGTTGAGAGGGTTTTCAAACAAGTGTTTAAATAGTGTTATTTCATGTAGAAAGAGGGTTTTCAAGGTGTAGCCCGTGCAACAACCACATGTTCGAGTTATATAACCTTTTGTAACTTTCAAAACAGGTTATTAAGAGTCCATTAAACCATTAGCAAGCAGATTACAAGTTTTTCTTTCAAGGATTACAAGATTTACAAGTTAGATGGTGCAAAACACCCAAAAAGAGGGTTTTCATGGTGGAAATCGGTTTCCGCCTCAAGAATGACATATATAATGTGTGAGATACCTTTTGTGAAGTTGAAAGTTCCTCAAGAACAAGATGATGGTGTCAGATTTATGGTACAACAAAGAGAGGAGGTGTTTTTAACAGAAGAGTGAGGAAAACACATGAAATGAGCATCTTCGGGTGACATGAAACTTACACTTGGTATTGTTCATGTTTTGGAGAGCGTAGATGGTCGAGAGTGGTCGGGGAATACCTGGAAAAGGCTGGAGAAACTCGAACAAGTGCTGTAGGATGTCGGACTTGCAAGAATCAAGCACCAATCTTCACAAAATGGCACCTTCTCGCTTGTTTGAGCTTGGCCGATGGATGTATGGTGTTGTTCTTCGAATATGGGGCTGCAATGGTGTTCAAAACCATGGTGTGTGTGTTTTTCTGGAGAGAAACCGAGAGAAGAGAGTGAGAGAGTGAGAGAGTGATAGAGGTGGAAATGCTTACATGAATTGGGAGTGGAGGGTTGAAGGCGGTGGTGTGTAGTGGTGTAGAAGTGTGGAGATTGGGGGAAAGGGGGGCGGCCGATTTGCTTTTTGTGGGGGTTAATATTTGAATTTTAATTGTAAAATAATTATTAAGTGGTATAATTTTGTAGTTTAGTATAGAATATTATTTGGTAGATGTTGTTAGTTGTGGTGTCTTGTGCATGTCCATGCAATCATGAACGGAGAATTTACAAGTGTGTATGTATGCACACATTTTAATTGGTTTGCTAATAAATTGATTTTGTAGTAAGGGTGACTAATTGACTTTTGCGGAACACTAAGTTCAAAAAGGTAAAACTCAAATTAACTAAAAGTCACTAAAATCACATAAAATCATAAATGGAACAAATAGCAAAAGCAAAAATGATTCTAAAATCACCAATAGAGTTAGATTGCTTCTATTATTAGTACTCATAAGACGAGTAATGATGCAAGTAGATTAGGGTTAGAATAATGACCTGGAGCTCGGTTGTCACATTGACGTTCGGAGATACACCACCCCCAGTTGGAAAAGGATCCACATTTTTTTTTGATTATGATGGATTCTTTAAGTCCTACAACACCTTCTCTCTCCTCCTGATGATGAGTTTTCAACGAAAATGATGTATGATGTCTTAAACTCGCCGTCACTAGACACGACAACATCAAGCTCAGAAGGTGATTCTTCTTGTCATTTAGGGGAGCACACGAGGTAAGTGACTCTTCCTCTAACGATGAAGGTAGAGAATGATCAGGTGGATCAGGAGGAAGAGGTTCCTGCTACAGAAAATACACAAGCATTTGATGCCTCTGACACTTTGGAACCTCGCATTCCAACGGCTATAGATGCTGAACGAGGAATTCAAAATCTGAATGAGGAAGTAGTCGTTCCCACCACTCCCAGATCTTGACTTAATGTATATCCTCCTCTGGACAACATCATAGAGGATGTACAATCGGGAGTACAAACAAGATATCAGCTATACTCAGCTGATTATGCCTCAGTCGTGAAAAAAGACTATCTTCATGATGGTGCCTATAGATGTCTTGTGTCTCAATTTGTTCCAAAATATGTAAGTGAAGCCTTAAATGATAAGGCATGGGTGAGTGCCATGCAAAAAGAACTTCGATTCAAGAAGTTAGGAGTATGGACACTGGTGGATAGACTAAAGGGTGCTAAGGTCATTGGCACTAAATGTGTCTTGAAATGCAAGAAAGATGATCAAGGGGTCATAATCAGAAACAAGGCTCGACTTTTAGTTCAAGGATTTTGGCAAGTCGAAGGCATTGCTTACAATGAAGTGTTTGCACATGTGGTGAGAATGGAAGCAATCCGTATCTTCCTAGCCTATGCATCTTATATGAAGATTAAAGTTTATCAACTAGATGTGAAGAGTGCATTCCTTCATGGTGAAATCTGAGAGACGGTGTATGTTAGTCAACCCAAAGGATTTGAGGATCTGTATCATCGAGAGAGAGTTTACAAGATGGATAAGGCTCTCTACGGGCTCCACCAAGCCCAAAGAGCATGGTATGAGAAGTTGTTGACTAATCTTGTGAAACACGGCTTTTGCAAAGGAGTGATTGACTATACACTGTTCATCAAAGAAAAGGATGGTGACTTACTGCCAGTTCAGATTTATGTTGATGACATAATCTTTAGTTCCAAAAACAAAGAACTATGTAAAGAATTTGAAGCAGTAATGAAAGCTGAATTTGAGATGAGTGCCATGGGAGAGACGAAGTTCTTTCTCGGATTACAGGTGGATCAGACACCTAAGGGAATATTTCTACATGAGACCAAGTATGTAGGTGATATCCTCTGTCGGTTCGATGTGGAGAATGATTTGGCAGGTGGGACTCCACTTGCTACAAACCACGACATGGCACCTAATGAAAATGGTGATCTGGTGGATGCCACCATGTACCGAGGAATGATCGGATCCCTCATGTACCGCATAGCCTCAAGACCTGATATCATGTACGCGACGTGTCTCTGCTCCAGATATCAGGCAAAACCGAACTCAACCATCTCATAGGGGTTAAACGGATTTTCTATTATCTGATGGGTACTCCAACACTCGGGTTGTGTTATCCTCATGATGATGATTTTGAGCTTACAGCGTATAGTGACATGGATTATGGTGGCTGCAAAATGAACTACAAGTCAACGTTTGCAGGATGTCAAGTTTTTGGGAGAAGATTAGTCACCTGGCAGTGTAAGAAGCAGACATCGGTTGCTCTGTCAACTTGTGAACCTGAATACGTTGTTGCTGCAGTTGTGTGCGCAGATCATTTGGATTCAATTGCAAATGCGGGACTACGGTTTGCAATTCTCTAACACTCCTATTAATGTTGATAATTCTGCTTCTATAGCCGTAACTAAAAATCCAGTCCAACATCCGAAACCTAAACACATGGGTTTATATATCACTTTATACGTGATTGTTTTGAAAAGAATTTAATCGATGTCATTAAAATAAATAAGGATTTTCAACGCGCCGACCTCTACACAAAAGCATTGATAAACCGAGATTTTTATATCTATTATAGGTTAATAACATGAATAAGAAAAGTGATGTGATCATAGAGGATGAAAATGCTTAGTCCGACAATTTTTTGTTTTATTTTCTTTTATGTTTTCCTTATTTTATTTTCCTGTTTCTATAAAATCCAATAACTCATAAAATATTTTCGGTTTAAGAATTTTAAGGGGAGAATAGGTTAGATTAGTATTAAATTAGTCGTTTTATTTAATTAATTAAAAAACGAGGGAGGAGGACAACTTAGCTAAAATGAAAGAAATCAAATTTGTGATACTGATTCAACGTATTTGGAAAATGATAGTACACAGGGAACAGATTATTTGGGATTTCAAATAGTTTAACTGAGAAGATGCAAAAGTCAAAGTTTAAGCCTGAAAAGTCTAAGCAAAATAAAAGGAAAAATTATAGTAAAACTAGTAGGCTACCAAGGTAACATAGAGAAAGTAGACCTAGAGGCTTCTAGTTTATTATGTGATGTGTCTGTAGATTCAACACAATAGACAAGTAGACCTCATTGGTGATTTCAATTACAAACTAAGTTGTTCAACCTACTTTGCGTTCCCATCTTATCCCTGGTTAACACAATCAATGTTGTTCCAATAAGGGGTAAAAAGCAAAATAAACGCCACATATGTGTGCAGACGACCATAAAATATGAGCAAAGCACATGCAAAATGCAAAACACAATCAAGCTGATAATTTATGTTGCTGGGGCGATATGTGCTAAAAGAAAATTTGCTCAAGCAAGAAGATAGGTTGTGTTTCTCTCTGCTGTGCGGTGGCACTAACCTAAGGATAAGCATAACCTAAATATTCTAGAATTCATTATTGTTTGCACCTCTTTGTTATGCGGTGGCACTAACCTGAGGCTTGGCATTTCTTTGAAAGGACTTAGAATAATCTCTTCTTGAAATATACCCGTAGACGGCTCAAAAATCTCCCGTGGAACGTTGATTACCATATAAGCATGGGATCCACAAATGCTTGTTGAAATAATTAACCTTAAATCATCACCAATGTGTGTCCAAAATCTGTGTATGATTTAAGAGGACAAGTATACTCACAATCATTGTGTGCAGCAGTTCTTGAAAGTCAAAATCATTGTGTGCATTTTGTAGCCTTAGTATGATTTCATAAAATTGCTATTGACTATTAGTGAAAACAAGGATCTAGCATGAAGATTGTTTATTAAAATGTCCCAAGTGATTCTGATATACCTGTATGATTCCAAAATGTGTCATACCAAAAATGATAAACAGGAATTGAAGCTATGCGGTCGAGGAAGTAAAATCGAATAGAATTACTATAATAGGTTTAAAATCATCTCTAATAAAAAAATACAAAAATCTATCTTAATTTTGATTTTTAAAATTTTCTAGTTGCTTTATTTACTCAATTTGTCATTTAGTTAGTAAAACTCAGACTAGGCATCGGAATTCAATCTATGAAACACTCACTTAAAAGAGGTCACGTCTGAGGTGACCAGTCGGTTCTTTGTTGAAAGGATCACGTCTGAAGTGATCAACATTTTTCAATGTTAAAAGGATCACGTCTGAGGTGACCAACATTTTTCAATGTTAAAAGGATCACGTCTGAGGTGATCAACAGTTTTCAAAGTTAAAAGGATCATGTTTGAGATGATCATGGATTGTAACATTTTATCTATAGTTAAAAATAGTTAAGGTCAAACTCACAAGTATGAGCCATTCTTATGACTAGACCATAGGTATGGACCAGTCCCACGATTGGATCATACATATGAGCCCAATCTCATGACTGAACCACATGTATGGACGAGACGTATGATTGGACCATAAGCATAGGTCAATCCGTACAACTAGATCACAAGAATGAACCAATCACATGAATGGAGCTGACCGAATGAGCCTGTCACACGACTGAAACCTAGTCGCACGACTGAATGTGACCGACTGAGCAAGTCGCATGACTGAGCCCCAGTAGCATGAATCAAGAATGCGAATAGGTTTAGTCGCACGACTGAAGGAAAACCTACTATAAATAAAGGGAAGTCGGTCGCAGACACTCATCACCCCCAAATCGCACCTAAATCGCACGGAAGCAAGATTACTCTGCCCAAATTTCATATTTGTGATTTAGCGCCCTGTTAGTGAGACTAACGATTACGCTTTGTTTCTACAGGTAATGCAAGACTAAAATCGACCAAAATGGACAGTTTAATCAAGCCTTAACGTTCAAATCGGGTCTAAACAAAACCGAGACAAAACCTTCAAAATAAACCACTAATATGTACTTAATCATCAAATTATTTAGTACTAAGTGTTATTTTGATGGATTGTGAGTCCAATGAGTCTAACCTAAACATTAAACATCAAGTAAAGACCAAGAATCGATCCTGCAGTACGGTACAGAGATATATGCGAATGGACACACTGATGAATTTCAATCGCACGATTGAAATGGGTGAATGACTCAATCGCACAAACGAACCATGCATATGAATTTAGTCACACGGCTGGTTCAACCGCATAGAACAGCATACGACTCTGTTAAGTCGCAGGCTCATTCGCACGACTGAGCTCATTCGCACGACTGAGCTCATTCGCACGACTGAGCTCATTCGCACGACTAAGACTCAGTCGCACTATCCATTCGCACAACAGAACAGAATGATTCAAGTCCATTAAATTCAAGTGTCCTTCACTTAACAAACTCTAATGTTTATTTATCTTGTGTAACAGAAACAAGGCGAGTAGATGGACTATGAGCACAAACCATAACCTTTGTGCGCATCTGGATGTCACCTCCCGGAATGCATCTGATTTTGATGGGATTATTTCCTTCCTATGGAGATCGAGGATCTTCAAGGCCATATCTACCCCATGCACACCATATCGATCGATTCAGCATGCTTTCTGGAAAAGCGTTGTAGTCGACAGGTCCGCTGAACCGCATTGTATTAGGAGTATGTTGGTCTATTTGATCGTATAACAGTGTAAATAAGATGAAGAATCATTCAATATTCAAAACAAAAACTAAGAAAGATGAGCAGAGAAGATTAAACACAATAAAAGCTCATTCAAAATAAAATAATGAACATCATAACAATCAATAACATTAAGCACAATGATATTTCTATGTAATAACTTATTTGAAAAGGTAACTTGCAACAATGATTCATGATTAGGGTTTTGCATGCTTACCCACAATGAAAATGATCAAAATCTATATATAGTAGCCTTAGTTTCGCAAATAGTTTCATTGTCTACGAAACTGTTCTACCGAAACTATAGTTTCGCCTGGTAGAAACACTAGTTTCGCCGAGGGAACTCATTAGCTGACTGTGAGTGAAGCTATAGTTTCGATCACAATTTCATTGGAGTGCAAAATAACATAAATCTAAATACATACAAAAGGAAACTAACAAAAGACCTATTACAATCAAAAGTAAACAATCTAAACTAAGGTAAGTCAAACCTATACATGATCTTCAATACTCCCCCTAGGTTGGAACTCACCACTTTCACTCGTCTTTAGCATCGGTATCCTCTGTTGCCCTTGACTTTCTTTAACATCTCTTGCAACACCTTCCTTGGGAGCTTCAGCACATGATTCTCCATTGTCTCTGCCTGCCTCACGAGCCCCTTCTAGATGAGCACTTGCCTGCTCAAACTGCCTGGCCAAATCCAATATATCCATGTTTAGATCATCTTGGGCCCTTACACTCTCTGCTAATCTCTTCAGCTCATCCCTTACACCTTTGATTTTATTTGCCATAGTCATAAACAATCTGGCTTCTTTCCTTATCTGATCACATGTACCTGCTTTCATATGATTCTCGCATAGAACTAGCAGGTCAGAAGCTAAAAAGTTCCATCGGATCAAACACTTTGAACTCAACACCATTGTGCATGCTAATAATTCCCTACCCCGTATTGTTATCATAAAACCACTTTTCAAAGTTCTGTAGTTGTTGGGGGAGGGGGTCTGCCAGTTTGACCCTGTTCACGGTCTTTGGGGGTGTTCACCCTTAGTACAATCCTTCCCTTGCCTGTCTCCCAATCCTTATCTCTTTTTGATCATTTCTTCTCAGGCTTCATGTATCCGAAAGGCTTAAAGTTGTCATTTAGAGTGTTCTAAATCTCTTTCTCTAGAAGTGTGGCTCGTTCGCTCAGATTTGCATTTAGTAATGGTAGAGCCGCCAACTACCTAAGATCCAATTTAGGGAAGGTCTTAAATGCCCTCCTCTTATGCATGTAGCTAATACCACCACCTCTCCTCTTTATCATGAATATATTGAGGCTGGGGTTATAACACCAGCTTGTAATCTTCTTACCAGCCTCCTTCTTACTCAACCCTTCCATATGTTGGAAAAAGGGAGTTATTTCTTCTGGCTCCTTCTTTTTAACAAACCATTCACCTCTATCCATCTCAAACACATCTTCATCATCCTCTCCCTTCTTGGCTACATAAATTAACGGCCTCTCATCAACTTCATAGAATTCTGGTTTAGAATCATCATCTACAAGTTGTTCATCATCCTATTCTTCATCAACTAGTCTCTTTTCTTTCTCACCATATCGGTCCACCAACTTCTCCCTCACCACCTCTTCTCCAACCAGATCCTTCTCAACATCAACTCCCATGTGTATAAACCCAGCCTCCAAAATTTCCTCTTCATTCTTCATTCTTGCATCTTCATTTGTTACTTCACAATCTTTAGCACCAGCAGTTGCTGCACCAGATGTGCCCTCTCCTGCCCTAGATGAAGTACCCACGTTCAGGAACAGGTACTTTGAAGTATCAGTCAAATCATCTAACTCAGATTGAGTTAGTTGATTAGGCAGGCCAGTAGCAACTTTCAGTTGGGCAATCTCCTCAAACAACTTCTTTAGCAGACATTTCTGATCAACAAGCATCTTCTTCATTCCCTCTATCACCTCATCTTTTTGCTTCTCCCGTATCTCTTTTGGTGAGTTTGGTCTTTATCATGCTTAGTTCATTTGTCATAGAACTATTAGGTTACAAATCATATCTTCATCTAAGTTTCCTCTTTCTTCCCTCCTCTCAGTGAATGCTTAATGTCTCTGGTTAATTCTCCTCTTTGAATATGCTGTATCAGCTTTCTTCTTTGATCTCTTCTCCTTTTCTATCCTTATCTCTTTAGCTCTTTCATTATTTCTTCTTCAAAATCATAATCTTTCTTTATAGCATATCTCTTTCTCTTCTTGGTTGCATCAGATTGTTGTGCCCTGGTTTCTTTAGCTCTTTTATTCTAGAATTCATCCACGTGTCTGATATAATTCCATCTCTCAGGTGGGTACATATTTTCCCACTCATGGGTGATATTTCCACTGAAATCATGTATGATAACACAACAATCAGAAAATATGCATGGATTCATTTGTACAAGCCTTTTCACCTCCCCGTGTTTTGGTAAATTTGGTATTAGGTCATCAAAGATCATTTCAGGAAATCAAGGATACAACAGCCATTTATCCTTTTTCAAGGCCATTACATTCTCTGCCATGCAAGCAAATATCAATCTTGCAATGTTTGCTTTTTCCCCTGTGCAACATAATACCATGGCTTTAGCCCAGTCAATATTCAGCCCATCTTATCCTTCTTTACGGTGATCTAAGCACATGATGAAGACGTGGACAATGAATATCCATTCCTTAGAGAGAAAGGACTTCTTAATCTCCTTAAGTGAGTTGAAAGCTGGCCCGTTATATCCCATGCTTTGGAAAGCGGCGAACACCTCTGTATCGGACATAGAAACCTCTTTTCCAGAATCCTCCTCTAGTCTCAGAATCCTAGACATTGTCTCAGCAGTAATGGTCACCTCATGCTCTAAGACTTTTGCAGTGATCCTTTGGTTATTGCCTCTTGTATCATATTTAGCAGATCTCCAGAAGACTCTTATGTGAAGATCATATATGGTAGTGGAATGAGATATAGCGTAAGCTATGGGATATCTTTTCTGCCACCGAATACAATCTCTAAACCCGACGGCTTTAGGATATTTATCATCCAGAATAATGGTGATATTGTTTCTTTCATCAAATTTTAAGTTTGCCATTTATACTTGAAAAAAGATGAAATACATTAGAATAAAGTATTAAGAATGAATACATAAGAAAGAATAAAGAATAATAATAAAATTTTAAAAGAAAGAAAGAAAATAAATTCGCTAGCTGAAATATAGTTTCACAGGAAGAGATTTAGTTTCGGCAGGCGAAAGTATAGTTTCGCTAGCAAGAACACATTAGATTCGCCCAAACAGTGAGGTAGATTCGACAGGCCGAAACAATAGTTTCGGCACTGCGAAACTGAAAATTAGTCAGCGAAACTGTTAAGTTCACTCGGGCAGCATAACCTTATAGTTTTGCTGAGAAACTAAGAACTTTTGGTCAGTTTCACTGGACAATGGGTAGTTTAGCTCGAAGAACAGCGAAGCCACCGAAGAGTCTCGATCAAATATACCCACAATGTGATATTATTAACAAGATTAAGTGATTGTCCTAAGTTTGAAACTCACTTGCGAACTGGAATCAGTGAACAATCAGTAACAACAACACAGAATCACAAAAACGAACGAGAGTGTCATGGAGAAGCCCTAATGAGCATCACAGGCCGATAGGGCGAAAGTGAGAGTTTAATTCGCAAAATGACTTATATAGCTTATATTTTCGCCTGACGAATCTATAGTATTGCTAAGCGAAGTTGCAATTTCGTCAGATGGAATTCAAAACAAAAAGACATCACATAGGATGAGAATGCTGAGCGAAATTGCAATTTCGTTTAGCGAAACAAATAGCGAAATTATAGTTTCGCTGTATTTTATATATATATATACATATATATATATACACACATATATATATACATATGTAGTGAGAGAAACATCTATGCCAGATCTTAATTTCTCTAATTTAGATCTCTCTCAACACCTTGTTAAAACATCATTGGAGACCTTGTCATAGGGGTAAGAATAAGAGGACAAACCCATAAAGCAAATGCTTGTCATCACTCTTATTTCTTATCCTAGATAGAGCCAAAGAATATTTATGAGGCTCTAAAATATATACATATATATAATATATATATATATAAACAACCATAACTAAGATAAAAAATGATCAGAGATCACATGGTCAACATATGTATTAGAATAGAGATTAATTTAGTCATCGACCGGAAATGAGATGATATTGATAACTGAATCTAATAACAGTCTTTGTATGATTTTGAAATTCTCAAACAGATCAATAACGATTGATGATATGTTTGTCCACTTAAATCCATATCTTATCTTTTTCAACAAACAGCAGATGATTTGTTAAGGTTCGATTATATGCTTTAAAATGATAGGACCCCACAATCATTTAGCAAAAACACTCACCCAATCTCAGGATTTCTTGAATCTTGATACAATCTTAAGATAAAGTCTTGTACGGATCAGTGTAAGAAATAATCAATAGAATATTTCATTCCGTGATGAATTCATCATTTAGTACATCTGAGATCAGATGGTGAGAGCTCCAGGTCTATAATCACATATAACAGAGGAGATCACCATTTAAAAATGTGCCGATGAAAGCTCCACGTTAGGGAATCACTCCAGGTCAGCACAACCGTACAACAGAGGAGATAAGCACAAGTACAAGACAAAAAATGTACAAGAAATGATTTAGAGAAATGACATATAAAATTTGAATCATGAAGTAAAAAATCAATTCTCAATCCAATTTTTGTCAGGACTCAGTTTTCGTGCAAGCCAAAATGATTGGGTAAATCCAGTCATTCTTAAGCGTAAATTTAATTTAAATCAAATTGTTGTCGTCTACTTTATTTTTAAGCTGAGTCTACGAAGCATACCGTTTAAAGAGGCTGTTTTATTTTCATTTAATTGAAATTAAAATAAGATGTAAATTAGAGAGCAGTATCAGTTCTATCATTTCTCATTTAAAATGCAAGTCATGCACAAACGACCATATCTAGAAGATATACAATCATTTCTCGTCGGTCAAATCCAATTCCTAGTTGATGTATTATTTTAACTTATAAACACTCCCCAAGTTTTATTTTAGAAAAGCCCTTTTATTATTATTATTACTTATTTATTTATTTAGTTTTTTTAAGAGAAAAGAAAAGAGGGTTAAAAAGATATTAGCCCTAGCATAGAGATCAATTCACAAAAATCAGATTTATGAAAAGTTTTTGTGAAAAGATCTACCTTTTGATTTTTTGTGTCAATGGGAATAATATGGATAAAACCCTTTTCCTGTGCATAACGGATCGCATGAATTCTTGTTTCGATGTGCTTGGTTCGAGAATGATGGATAATATCTTTTGCAATTCCAATGGCTTCTTTGTTGTCACAAAACAACAGTGTATGGAGAAAATTAATTCCATAGTCAATCATCTAGTGTTGTATCCAAAGAACTTGTGAACAACAACTTGAGGCACCAATGTATTATGCTACCCCTATAGAAAGGGAAACGGTGGTTTGTTTCTTGCTCTGCCATGAGACCAGACAATTGCCCAGGTATTGGCAACCTCCGGTTACCGATTTTTTTCTTAACCTGCAACCATTAGAATCACTGTCAGAATAAGCATGTACCATCATAAGGATACCAAAGACCTAAACGAGAGGAGCCTTTGAGATAATGAAAAATTCTCTTGACAACTTTTTCATGAGACTCTTTTAGGTCCGACTGGTATCTAGCACAATATCCGACATCAAAAGTGATGTGAGGACGGCTTGCGTTAAGATACATAAGGGAACCAATCATAAACTTGTAGAGATGAGGATCAACAGGTTAATCGTCTTCATCAGGAGTGAGGCACGTTTGAGCGGTAAAAGGAGTTATTTCAGGAGACGCGTCATCCATCTTGAACTTCTTCAGCATTTCTTTAATATACCTCTCGTGATGAATGAGAATTCCATTTGGTTTTTGTTCCACTTGCAGTCCAAGGAAAAAACACATTTCTCCCATCATTCTCATTTCAAACCGATTACGCATCACTTCTTCGAACTCTCGACATAATTGTGAATTGGTGGAGCCAAAACTAATATCGTCGACATAAACTTTGACAAAAAACATTTCACCATTCACTTCTCTCTTGAATAGAGTCATATCGATGGTGGCACGAGAGAAACCATTGCTTAAGAGGTATTGTATTAGGGTCTCATACCAGATCCTAGGTGCCTGATGAAGACCATAAAGAGATTTGTCAAGCTTAAAAACTTTATGAGAAAAATCAGGATCCTTAAATCCTGGTGGTTGGCACACAGATATCTCCTTATCAATGTCTCCGTAAAGGAAAGCACACTTGACATCCATCTGATAGACCTTGAATTGTTATGAGCAGCATGAGCTAGAAAAATCCTTATTGCTTCAAGACGGGTGACAGGAGCAAAACCTTCAGTATAGTCGATCCCTTCTTCTTGAGCAAATCCTTGAACAATCAATCTTGTCTTGTTACGCACCACAACACCACGATCATCTGGTTTGTTCTTAAAAACCCATTTTGTACCAATTGGGCATTTGTTTGAAGGTAAGTCAACCAAAGTTCTACTTTGAGTTTTCTGAATTGGTGAAGCTCCAATTGCATTTATTCCACCCAACAAAGATCCTGGAGAGCTGCATGCACGTTCTTTGGAACAATTAGAGAGATAGAGCATGAGGAGAGACAAATATTAATTAAACCAGATTGACTCCACGTCGGAACTCTATCAGAGATAGATCCGATAATGTTATCATGAGGATGATCTTTCAAATTTTTAAAATCTGTGAATAAAGGTGAGATGTTTGGAGAAGTTTCACCGGTAGATTGTGAATGAGTAGATAAGGGTGAGAGAGACTCATCAGGTGTCTGTGATGGAGGAAGAAATGTCAGTGATGAAAGAAGAGGGGTAAAAACAGGTGTTGGTGAAAGATCAAATGATGGAGAAGATGATTCAACATCCATTGACGTGACATCATTTGCTGAAGAGGTGGAATGAACAGGTAATGAGGTAGAGGAAATGATATTTGTTTGAACATTTTAGATGGACACATCATCGTCAAAAACTAGATGATTAAAAGAGTTAAACACAGTATCGGAGTCAAAGAACCATGCTGGTTCACATCGAACATCAGAAGAGTTAGACTCCTGCCAATCAACATAGAACACTCTTGAACACTACGTTTTCTCTTGTTATATACTCGATAAGCCTTTTGAGAAGAAGAATAACCGACAAAGTAACATTCATTACACACAGCACCAAACTTTGTCTTTTGAGATTAAGTATTCAGGAGTGTGCATGAACAACCCAATGGTCGAAAGAAGTCAATTAAAGGTTTCCGTATATGAAAAAGTTCATAAGGTGTCTCCATCTTGTCCTTGACTATGATCACTCGGTTTAGAACGTATGAAGCACAGTTTACTGCTTCATCCCAAAAGATATTAGGTAACGTTGGTTATATCAACATTGTACGTGCGACTTTAATAAGAGTGTGTTTCTTTCGTTTAGCTACACCATTCTGTTGAGGCGTCCTTGTAGCACTAAATTGTCTCACAATTCCCTTTTGAGCATAGAATGAATCAATAATCTAATTTTTGAATTCAGTACCGTTGTCACTTCTCATGGCTAAAACCTTTCTCTTGCTTATCATCTCGATTGAAAGTATTAACATTGGAAATTCCTTAGCAACCTCCGCCATTGTCACTTAAATGCCATACGCTATTTACAATCTTAGTAGATGACTCCTATGATCAAAGAAAGTACAGATGAACCAGGTGCAATAAGAATCCAAGTTTTAACAAATTTGGATTTAGAAGAAGCATGTTTTTGCAAAAGAAATTATTGACTAATTTTGTTAATTTATTTCCAAAAATGTTCGTGTTAACATGACAATGAAGAAGTGTAGGGCAATCCTTGACAAGAGGATCCTCTTGACCACACCTCAAACAATATGGATTGTGTCTAGGTCTATAATGTGATGAGATAGGAATATGATCAATGTGAATTTCCTCATCATATTCAGACGCACTAGAATCACTGTCACAAGACGTCACATACATGCCATGAGGTCGATGTTTACGAGAACAAGAATTATTATTTACAAAAGTACATGAATGTTCATCTGATGTACTAGTAGAACTAGTCCCACTAGTGCTAGCTTTAGATGAAGTTGCAACTCTTTCTTTTGATAAAGAAATATTTAATGGAGTAAAAGATGGAATTGGATGAGAAAGGAATTTATCAAAACAATTAGGTTTAAGTCTCTCGTTAGATTCTGTAGAGAGATCAGTTACACCACTATCATTACAAGAACAAGAGACATCACCATAGTGAACATAATTTAAAGATGAAATAGAAACATCATGAGAACATGATGCGACAGAGTCAGTTACAGGAGAACTAGAAACAAAGAAAGAATTTAAATTAGACTTATGATCTAAAACAGACTGCTGAAAATCAGGTGTACTAATACTAGTGCATGCAAGCCCACTAGTTGGTCCATAGTCGTAGTCTTCACGAACGTTCTTAGAATTAACACCCTCTAAACCTGCAGACATATTGTGAGTATCTGTTTTGATTAAATCATTAGAAGGATGAGGAACATGCATAGGAGAATAACAGTATATACTAGGCGGAGGATAAACCTTTACATTTTCATATTCCAATCCCATTTTAATCCTAGCTCCTCGTTGAGATTTACATAAATCATCATGTTTCATTCGTCATATGATCCATTTGTCTAACTTTCACTGAAGTTTGCTTGTTTCAAATTCATCAAGGGCAACTCTTTCAGTCAAAGTGTTAATCTCAACATTTCTTTCCAAAACCATTTGTTTTAAATGATCATTTTCTTTTAAAGCCTCATTTAATTTAACAAAATAATTAATTCATTGATTTTAAGTTCCTCATTAATTTGTTTTAAATCCTTTTCATTATCAATTAATAACCGATTAGCTTTATAAATCCCAAATAATCTTATTTTACAAGCAGATAAACACATATCCTGAATTACCTCATATGGATGTCCCATCACCATCTTTTCAACTGCTAAGGCCTTTTCACATTGGCACACTAGAGTACTTGACTTGCTTTCCTCAATGTGACAGTATCATCATCATAATCCTTTCCTTGCTCGATGGATGAACTTCCTTCCTTCTTTAGACCTTGAGATTTACATGCTCTCATTCTCTCATTTTCCTCTTCTTTCTCTTTCACAGACAGCTCAGCATTTTTTTGAATTCCTTGAAAGGATCAAATTCATCCTTATTATCTTCCTTTCCTTTTACTTTAAAAAAACTCAGCTACCAAAGCATGATTTATCTCAGTCCTTGTTTCTTCAACCTCTGCACTCTAATCAAAGTTAGAAATCAAGGGAGTCTCCTTTTTGTGATTCATATCTTCCTTCTCCCGCTCAATTGTTAGTCTTGGAACTCCTGAATAATTGAAATTGGTGACAATTGGTGATGGACATTCACGTTTGAAATGTCCCAATTATTTACAGTTGAAACATCTCAGTTTGTACTTATCAAATGCTAACTTTGAATTAGATGTTTGACATTTGAAGTTCTTTCATCCAGTGCGCTACATAAATCTTCAAGCTCTAAGTATCAACATTTCCATTTCCCATTAAATATAAGTTTCTTCAAGATCATCAGGATCCACTTGATACATGTCCTCCATAGTCATTCCCTTCCCTTTCAATTATCCAGCTACAAGTGCTTCATAGCTTTGAACAAACATTCCAAAAAGAGCCATTGTTTCTAATGGAATTGTAGTTTTAACATTCGCCTTAGAGTTAGCTTGATCTCTTCCAACAGTAATGTTTCCTCCTAAGAAAGTACTTATATTAACTCCACCTTGAATTGAATTCTCTATTTGAGAGCTTGCAGGACATGACAATAAAGCAACATTTTGAGTAAAACTAGATGTAGGCATCATGGTCTGGTTAAATTCTCATCTCTTCATGTCCAACTCAAAGGATTTAAGCTTATGATAATATCCATCAGCTTATAGCCTGTGAACCCTCTTTCTTGCTTTTTTATCCTCACCTGAAGACTCCACATAGGGCATCATAAAGAGATTTAGCATTTTTGTGCTCTGCAAAATGATGAGATGTCTGGTGCCAGGCATAGAGTTAAAGCACCAAAAGCCTTTTGGTCACGATCAACCAACTTCAGATCCTTTTCAGTGAAAGAAGACGAGTCCTTATTTTAATAGACAACATTACCAACAATGACAGTTGGTATGTGAGGACTAGAAATAATCGATTCCCAGTAGTTGTGATCAGTGTAGAAGAAGAAAGCTTTGAGACATCTCTTCCAATCTTCGAAATTGTCTCCGTTAATTAGTCTCGGTGGCCTATTGGGAGCAATACTTTCATGATCAGAAAGAGTGAGTTATGTTAACTTTGACATTGTAGTTTCACTAGGATTGACATAGTTTCGTCAAGAGAAGAGACAATTTCGCTGAAAATTCAGTAGTTTCACACAAAGTAGATAAATTCGCTGGCAATTTCGCAGAGAAGGCTAATTTCGCTGATAATTTCGGTAGCAGTTTTGCTAGCCGAATGTCACAAAAGGCTTAGTTTCACCGATAAGTTCAAACAAAATAAGCTTGAAGTTTCGTTCAAAATCACTTTCGGCAGCAATTTCGCTTGTTAAACCTTCACAAGCACTGGTGAATTTTGTTTCAAGGAAACTAGTTTTGCAAAACAACTAGAAAACGATTTCAATAGTGATAACACCCATAGATTCACTAGAAAGATGATCATAGTTTCACAGAAAGAACACTAGTTTCGCTGGTCGAACCTTAAACCCTTTTTCAACCCAAAATCAATCTGAAATCATCAAAAACTCAATGAATTTGAGATCTGATGATTAGTATAGCTTCCACAACCAAAAACTAGAAAAACTCAATCAATTTCCATATCAAAAACACACTATATTGAATTGAAAATTGATGGAAACTTGATATTGAATTAAAACAACCAAAAACTCAACAAATCATAATCACAAAGGCTCTGATACCATATTGTTGGTCCATTTGATCATATAACAGTGCACATGAGATAAAGAATCGTTCAATATTCAACATACAAACTAAACAAGATGAGCAAAGAAGATTAAACAAAATAAAACTCATTCAAAATTAGATAATGAACATCATAACAATCAATAACATCAAGCACAATGATATTTCTATGTAATAACTGCTTTGAAAAGGTAACATGCAACAATGATTCACGATTAGGGTTTTGCAAGCTTACCCACAATGAAAATGATCAAAATCTATATATAGCAGTCTTAGTTTCGCAGACAGTTTCGATGTCTGCGAAACTGTTCTACCGAAACTATAGTTTCGCCTGACAAAAATAGTAGTTTCGCCCGACAGAGATAGTAGTTTCGCCGAGCGAACTAATCAGCTGACTATTTCGCCCACAGTTTGGCTGGACTGCAAAATAACATAAATCTAAATACATACAAAAGGAAACAAACAAAATACCTATTACAATCAAAAGTAAACAATCTAAACTAAGGTGAGTCCAACCTATACATGACCTTCAGTGTATCATATTTGGTGAAGAGATAGAGATTAGTACGGAAGACGTGAGGAGAGTGTTAGAGTTGGGGGATGATAGTGACTGCCCAACCATATTGCATCCTCTGACAATTCGAGGTTGTTTTCTCAAGGCTAAGTACGCTGGGGACATAAACGCAAGTGTGCTCAACAAGAGCAACATGTGCCCTGAGTTCAAGTACTTGGCACATGTGCTGCTCAAGTGCATAGCCTTAAGGAAGGAAGGCTTTGATGAGATGACTGATCAGATCCAGAACGCTTATGTGCCTCTGGTACTGAATCATCCATTTAGCTTCTCGCGAATGAGCTTCACCTACTGGGTCAAGAATATAGAGGCCAAAGGCAAAGAAGGCTTCTGCATGTACCCCCGATTCCTTCAGATGATAATAGACCAGAAGCTTCCTTCGCTGCCTAAGGAGAGTGAGGATGCAGTTACACTAGAGATGATGGATGACACCACCCTCGGGAGGATGAAGGTATACCTGGCAAGCAGGTGAAGCCCCCGGTAAGGGGACTGTTTGGGCTTCTAGCTCGGAAGGATTATGTGGCACCAGCTAGGAAGAAGTGGCATCATGATGATAGTGAATTAGATTATGAGTCGATTGCTCTACCCTCTGATGACTCTGATGACGATGACCACGTTGATGGTCAAGGAGGTGATGGTCTGGGTGGACCCGAGTCGGCTCCAAACCACCCTGATTTTCAGATGGAAGAGGAGGAGTCAGACGAGGAGCCTTGGTACGGACGGTGGGGAGCCGGGTCGTAGCCACTGAGAGAGGGCTCAAGGTGGTTGGTGGATGCCAGGGGGAGTCCGGGGATGCTGTTACTGCTAATACAGATCTATCTTACACCCCGGACCAGCGTAGCAGCCAAAGGGGAGCCTCTGTTTCTAAGGGCTCAAGGAAGAAGAGAATGGCTCACCCTTATGGCAAAAAGGGTAAGAGGTCGAGATTTACTTTGACCCCATTCACTACCACTGACACAACCACCACTACTGCCACAATCACCACCACATCAACCACAGCTACCACCACCACTACCACTACTACTACACTCCCAACCACCACTACTGAAGCCACCTGTTCACCATACTCTACTATCCCACCACCCATATTCACCACATCCATCACTACCACCACTAGCCACCAAGCAGGTCTATTAACCCACAATACCTTCACCACAGGACCCACTCTACCCTTCATTGGGGTAGAGGTATAGGTAGCAGCACTAAACAGGATGGTGCTTAAGCTGTTAGCTGCTGATGAGCAAAGAGGAACACAACTAAGTCAACTTGTGGAGCTCAATGCTGGTCAAGCACAGCAGATCTTCCAACTCCAGGAGTAGAATGATGAATCAGTTAAAAGGATTGAGGGAGTTGGAGGCAAAGAATAAGAAGTTCATGCTCAGACATAAAGGATCTAAAGATGAGTCTCTGAAGATCTGAGAAGGTGATGGAGATGATGATGGAGATGATGATGATGGTGATGATGATGATGATGATGGTGATGATGATGAGTCTGATGAAGAAGATGATAGTGATGATGAAGGGTCAAGGGGAAAGAAAGATGATGATAATGATGAAGAAGGTGATGCAGCTACATCATCCTCAGCTCAAGGTCAAGAGAGAAGGACAAAGAAAGCACAAGACCAAGGAGCATCATCATCAGCCCTTGCAGTTGAAGAGTTGACTAATAAAGACAAAAGTAATGACTAGATGTTTAAGTATTTGAAAACTTTTGTACTTGAATCTTGTATACAGTTGTGTAATTAATGTTTATATATATTTATCTACTATTTAAATTTCTTGATTAATTACTAATGGTTGATGTGTTACATGTTTAAATCATGCAGATCAAACATCTCAGAAGATGAATATGATGTTGCTCCCCTATAGCAAATCAAGTCTCAACTCACAATGATTCTTGATTTACAAGGGATTGTCAGAAGGTCGGTGAGCTATACTCCCGAAGAAGGAGAAATCATACACGACCTGACTCATGGGCAACTTGCAGAGATGTTTAGGCTAAATCCAGAAGAGATTGTCAAAGATGCTCCTATTTTTGATGTGATAAGTGATGATGAACTAAATGACGTAGATGAAATAGAGATTGAAAATGTCACCGCTGAGCATTATCCAGAGTACACTGACCGAGAGGGCTATGTGATCCCCAACTTCGGTGACACTCTCGGTAGTGCTACCTTCGATAAACCGGATGAGATGGAAAAGGAAACAGAGAAGAATGAGAGCCAAGCTCAAGCCTCGGACGCTGATGTTGATATGAAGAAGGCTAAATGGGCGGCTTGTTTTGCTGAGATAAAAGCCTAACGCACTGCTCAAAAGCCAAATGCCTACACCAAGCTATACAAGTCAAGAAACATCTAAAGGTGTCAGGCAATATTATTGCATCGGCATATTTTGAGGATCTGAATGTTTATGTAGTTAAGAGGGAGAAGGGAATCGAGTACTTCAGATTCCCACATGATCTAAAGACTCTCCCTGGTTTTGAGATCAACTAGCTGGCATGCTTAAACTTGTTATATGCTAGTCCGAGGAAAATGTTAGGATGGTTTGAGGTTGCACTAAAGAAGGAATACCACACTAGATGGGTAAACTTCAGACCTTAACAACGGAAGAGGTACATCCGAAGGTCTGAAGTGGATCCCATTTCTGGAAAGCCTAAGGTGGTGCTGAAGTGGAGTCCTTCGCGCACAATGTCCAAGATTCCCTTTAGAGAAATGCCATAGGACTTCACTCCACACTTCAAATGGTGGTATTATGATTGGAGAACAGGTGAAGTAGTCGTAGTTTTACAGAGAGAGAGCAAAATGGAAACTATCCGTGTGTTTGACCCTATGTGGCTAACCAACTTGTCTGCAGACGATGTCTATACATTATACAAGTGTCCACTATTCTACGATGCACAAGATATAGTACAAGCCCTCCAGTTCCAGAACGTGATACGACTCTGTTTTTCATTTGAGATACATGCTGGAGTTACTAGAGAGGAGAGGTACAAGAAATTTGGGAGCTAATGAAGAATGTCAGACACTATTGTAAACTAGGTCCAAAGGGGAGTTTGTTGATACATGTGTACCTAGTTGGGAGCTTAATGTAAAATGTTTGTCATATCTTACACATATGTAATGAATGAGTGAATGAAATGAAATATGTGATTGATGCTTATGATGTTTAATATGTAATAAAGCATATTGAACTAACTATATAGGTTTGTGGTTGTTTACATAGTTCTTAGTCAATAATGATTGAGAAACATGTTCAAACTTAATCGTATGAAGTCTTCATGCGAATGGACCATGCTAATGGACCAGACGCATGAATACTTCATCTTAATGGACCAGTCGTACCACTGAACCAGGAGACTGGATCAGTCGTATGATTGAGACATAAGCTTGGCTCAGTCACACGACTGTATCATCAGTCGTGCATATGAATCAATCGTATGATGCAATCGCATGATGCAGTCGCACGACTGAACCATTCTTCAGTCGTACGATTGACAAACCCTAACCTATAAATACCACCTAATTCGTGAAAACCGTAACACTTCAAGAATTTCGACTCACATTCGTACCCTAGCCGTCCAGAGACTCTAGACCTCTGTTTCAACTTCATACTTCACAATTGATCCCGTTCTAATCATTCTTAACATTTCTTTAATCGTTAGATTGATCTGAACTGTGTTCTCACTTATTGGATCGCCAATCAAATAGGATTCCACACTATTTGATTTGGTTTCACGCATTATCACTTAGTACTCTATACGTACACGGTCCTAATAGTATCTTCGGATGAACAAGATAGGTTCGAATGAACAAAGTACCTTCGGAAGTACAACATTCCTGTGGATTAACAATCACCTACGGAAGACTATGCAGCTGGGGAGTCCAAACATTTGTTTTTTAAATAATACAAGTGTTTCCGGTCAACAAGACAATTTCGAATCCTAAGAGATCTGGTGTTTCCATAACAGAAACATAGATATCTAAAAATATGAGCCCTAGGTTTCACATCAAAAGAGAGACGGACGGGCAATACGATGAAAAACAGAAAATATCACATCGGTTCATAGAATCAATCAAACACAAACCCTAGCAGCCATCACATCAATACATCATGAACATTAACACGATGAAAACAAGAATTGTTTATAGCATTAAGTTGTTATTCATCTGTAATCATTAATCAGTTTTAATGAAATACTTTTCAATCAAACCTTATTTTGCTTATTTATTGTGTTCATATCATTATGTTCATCATAATAAATTTTTGCTCAATTTAATATTATTCATAAAAAAATTAAACAACAGTTAATGATCACACAATCATTAACATGATTTCATTCTAACACCAATAATTCCAAATTGCGATCCTTGGATTCACATTTCCAGTTATTGAAGCAAAACTTATGTAGTGCTTCTATTCTATCTCTTCCTGAAGGAACAGATGGTTAAAAGATAAGGTGATAGCCTATGCAACCAAATAATTAAAGGTGCATAAGAAGAACTACACCACTCATGACTTAGAGTTAGGAGCAGTGGTTTTTGCACTTAAGATATGGAGACATTACCTATACGGTATGAAGTGCACTATTTACACAAATCATAAGAGTCTTTATCACATCTTCGATTAAAAATAGCTTAATATGAGGGTCGATGGGTAGAGTTGCTTAATGATTATGATTGCAAAATCCGCTATTATCTGGGTAAGGCTAATTTCGTGTCTGATGCATTGAGTAAGAAGGAGAATGATAAGCCTAAGCGTGTTCATGCTTTAGATCAAACCATTCATTTGGGTCTAGATACTCTAATCCGAGATGCTATATTTGAAGCTCTAAAAGAAGAGAACATAGAAAATGAAGTTTGAAAGGCATGGTCAAGGAGTTAGTGCCTAAATCCAATAGTGTGATATACCTCACAGACCAAATCCGGGTTCCATATTTTGGAAACCTACATGAAATTATTTTGGCTAAAGCTCATAAATCCAAGTATTCGATTCACCCTGGTTCGGATAAGATGTACAAAGATGTGAAGGAACATTATTGGTGGTCCAATAGAAAAGGTGAAATAGAAACCTATGTGGGCAAGTGTTCAAATTGTTCTAGAGTGAAGGCTGAATATCAAAAGCCATTAGGATTTCTTCAACAACTGAAAATTCATTAGTGGAAATAGGAATGGATAGCAATGGATTTTTCATAAAGTTGCCCTGAACATCTAGTGGTCATAAAACTATTTGGGTAATCGTCGACCGATTGACTAAGCCTGTTCATTTCTTATCCGTTAAGGAAACAAATCAGAAGGAAAAGCTGACAAATCAATATTTTAGATTCATTGAGCTTGGGTCTTAGGATTCATCTTGTTCAGATCTAGAAATCAAAATTAAGTGGGTGGACATGTGTGAATCAAAGAACGAAGAGATGGATAAAAATAATGTTATGATTTCATTGATGTTGATAAACAAGTTACAATGAGAATCATAGATGGCTGGTGAAAACAAACCCACCCAAAGGAGAGGATTTCTCCTTGGATGGTGATTTACACCATGAGAAACACACACACACACACAAAAGCCACACTTGCAAAAATGCACTAGTGGGTCTATTTATACTAATATTGTAACATGACCTAATTTTGACTTTCTAATTGTCTTGATGTTGACTTTGTCATGTTGAATTGTCTTGTTTTGTTGTAATCAACTTGGTCTCTGAACTCGTACAATGAGATCTTCACTTGGCTATAATTATGATTTGGTAAGCTTTAGTTTATTCTATTGTTGAAACCCAACAATACTCCCCCTAAACTAATGCTTGCCAAACCTTGAATTTGAAGATCTTCTCTCTCACATGTCTTCTTGATCAACTGATGTTTTGGCACAATTCACTAATGTTCTCCCCCCAGATTAAGCTCCTCCTAATATATTTCTGACAAAGTTTAGAATCTCTTGAGAATACTTCTTGGTATTGGATATGGGTTGTATCACTCTTGGATTACAGTTCATATCACAACTCAAGGATTAGAATGTATTAGGCATATGGTGAGGCTTTAAACTTCAATAAACTACATTAGGAACATGAATCAATGTTGAACACACTTCCACCCTTTTGAAATAACTTGATAAATGACATATTCAGATAATGAGTACTCCCTTGATTAAAGTCCGGCTAACTTTCCGCTCAGCAGTCAGACACGGGTGCAAAACATCAACAAAAAAATTTGAGCTCAAGTATTTCAAAAAGGGCATCTCATAGTTGCACAAGTCCCTGGATAAATTTGTGAAAAAGTGACCAAAGTTGATTTCTATACTCTTTTTTTTATGATCAAAATGGACGTGCCCATTGGTTGCAATCATCCATGTTCATGTTTTCTTTTCTTTTTGAAGTCCTATTCATCAACTTTTCATAAGCATTTCTTGCAACACATCCGCATTTCTTTGCTAACTCATCCGCATTTGTTTGCAAAGCATCCGCATTTGTTTGTAAGGTATTCTCATTTGATTTCAATGCATCTGCATTTGACTTCAAAGCATCCACATTTGTGCTTAGAGTACCCGCATTTGTTTATAAGTCAAGCACATTTGGTGTCAAGGCATCCGCATTTGTGACAAGTCATTCGTATTTGTCACAAGTCATCTGCATTTGGTGCAAGTCATCTGCATTTGGTGCAAGTCATCTGCATTTGGTGCAAGTCATCCGTATTTGTTGCCAAGTCATCCGCATTGGTGACAAGTCATCCACGTTTATTTATAACACATCCGCATTTGTGTATAATAGATCCGCATTTGATGAAGCTTCATCCGCATTTGTTTCTCTTAATCCACATTTGTTTTCAGACTTCAACAAAAATGATTTCACACTGCAGTGCAGGTCGGGAGATCAGCAGTAGCTTCCATTTCTTCATCTTTTCTTTGTTTTTAATGATAATCGTGTTTAATTGCATCGAATTTTGAAGGAATAATCCAGTGAATATTATATATCTTCAAATCGTACCATATTAGAACAGATCTGATGATTTTTCTTGTTGATTTTGAGATGAACAAATGTGTTTTTTATGTTAATCTTGTTCAATTGCATAGAATTTTGAAAATGATCATGAACATGTTCAAGATTCTTCAAATCGTACCATAGTTGAACATATTTGTTGGTTTTTCTACTGAATTTGGGTAAGAACAGATGAGTTTTTGATGAAGAGGGACTTGGTTCTTCATTTTTCTTCTTTTCTTCATTATTCTTGACATCATTAAAGATGAAATTAGATCTAAAACTAGATAAATTCAACAACCAACAGCTCTAATACCATTTTGCCAAATCAATATTTCAGATTCATTGAGCTTGAATCTTAGGATTCATCTCGTTCAGATCTAGAAATCAAAATTAAGATGGGTGGACGTGTGTGAATCAAAGAACAAAGAGATGGATAATAATAATAATGTTATGATTTCATTGATGTTGATAAACAAGTTACAATGAGAATCATAGATGGCTGGTGAAATCAAACCCACCCAAAGGAGAGGATTTCTCCTTGGATGGTGATTTACACCATGAGAAACACACACACACAAAAGCCACACTTGCAAAAATGCACTAGTGGGTCTATTTATACTAATATTACAACATGACCTAATTTTGACTTTCTAATTGTCTTGATTTTGACTTTTTCATGTTGAATTGTCTTGTTTTGTGGTAATCAACTTGGTCTTTGAACTCATACAATGAGATCTTCAGTTGGTTGTAATTATGACTTGGTAAGTTTCAGTTTATTCTATTGTTGAAACCTAACAAAAGATAACCACGATCTACCTTAAGGAAGTAGTATCTCTTCATGGAGTACCGATCTCAATAATCTCCGAGAAAGAAAGTCATTTTACCTCGAGGTCGTAGCAATCTCTACACAAAGCTTTAGGTACACATTTAGACATGAGTACTACCTACCATCCATAAATAGATGGTCAAAGTATTCAAACGTTAGAAGACTTACTATGAGCTTGTGTGATCGACTTTTGAGGAAATTGGGATACTCATTTACCTTAGTTAAGTTTTCTTAAAACACTAGCTATTAAAGTCGTATCATACATTCTCCATTTGAAGTTTTATATGGAAGGAAGTGTTGCTTTTCTCTTTGCTAGGGAAAAGTTAGAGAATAGCAACTAACTGGACCTAAGATTATCGAGGAGACTGTGGACAAGATTGTTCAAATTATAAAATCGTTAGAAGCCATTGCAACTCGGCAAAAGAGTTATGCGAGTAATCAAAGGAAACCATTGAAATTGCAAGTTGGAGATAGAGTTTATCTGAAGCTCTCACCTTTGAAATGGGTTGTTAGGTTTGGAAAGCAAGAAAAGCTTAGCCCACATTATATCAAACCATTTGAGATAGTGGCACGAGTTAGTCCCAATACATATCAACTCAAATTGCCTCGTGAGCTCAATGGGGTACATGATTTGTTTTATGTATCCAATCTACAAAAGTGTCTTGCTGATTAGGCTTTGGTGTATGACCTGAAGAAGTTTGTATTGATGACAAACTGAATTTTCACAGAGGAACCAATCAAAATTATGGACTCAAGAGTTTAGAAACTCATAAGGAGTCGGGTTAAAATGATAAAGGTTAGATGGAACTCAAAGCGTGGTCCCAAACTCCCAAGTTCATATAGGAATGATAACACCAGATGAAACACAAATACACTCACCTCTTTTTGTCTACATCAGAATCTAAAGCTACAGTTTAAATTTGTAGACCAAAATTTCTAAATGATGTGAGATTTGACATTCTAGGTTTCCAAGTTAATATCAATATGTTAGTAAAATGTGTTAATTAGTTAAATGCATAATAATTGCTAGGATCAGTGATCTACGTTTGATTGATTAGAGAGTATAGCAGCGGAAATCAAACAATGAATTAGCCAATTCACAAGAACACAAAAGATATACAAGGTAAGAACAAACGGTTATAGACAGAGAGAATTCTGCAAAAGATATTTCATTCAATATTCGCTTTCGTGGTAACAGAATGTCATAACTACAATTAGATCAACACCTCTTATATAAGAGATGTGACGTCTGCTGATGTCACTTGATAGTGACATCTAATAGAATTATTCAAACTACTGAAAGTTAACACAACTACTGAAGATGTCAAAACAGCTGACATTTTCTTACAAAAATACTAAGTGTTAACTATCACTACAACTACTGAAAAGAAACTACTGAAACTACAACGACTGAAGAACATGCTCTTCAGTCGTTTTACAAATACTGAAACAAAAAGAAAACTACTGAAAGGAAACCATCACAATAACTGAAGAATGCTTCTTCAGCTGTTGTAACAAACTCTGAAGGCTTCAGTACTTGTACTTGAACTTCAGCTGTTGTCATCAGCTGATGTCTTCGGTCTTTGTACTTCAGCTGTTGATCTTCAGTACTTTGTTCTTCAGCTATTGATCTTCAGACTTTGTCTTCAGCTGTTGAAGTCTTTAGTACTTTAGTCTTCAGCTGTTGAAGTCTTCAGTACTTTAGTCTTCAGCTGTTGAAGTCTTCAGTACTTTAGTCTTCAGCTGTTGATCTTCAGACTTTGTTTCAACAGCTAATCAAGTCTTCAGTAGTTGTTGTGATGTCTGTAGGACTTAGAGATTTGTCTGATCAGGCTCATTGGTTCTTTTGGTCTAACAAACTCCCCCTGAACCAATGCAGCCACAACCTCTAAACTTATTGAAGATGTCCCACTTATTATGGCAGAAGGATTGGTCTTTTTGTCTTTTAGATCAGCTCAGAAGTGACCCTTTTTAAGCACAGGCCTAGGAAGAAGTCTCAGTGATCTGTTTGGCAAAGTATGAATGGGAACTCTATCTTGGGGAACTGGACACAGAGTTGTTACCCCATCCATGAGATCTACTTCCCCACTATGAGTCTGTATGACTCTCTTGTGTAGGCCTCAAGGAAGGTAATTTGTTCCTCCATGGTCAGCTCTTCAGCACCTCCTTCAAATAATGATTCTGGCCCATATTACTCAGATAGGTATTTGACCTGTTTCCCATTCTTTAGCTCCACAGTTGTTATTATTCTATAAGCAAATTCATCAGGGTGATTACCCTCTAGGAACAACTAGAGCTCATTCTTTCTGACTTCCTCAAGCCTCTTATATACTAACCCCTTTTTCACCATTTTATTTTCCAGCATCTTCTGTGGGGTCAGGTTAGCTTTATAGGCTTTCTTGAAGTCATCTAGGATTTCCCAGGGTGATACTACAAAGACCAGTGAGATCACTTCATCTACAATCTTCTTCACTTGGCCAATGTATCTCTGTGGAATATTTTTCTTATGAATCCTATGAGACACCCTCGGATCAGGCCAAATCCTCACTCTCTCCTTTTGATATTGAAATGTATGTTTAAGAGTGTATAATCTGAGAGCATGCTTCTTCATGTTGATGATTGAAGATGTGGCAGCATATGCTTTGTCAACCCTCCTCAACAATTCCTCATCATGTTGTTTGTGAAGCTCTTCTTCTTCTAGCTTCACTTTCACAATTGTCTTTGAGTTTCAGGAGTAATTGTTGGAGAGTGACTTGTGGCCTTCGGCAACTGTATAACAGCTGAGAGTGGCAGCCTATCTTCATCTTCATCATTATCTTCGTCATCTTCTTCTAGCCTCAATACCCTTCTCTTCTTCTTTTGGGGTACATCATCGGCTATTGGTTTTGAGGGTAAGAGAGTTGGTTTGGTGGGTTGTGTTTTTGGTGGTTTTTAGGGTAAAAGGATTGGTTTAGTGGGTTGTTGTTTTGGTGGTTTTGGTGTGGGAATGTTGACAGGCTGTTCTAGCATTTTGGAGGTGAGTGTGGCTTTTGATTGGTTGGCTAGTTCAGTCCTGCTCCCAGCACCAGCTTCATTCAAAGCTTCAACAACTAATCCTTTAGTGTATACTTCAGACGAACAGATCTTGGTGGTTATTGCCAAGATGCTGTCCCTGGACCAAGCCTTGATTTCGATCAATGATCTTCCAAGATATTTTTCATACTTATTGTTCTGATAATTAAGGTCATCTAAAGTCTAGCAAATCCCTTCTATGCATAAATTTTCATATTGGTAATTCGGAGAATTATCAGGTCACGTGGCGATAAAAATTTTAGCGAGTGTTGATCATAATTTAGTTATTTATATTTGGTCAATATATTTTGATTAATTTAATGCATAATAAGTGAAAATATTTGTAGGATCAGGCATTGTCACTAAACACTAGTTTTCTATCAAACTCACTTAAACACACTCAGTTACATGATGGAGAATCTCTCTAAGAGAAAAATAATATATTAAGAAACTAAGAACACAAGAAGATAATTTTCAAGAAACTTGTATATATTACTTCTCAACTCAAAGTATTACTAGACTCTTACAATCATGATACATGAGTTACGGTGAGAACTATATATACTATCCTACAGTCGGATATACGTAGATACCAACTAGAACCTAGGACTAAAGCAAATACTACTATGCTAAAGACAAGGTATCTTAAATAAAATATTATCTAAGGTAGTCATGACATGTCCATGACTTATCTTTTGTCACCAACTAAAGTTAGTAATTATACTAACAGATAAAAGGTGAATAGTGGAATAAAGTATGGTTAACTACATGGGTGTTGAGAATGTTCGGACTCTAGAAAGATTAACATGTTTTCTTTATGTGTCTTTTTGATATTTGTAATTGTATAGGGACTATTTTTATAATTGTTAGTTCCGTTGTGTTTCATTATAAATAGCTTAGACTATTAGTTAGTAAGAGTTTAAGAGAATGAATGAACCACTACTCATTACTTGTAAGTGTCTTTGCTTGATATTAATGAAACTGTGAATTTGTTAATATCTTATTTGAATTCGATTACTTTGTATGTGTTTTCTTTGAATTGTGTTCATATATCATCACAGATAGCTCAATTGATCCTATCAATTGGTATCAGAGCTGTTGGTAGCTGTTAATTGAGTAATTTTGAAGTTTATCGAACTTTGAAACTCAAAAAGCTTACTGAATCTGTGATTGATAGACAATTCAAATGAAAACTTGTGGATTTCAGATGTGTTTCATCATCAGAACTATGATTTGAACCACAACTAGCAGTTGAATTCATCAAATTTGAGTTAATTTGGTGAATTTGTGTTGGTAAAGTTCATTGTTTTTTTGAGCTGAAAATTGAAAATTAATTGATTTGTTGTTGATATCAATAGAAATTGATTTCAGAAGAATGATTATCAGCATAAAACTCATCTAATTAAAAAGTTTCAATCAATTTCATCAACTTTTGAAGATTTTCAGAAGATTCGAGTCTGTTATATTCATAAGAACATGATGAATGTGACGCATTAGGGTTGAAGTTTGCTGAAAAATTATCCAAGTGTTAGGTGTTTGACTACTGTTCAGTCACACCAACACTGTGTAGACGTTTTCAGTTCAGACGTTTGACCCTTGTTCGAGAGAGTCCAGATGTATCATTGTTCAGATTTTTTGAACTGTTTAGACGTTTGACAACTGTGTAGGCGCGTCACAACTGTTCAGACGTTTTACAACTGTTCAAACGCATCAATTTTAGGCGTTTTGGAAAAATTTTCTAAGGCATTCCCTTAGACAACTCTCAACTTGGATGCATCAACTGTTGAGGCGTTTGAATAATGTTCAGGCGTTTCAACCTTGATACTTAGATTTTTTTTAAGAAAATTCTTTGAAAACTTTTTCAAAATTTTTTAATTCAAAATATAAGAAAACAACAAAAAGTATAAGAATGGTGAAATCAGAAGATTCTAAATATAGAGTTTCAAAAGTTAAAAGCATGGCTGATTTTAAAAATTGGTCACTTAGGTTGAGACATCACTTAAATTCCATTGATACTGATCTTTGGAAATCCATAGAAAAAGGACCATTCATTCCAATAATCACTGATGGACCTCATAGAGGATTGGTATACACTAAAGACTCTTAGGAACCCTATCCTGAAGATGGTCTTCAAGGAGATGACTTAAGAAGAGTAAAAAATGATGTCAGAGCATACTCCTTGATGTGTAAAGGACTACTTCTGGAAGTTCTTGCAAGGCTTGATGGATATCAAACTGGATATACCATGTATAAAGCCTTAAAGAATATATGTGAAGGCGGAAAGGAGATTCAAAATCTTAAGAAACAAAAGTTGAAAAAGCAATTGGAACTGTTTCAACATTTATCTGGAGAAACTATAAAGCAGATGATGAACATATTTGTTCAACTTACTACTGAGATGTCAACAGCTGGTATTAAGCCTAATCTTGAAGATTTAAATATTAGACTACTCAATGCTTTACCATCATCATGGAAACATATAGTAACCTTACTAAAGCATACTGAGAAGTTCCCTATGGATTTAGATCTACTTATTGCCAAGATTGAGTCAGTAGAAATTGATAAAAGCTCAAGGAACAATGATAGAGCAGTGGCAATGTCTCAGTATCAGTTTGTTGCTCCTCTAGCAAACACAGTTGAAAATGCTTCATGGCAAAAAGTGAGAAAGTTAAAGAAGAAGAAGGAGATTTATTTGTCGAAGCATGATTTTTCACTGACTCACCATTTACTAGTGCCCCTGCTTACACAACACAATCTCATTCTCAATCTCCTCCTAAATCTCAGTCTCAAACATCAAATGTTCAATCAGAGACTTCTTCATCTAACTCTGCTAAATCTAGCAAAGTTAAAGATGTGATCAACATCCCATTAGAGGATGAAGAATCAAAAACTGCATTTACTGCATTTATGGCTAGTTTTCAAGCATATCAAGGTAGCCATTTAACTCAATTATATCTTGTGTTGCAGGATTTATTTGAAATGGATCCTGAAGATGTGGAAGAAATGGACTTAAATTGGCAAATGGTGATGATTGCTTACAGGACACAAAACCACTCATATCTCAACAGGAAGTACAAGACAAGTGCTAACAAGACTGTTGGATTTGACAAGTCAAAATCTTGGTGTTTTAACTGTAACAGCTATGGCCATTTCTCAAGAGAATGTAAAGCTCCAAGAAATAATGGAGGAAGTGCTTAATGAAGCAATCAAAGGTTTCAACAAACTCAGAAGACTTATCAAAAGCCTTATCAAAGTCTTCCTATGCCTGAGCTTAAAGATGAACAAAATCATCTCATGAAACCAAGAAAGCCCTTGTAGTAAATATTAAAGATGGTTATGATTAGAGTGCATATGCTGAACAATTTACTAATGATTTAACATCTAGTTTATCTCTTATTGCAAAAATTCAGGAAGAAGATTGGTCAGAAAACAATGATCCAAAGGTGGAAGGTGAAAATGATGAAGATGACTATGATTGGTCTGACAAATCAGATCCTAAGGAGGATAATGATTAAGTAGATCTAATAGCGCAGTCTGATCATCCAAAGGTTGACACTTCATCTTTAAAATCTGAAACCTCATCTCCAAAATTTCCTGAAATACCATCTGAGGTGAGAGAAAAGCTATGCACAAAACATGCTTTGAACATGTTGAATACTACATAACATACTCATATAAATTTATGAGAAACTCAAACAAGAAGAATCAATGCATAACAAATTGAAAGCTGATCATAAAACAGCAGACCAAAAGATTATCTCTCTTCAAACTTCATGGAACAAAACTCTAAAAGAATTAGAAAACGTTTCTAAACAATTGGAAGAGATGACTAAAAATCTTGAATAGGAGAAGATAACACATGCTGATACTCAAATGGATCTTACTAAAGTTAAGAGTTCAAAAATAATTGTAGAAAAACTAGTAAATGAGAGGAAAGATAAACAAAAAGCAGGATTAGGCTTCACTCATGAACCTATGCCTGAATCTATCATAAACACTTTACCAGAGAACTTTAATACCATGATCATTCTCCTGAAAACAAAGCTAAACTTAAAGCTTTTCAGGTCAAAAACAAGAATTATGAAGAAGAAAAGGAAAATATAAAAGTGTTTGTTGAAAAAGATCAAGAAAAGTTTAAAAATGGTCATCCTGTCAAAATAAAATCATATGAACCTAAACAACCAAAACAAAACACTTCTGATCAAATTAATTCTACTTTAGAAGAAGTGAAAGTTCAAAGCAAAGACAAACAACATGTAGGAACATCAGAAGATTCAAACACTATTAATCTTAAACAGAATCTTCTTCTGATGATGTTTAATCTAAAAGTAAACCAAGTTCTTCTAAGTGAAAGAACCAAGGAGAAGAAAGAAATCATCATCAATCAAAATCTGAACAACACAAGAGTTCAGAAAAGTTGATCAAAGCAACAAATCAAACAACAAAACTCAAACTGATAAAATTTGTGTTAGCAGGTTTGTTTAATATGAATTCCCTTCAAAACAACAAGGTGAATTCTATGAACAAATATCACTCTGATCTGAAATCAAGTTCAGATTCTAAGACTTCCACTGTAGCAAAAAGATTTGTTCATAAGAAATTCGAGAAGGAAGATCATGTTAAACAGATGAAAAACAACATGACACAACATCAAAAAGTGAAACATGAAAAACAACAGTTTAACTTTTTGACAACAAAATATAAAAATGAATCAAACAAAGTGTCAATGTCAAAAGTTAACAAACAGTTGTTTAAAAATCCATAAAAGTACTGTGAAATATGTGATATGAAAAATCACAATACTGTTGAGTGCTATTTCAACAAGTACTGTCACATATGTGACATGAGAAATCATTCTACAGCATATTGTTATTTTAACAAATACTATACTTATTGTGATGAGAAGACTCATAATACTGCAAATTGTTACTTTAGAATCAGATCACTTAAAAAGAGAATTTGCAAACTCAAACTTTAGCAAAGGTTATGTTAATCCTCAATTTATGAGAAATCAAACTGATGAATTTCAAAGATTAACTAATCAACCTTCTTTAGGTTTGAGATCTTTCCAAAAGAAAATTTATGTGAGATCTAAAAATGTGCAAGAACAATTCATACCAAGATCGGTAAAAATGACTAATAAAAACGCTAGTTATCAATTTGTGTCAAAATTTGATAAATCAAAAGGTATGAATGCTTTCAAAAATAACTCAAACAATTTCCAAAACAAGATTGGTAAATTCATCAAGAAAAAACCTGATTTGAATAATCTTCATTACAAACAATTTACCATTGTTGATAAATTTGGAAAACCCAAGACCATCTTGGCTTGGGTGGATATATCAACTTAATTTTCTTGTTGTGCAGGTAGGCCCAAGAAGACCACTCAATACATGGTATGTGGATAGTGGGTGTAGCCGACATATGACACGTAATCCTACCTTGTTACAAGATTTTAAGTTAAAAGATAGAACACATGTCGCCTTTGGTGGTGATGCTGGTGGAAAAATAACCAGAGAAGGAACAATATCAAATGGGATAATAAGCTTTGACAAAGTTAACTTTTCCTCACTGTTGAACTTTAATCTTTTAAATGTATCCCAAATTTGTGATAAATCATATTCTGTTCTTTTTGATGATCATTCTGTTATGTTTTGAAGCTAGGTTTTCAGATAACCAAAGAGTGGGTAATTGTTACAGCTGAAAGGGATAGAAATGTATACAAACTAGATATGTCTCAAGTTGATCCTTCAACCCAAACAACTTGCCTAATTGCTAAAGCATCAATGATGAAAGCCATCTTTGGCATAGACGTTTCGGACATTCAAATTTCAAGAATATGAACAAGCTTGTATGAGGAAATCATGTTATTGGACTTCCATCTAAGAAGTTTGCAACAACTGATCACTGCTCAGCATGTTTAAAGGGAAAACAACACAGAGCGTCTTATAAGACCAAACTCATAAACTCAACTTCCAGACCTCTTCAATTGTTACATATGGACCTTTTTGGACCAACAAATGTCATAGTATTGGTTGAAAATCATATTGTTTAGTTATCATTGATGACTATATAAGATTTTTATGGGTTTTCTTTTTGTATGCTAAATCCGAAACGGCTGAATTACTAAAAGAATTTATCATTAAATTTGAAAATCAATTAGAAAATAAAGTGAAAATAATAAGAAGTGATAATGGAACAGAATTCAAAAATGCTAACATTGAAATGTTTTGTGCTCAGAAAAGGATAGCTCATCAGTTCAGTGCTCCCAGAACTCTTAACAAAACGGAGTTGCTGAAAGGAAGAACAGAACATTGATTGAAGCTGCTCGTTCTATGTTAGCTAATGCAAAGATTCCTATAACTTTTTGGGATGAAGCTATATCAACTGCGTGTTTTGTTTAGAACAGAACCTTAATTGTGAAAGATAAAATGAAAACTTCTTATAAGTTAATGTTTGGCAAGAAACCAAACATAAATTTTCTAAAATCATTTGGTTGTCCTGTTATGATTCTTAATTCAAATGATCAGTTAGGAAAATTTGATGCAAAATCTGATAATGGATTTTTTGTTGGATATACATCTGTTTCAAAAGCCTATCGAGTGTACAACTCTAGGACAAATATAATTCTTGAAACATTCAACGTTAAATTTCTGGAAAATTCTTTTCCATTTGTTGCAAATGGTCCTGCATGGTTATTTGATTTAGATTCATTGTCAAACTCTTTTCAATCTAATTTGTTTAATCAATCAAATTGTTTTGATTCTACAGGTAAGAAGAACTCTAGAGGAGATCTTGGATCTTTCAGTGAGGACTTAGACTCTGATGACACAGATGATTCTAGCTCAGACTACCCATTTTTATCATTTGTCAAGGATTCATCAATACGATCAATGACACTGATCATGCTAATTCAGCTTCAAATCATTTAATCTCAATTGATGAGGAAGGATCACAACCTTTTCCTAATGATGGTAATAATTTTGTGCAACCTGAGTCTGGAACATCATCCACCTCTGGTGATGTAGTTGATACTAGTAACTTTGATTACTTTATTAACTCACCAACTCAAGTTCCAAATTTTAATCCACATTCTTCTAACTTGTTACATCAGCTCTCCAACTTAAACCAAACAAATCTGGATGTTAATATTCAATGTGATGAGATTCCAACATCTCCTATTCACAAGAATCATCCAATTTCTCAGATTATTTGGTCCATTGAATGAGTGAACAACAAGGAGTAAATCAGAACAAGCAAACTTGTGCTTATACTCTTGTTTTCTATCTCAAATTGTTCCTAAAAATGTTACCGAAGCATTAAAGGACAATGGTTGGATAGAAGCTTTGCAAGAAGAATTACTTCAATTTCGCAAACAAGAAGTGTGGAATTTAGTGGATTTACCTCAAGGAGAAAATGCTATAGGCACAAAATGGTTGTTTAGAAATAATACTGATGATCGTGGTATAGTAATAAGGAACAAAGCAAGACTTGTTGCACAAGGATACACACAGGAAGAAGGGATAGATTATGATGAGGTGTTTGCACCAGTTGCAAGACTTGAATCCATTCGAGTTTCCTGGCTTATGCTTTATTCATGAAATTTAAGGTGTATCAAATGGCTGTAAAGGGTGCATTTTTATATGGTCCTATCACTGACGATGTGTTTGTGAAGCAACCTCCAGGCTTTGAGGATGCAGAATTTCCACATCGAGTATATAAGCTGAGTAAAGCTTTGTATGGACTTTATCAAGCCCCTGGAATTTGGTATGAGACATTATCACAACACTTAATCCAACATGGATACACAAGAGGGAAAATTGATCCAACTTTATTCATAAAGAAGGATAATGATGATCTCTTATGTGTACAAGTGTATGTTGATGATATCATATTGGTTGTACCAGTTCAAAGTTGTGCAATGAATTTGAAGAAATCATGAAATTTTGATTCCAAATGAGTTCTATGGGAGATATTAATTTCTTTCTTGGACTTCAAGTCAAGCAAACTAACGATGGAATTTTCATCAATCAAGAGAAGTTTGTTGACAAACTCTTGAAGAAATTTAAGTTGGAAGACTGTCAGTCCATACGAACTCCAGTAGATGTTAATACTAAGATTGAACTGATCCAAAATGAAAATCTATTGACCAAATGTTATACAGATCAATGATTGGTTCTTTGATGTATCTTACTGCATCTAGACCAGACATTATGTATGTGTTTGTGTTTGTGACAGGTAGCACCAGACCCGAAAGAATCACATTTAATTGCTGTCAAAAGAATATTCAGGTATCTCAAAGGTAAACCAGCCTTAGGGCTTTGGTATTCTTACGAGGGTAACTTTGAATTACATGCATATACAGATAGTGACTATGGTGGTTTTTGTCAAGATAGAAAATCTACTTTGGGTGGATGTCAATTTCTCGATCCCAGATTAGTCTCATGGTAATGTAAGAAACAAACAAATGTTTCTGTTTCAACTGCAGAAGTTGAGTACATTGCTGCATTAGCAGGATGTTCTCAAATCCTCTGGTTGGAAAATCAACTACTAGATTATGGTTCAATTTTCTTAAAACACCTATTTACATTGATAACACTGCAGCTATGTTCATTACAGCTAATCCTGTTCAACACTCAAAACAAAACACATCGAAATTCGATATCATTTTCTCAGAGATAACTCTCAAAAAGGGATTGATCATTTTGATTCAAATTGCAACTGAAAAACAGTCGGCAGATCTATTTACTAAAGCCTTCTACGAGGACGGTTTGAGTACTTAGTAGAATCAATTGGTCTTATTAATCATATGTGAACTCCCTAAATCAACAAACTATCATAAGTGATACTCTCAATGTTAATTGCCTATTATTTTTTTTTTGTATGTGTGGTTTTCTTAGAAAAACCAAATACAAAAGCATATATAACAAAATTCAAAGAAATAGAGTCTTTTTCTATTTGTCAGTTCTTTGTTTTTGTTGTAAAAGAATTGATTTGCAATATGTGAGAAATGATAATAGTACATTAGGATCAGTTGCATATTTCACTCATTAATAAAGTCTGACATGATCAGATATGATGTATAGACACTATCATGCTATTATACTGAAACAGTAAATTCTTGTGAATACACTAAATATGTATTAATCTGAGTACTTTTGAGATGTTTTGACTTATCAGATTGACTGTTTGTTGAGTAACAACACTCACACCTGATGGTGATGTAATTAATCATGAGATCTGTTACAAGCATCATTTCACTTCTTTGTTATGAGTCAGCATAAACTTGAAGTGCTGAGATATCCTTTGTTGTAAGTCACTAAAGACCTGGAAATTCTCTTTCATGCAAAAGATGCTAATGTGCACAATCTATTCAAATGGATAGTTAGAGATGATCAAATGGTTATCCATGATTATTCTCTATTCATTTAAGTAACATGAGATCTAATTACACATATTTCAGGTAATAAGTTGAGTATATGTTCTTGCTTGCATGTCTTGATGATAGTTGAGCTCTCTGAATATAACCTAATCAATCCAAGAATTGAAAAAGTAAGTGAGCTGATATTATGTCAAAAACACTCATTGTCAGTCCTTAGATCTTGTGTCTCCTTTGCTCTGATGTCACTGACGTGGAACACACTTGATCAGGATTTAATCACTGTCTATGACTATCCACAATTTTTTTTATTTTAATGTGCTCATCTTCATTTATATGATCTCACTGCAGATAATAAATTCTTGTAGATTAGATTTTGATTCTGTTTTATTTGATTTATGCATGTTTTATGTGTGTGAAGGCAATGTCACAATGAGTTGTGTGATCTTATTATGCTACCTTAGAAAACTTATAACTTGTTTCAACTTAAAAGTTTAGGGGGAGTGATAAATGAAAAAAAGTTTTTCTTAGAAAATCAAAATCAAAGAAAGTTGAATTGAAAGGATGATGCTATATGTTCAAAGTTTATGTGAGTGTCATCATGAAACTTTTGAAAATGATAATATGAACCTATATAAAATTGCTAGTGGAAATGCTTCTCTCAAAGTTGAGAAATAGAAATTTGATTATGTTTTGAGACTAAAATGAAGGGAAAGAAAAGAAGAAAAGTTTCAAAGTTAAACATCAAGTAAAAAAATTGAATTTGTTGAAAACTAATTTGAAGTGTGGAAAATGTAAAAAGTTCAAATTTGACGGACTAAAATGAAAATTTTGGATAATTCAAATTTATGCTTAAAATGTTTAAATATTAGTATGAAATATTACTAATATCTTTAAACAGTATGCAGGTGAAGAAGAGTGAAAAACACCAAGTGTGACTCATGAAAGTCAACTCAGTCAACTCATGTGCCTAAATAGTCTTCATACGTCTAAATAGGAGCATGGTGAACTTTCAGAAATTTAATCAAATGTTTGGGCATTTTTCATATTCCCATGCGCCTAAACAGTTGCAATAAGCATAAAGTTCAAGCAAGTGTCGGCGTTTTATTAATCCCATACGCCTAAACAGTGAATGAGTTTGATTTTATACAAGTGTTAGGCGTTTTGAATGTCATGCGTCTACATAGTGGGTGGTTGAAAGACAAAGTGTTAGACGTTTCAGGAACTTCAGATGGTTGAACAGTGCTAAAGCGCCTAAACAGTGCTTATGCCTCTGTACAGTGCTCATGCGACTGAATAGTTCTCATACGTCTAAGTCCATACGACCACACAGTGTTCATGCGTCTCATTAATGTGAATTTTAGGGTTTCATACGCACAAACAGTGCTAATGCGACTAAAATTTCAATATAAATAGAACACTTGTTTCTTATTTACACTCAAAAACTTCCTCTGAAAACACAAGTCTCTGAACTATCGACACTCGGTTTTCTTCAATCAAACAAATAATCAGTGTCTAAGACAAATTGCTGTTGAATGTTAGATAGTATTTGAGTTAGTAAACGTAATTTTGTGATTCAAATCAGTGAATTTTTAGTAAATCTTGATGATTCTCATAGACGCTCGTCTGCTATTTGGGCGTTTGAACCCTATGACAGTCAAAGTTAAACAAATAAAATTTTTAACATCATATAAAATTGATCATAGATTGTTGGTGTACATCAAATTCCGAGTGATTTGATATATTGATTGTGTATTAACATAAGAATGATGTTGAAAAGAAAATCCTCGGTCAAATTTCTTCGAAGGAAGAAGAAGATGAACAGATGTTTTAAAAAATTAAAAATTAAAAGAAAATTAAAAATAATATTTTTAATAAAAAGTAGAAAAACTCAGAAATCAGAATGAATAAATGTTAAATTCAAAATAAATATTCAAGTATGCCACAAAACTAAATTCACAAGTAAAACAAAATATAAAGCACAATTCAAAGTTGAATTTAATTTGAAAACATAAATTCTTCAATCTTTCAATGTTCTAATTTTTTTTTTTATTTTGCAGATGGCATCATTAATGTTCGAACCAAAACATAATGTTGCTGCATTTCTAGATGAAGAAAATAGAGAAGCAGCAGGTTATGAAGAAATGATAAGATTTTTATTAAGAACTAAATATGTTTATGCAATGTGTGCACGGTCAATGATTAATAAAAGATTGATCAAGAAATTCTGGAGAACGGCTAAAGTTGAAAGAAATGAAGAAGGAAAAAAAGTTGTAAGAGCATTCATTATATCTGACAGAATGCTTGAAGTCTCTAAACAAGCAATCAGAACTACTCTTAAACTTGGAGAAAATGACCCTGAAGACTTATCTGAGTATACATTCAATGAATGTAGCAGAGTGTTTATGCAAATGGGTCATCTAGATCATTTCACAAAGAAACAATTTTTCAGAGCAAGAGTGTACAAGCATTGGAAATTATTATGTTATATCTTTCAACAATGCATGTCTAAATGTAGTGCTGGTTGGGACTCATTCCCTGTAGATATTGCATCTCCAATTATAGCATTAGCCACAAATAGAAGATTTAACATGGCTAAATGGATATTTCTTCAAATGCTTATATAAAAGACATAAATACTTAATGTATCCAAGATTTCTTCAAATGATTATAAATGATGAAAATCTAGATCTTTATGTTGAAGGAGTTGAGGTGAAAAATTACAATTGGAGCATATGTCTGAATCTGTATATAAAGACTATCAATGATCACTGGTGCTCAAAACATTCCTCTGTTTGAATATATAAGCAATGTATCCAATGATGAAGTTGATATAAATCAACAACACTTCCACTTATCACAAGATAAACCAATAGATCCTAATGATCTCATTAAGGATGTTGTTGAAGTTATGATTGATGATGATAATGAAGATAATGATGATGAAGATCAGAAAGCACATCAACAGATGAAGATAATGATGAAGTAGTTGAGGCACATAAAGAATCATTTGAAGAAATGAATGAAGATGAACATGTGAATGAAGTTCAAAACATAGCCAAAGAAACTGTTGCTAATAATAGTCTTGATAATACTGTTAATGAAGTTCAACAAGATGAACCTGATGTTGGAGTACATGAAGAAGGTTCACAAAATCAAACATTTTGCATGACATGTTATATGAATGAGTATTTCAAGCTAAGCAAAATGAAAAATTGAAGAAATTGTTGTAAGTACAACTCAAAATATTTCTGTACAAACAGAAGAAATGGTGGATGTTGATGAAGTAGAAAATTTGAAAGAAGAGAATGTAGTTAAAGAAAAGAAAATTGAAGAATTAAAGGATGAAAATGAAAAACTAAAAGAGATGAATATATCTCTTGAATTAGAGATTAAAAGGCTAGAAGGTGAAAATGCAAAGTTAAAAGAAGAAAATGTTGAGAAAGATGAAAAAATTGTGATGTATGCAAAAGATAAAGAAGATGTGATAAAGAATTTTGAAGTGGTGATAAAAGATTATGATATTCTTGAACAAAAATTCAAGAAACTGACAAAGGAAAATGAAAAACTGAAAGAAGAGTTGTTAAAGTGAAAAGAAGTACAAAAGCCCATATCACCTGAACAAATGATTAGTGTTGAAAAGAATGTGTTGAAGAAAATCCTATAATGGATAAAGGAAAAAGAAAACTTGATGATATTGAAGATGAAAGTTTATCTTAGTCAGTTCAAAAAGTTCAAAGAACTGAAGAAAATGCTGAAGAACAAGCCACTCATGAACAAATTGATGCTTTGGTAGATATTGAAGAAATGTATAATGATGATTGGTATAATGAAGTTTTGAATGATGAAGATAGTGATGAAGCACAATTTGTAGCTAATTTCTCTTCACAAGAGCAATTTCAAGATCAAGAAGAAGTACCATAAGATTTTGAAGAAAGATATAATTATCTTGTGAGAATGTAGTATAACAGAGTATTTTTGGATGGACTGACAGTTTCTCAGATCAATGATGAATATGAGAAGTGTATTGCAGTAGAGTTAGTCGCTCTAATTGATCCAAATGAAATTGTAATAGAGCATGGTGAATGGATCAGAGAAAAAGAAAGTATAATGTAAAAGAATTACCAAGCACAGAGCTTCACCATCCTGATCCGGATAGTATGAGTATTCCAGCTTTAAGATCATGGTTGCAAGCTAGAAACCATACGTGGAGAAAATTGAAAAGATTACAATCTGTATCATTAAGAAATCTTGTCAGAAGCTTTCAAGAGACAGAAAAACAAACAAAGAAGATCATTATTCTTGATACAGACAATCCTTAATATTTGGAGATCACAAAAAGAACAAGAATGCTAAAACCTCAAGAAATCAAACAAATGACAAGAAAGTCATATGCTTATGACAGTAGAAAAGATTCATTAAAATGTTTTCAAGTACAGAAAAGCAAGCTTACAAAGCCTCATCTGAGCAAATTCAGATTTTTGATAATGCTAGATCCACAGGTGAGTTAGTGAGAAACGTATTGCAAAAAGGACAATCAGTTGCTGAATTGTTGAATGCTATGATTGCTCCAGATTTTACAAATCAAGTAAAAATAATTGCATGGAAGTATGATGAGATTTTTTATGCTTTCTTAATCAAAAGAGTAAATGCAATATGTGATGTATATCACTTTTACTCTAGCATAATTAAGCTTCCTATGCAAGATTTGAAGGAGTTGAATAGATTACCTCTAATCAATCCAACAGATTCCAAACGTGGTAAAATGATGGTAGAATTACTGAGAAAAGGCATGGATCAATCAAGTAATTTTCTTCAAACTAGATGTGATCAAGAAGATAAAGAGTACTTTGCTACTCTAAAGAAAAACAAAAGGCTCAAAGGAGTGCAATCTGAAGATGAACACTTATGATTGAATTCTATGATAAATACTTTGAAAAGGTAACTACTCCTGGTTTGAAAGTGATTGAAGGTAATAAAAAAATTCAAACCAATTCTCAGGTGGTTTTATAACTCTGAGACATTTGAACTTAAATTGGTTCGAAACCTTGAACAGTGGGATGAAGACATGATTACTCTTTTTGGTGCTTTGAACTCAGATTGTTACATCCAAGTTATATTTCATTTTGTCTGTACAAAAGTTTCAGAAAGTATCTCGTGATGTTGCAGAGCAAGACAAAAAATATTTCATTTCCATAATCAATGTGATGAGTGCAGCTATGGAAAGAATATCATTGAGAAAAGCTCTTGCTTATGCAAATATTGTGAAGAAAGATATCAAGGATATTCAATTTATGAGAATCTCAAGGAAAGGTGTCTTAGAAGTATACTTAAAGGAAAGTTCAAACCATATTGAGTTATATGCAAACATTGACATTACATGCTTATCAAAAGACGGTTAGAAAGAATGAACAAGATCGAGAAAAAAACAAATGAAGCTAAACCAGAACAAGGCATTCTTGCAAGAAAATTCAATTATGCTATTGTAAATGCTTTGAAAGAACAAGAGATGTACAAAAAGAAGCCAATGTTCAATATTAAAAAAGAACCAGAAGACTTCTTCGAGTGAAAAAGATTGAAGATAGAAGATGGAAGCTAAAGATAAAGCTGAAGGAGATAAAGAAAGAAGAAAGATTAACATGTTGTCTTTATGTCTTTTTCATATTTGTAATAGTACGGGGACTATTTTTATAATTGTTAGTTCCTTTGTGTTTCATTATAAATAGCTTAGACTCTAGTTAGTAAGAGTTTGAGAGTGAACGAACCACTGCTCATTACTTGTAATTGTCTTTGCTTGATATTAATGAAACTGTGAATTTGTTAAATATTGTTTGAATGCGATTACTTTGTATGTGTTTTCCTTGAATTGTGTTCATATATCATCACACATTAGCTCAATTGATCCTATTAGAGAAGCACCATGCAGTATCTCCAAGATTTGCAGCGAAGTGTCAGAATGACCATACATAGGTCCACTGTTCATAGTAGGTTAATCTGAAGGTTAACTGGCTTCACAAGAACTTATTCTTCTAAAGCCACTTATACCTCAAAAAAATCCACTTCTTCCGAGGCTAGAAGCTTACTTCAGTTCTTCATGCTTCAAAAGTCATTGTCTTTGTTTCTTTTATGTCTTAGACTTCTTTAGAGAGAAGATTATGTCTTCGGAAGTTGTAGTTTTCCTTTGGAAGATTCTTCAGACATAATCTTTAGAAGTTCTGGCTTTGCCTTTCGAAGAACTTCATATGCCTTCGAAAGTTCTTGACTTAGCTTCAAAAGGCCATTATTAGTTGCACCAAAATTATCTAAGTGTTTGGTTTTGGTTGCACCAGCCCGTCTAGGTCCAACAAACTCCCCCTAGTCACATGCTATCAAAACCTTAGTTATTCCTAGTCCTCAAAACCTTCAACACCAGGGACAGAAGATATTTATCTGTTCTTTATTTTTCCCTCAAGTAGTGCTGAGAAGTTTGTACAAGTCATTTGTGGATAGGAGATCCAATCTATCACTTTGAATGATGTGCACCTTTTGTTGTGACCCTCTGAAGAGAGTTATTTGACGAGAGTTGTAATCATATTCCAATCAAACTATGGACTCTAGTTCACGACCTTCAACCATTTGAATAAAGGCTTTGCCTTTGGTTTCTAATCCTTTTCTTTCATCCCTTTCTCTCCCTCAACTTCAACTCTTCTTCAATGTTGGTCCTAGCAGTTAGCTTGGCCAGATGAAGACTGCTTAGATGATTTCTGGTGTGAGCAACTATCTCAGAGTTAGAGGGGTTGGAGAATGGCTTCTCTGCTAACTCAGCAATCTTGAACCTGCTTAAGTGTAGCAGATATGAGGCATCAAGCTTGTTTATCTCACCATTCTCTCTCTCTCTCTCAACAACAAAGTTATGAGAAGAGTCTTCAAACCTCCACTCGAAGATCTTGGTACAAGGGGCTGACTTGGTACTCTATCCTCTTTCTTTGCATCCAGCAGAGTCACCAACATTCTTCTTAGCTTCTTCTATTCTTCTTTTTGGTGAATCAAAGTTGAGGCCAAGGAGCTTAATGGCTTGGCCAATGTCCCTTTTGGCAGATCAAGAAATTGATCTCTAGTGAGGGAACTTGAGGATCTGTCAACATAGGCTAACTTGACACACCCCTCCTCATAAGAGATGTTGCTTTAGGTTGTACATATAGTGAGCTTCATCTTGATCTCCTTAAACTATTCCAAGGAGAGATGTTTGGAAAGCTGAAAGGATGGTTTGGGTGGTTCTTGGGTAGGTAGTGGTGTTTGGGTTCTGTGAAGTGTTTTGGGTTTGAGTATGGGTAGTTGAGGTGGTTGTGGTGAGGAAGCAGGTAAGAAGGATGGTGTGGGTTCAGGAGTGACCGGTTCAAATGTTGGTTCAGTTTCGATGAGAAAGGGTAAAGGGTTGGTTCAAGTCGAGGTTAGAGTTGAGGTGTTGGTTTGAAGGTCATCCCCTGTCCCCTTCTATAAATCTCTTTCCTTTTCCTTGAGCGAATGTCAGCCTTGATGTCACTTACATGTTGCTACAGCGTCTTTACAAACATAGGACCCACCTTCCTGTCAGAGAAGCAATGAGCCTTTAGATAATCCTTCATCCAGGCATTAAAACCTATGTTCTTGACAATAGCAAGTCTAGCTTCTTCGTCCTTCTTCCTCTCCCTTAGTTTCTCCCATGAAGTTTTTTTTCTCTTGTTCTCCATATGATCTTTCTCTTTCTTGAGAAGCCATAAGATTGTGTCATTATTGTGAGGTGTAAATTCCTCTAGAGAGAATCCCCTAGAGCACAGGAAAGATATCCTCACTCCTTAGCCGCAGATCAACCTCTCTTTTCGTTCTCTCCCTTTCTTCTTCTAAGGCCAACCTTGTTGTTTCCTTCTTTTGCTTAATTTGCAGCATGGCTTCCTTCTCTAACTCAATTAAGTCCACTAATGGTAGCAGGATCACATCTTCATTAACACCATGAAGGTTGACTAGTCCATCAATGATTTCCACTCTCCTTCTATTGTTGATAGCCTCTTGGTTGGCTGCAGCAGCTTTGCTACTAGTAGCTAACAACTTCCCAGCTAAGAGTCTACCTTTTCTCTTCAGCTTCTCTAACCTTTTTTCCTCCAAAAGCTCTTCCTCAGTTATCTTCCTTTTCCCTTTGTTTGGAAGCACTAGACTTTGGAGATTCTTAAGTAGAGGTTTGAGGTTGAGAGGTGGAGACTTGAGCATGTGTTAATGATTTTGTTTGAGTGCAGGGTTGGTTGAGAAAATCCTCACTATTCACCTCCGATGCTAGTTCAAAAATTGCATGTGTGATAACCAGATCCTCGGATAAAGAGAATTACCCTTCCGCAACTTCTATCTCAGCTTCAGAAGATTGAAATGGTTCTTCCGAGTCTTTCACTTTTGCGTCAGAAGTCTGTGACAATGTACACTTTTTCCCAACTATTTCAGTTGTTGGGCCATTAGTATCCATTTCCCCTTCGAAATCAATCTCAGGTTCCATATAGAGTTTAGGTTGAGCAACTTCTTGGACAGTGGTAAAAGGTGCATTCAACCTCTAAAGCTCTTCAACTCCAACGTCTACAATAGCAACATCAGGGCTTGGTTGTTCAATGGAAGATCCAATCAGGTTTTTAGAAAAGAACCTTTTTAGATGTTGGAACATCCTTTGATCCATTTGAATAATAATTAGAGGAGGCTAAAGAAAAATTGTTGCTTGTTGAGCTAGGCATCTTGAAGTTAAGGTTGTTAAGGATAGACTTTGTGGTTCCTATGAAGTTTGTCTCTGAACACCCTCCTCATTTTTGGTAGCATCATCTTAAAAGCATGATGAGGTAGAGGAAGAGGTCAAGGAGACCTGAATGATTACATGTATAATAGAATTTTGAATCTGTTTCTCAGATAGTTTGGCCTTGAGACATTTAATCTCAAGTTGCTGAGTGGCAGACCTATCGTGTAAAGTCTTCACCTTTGATTCAAGGTTTGAGAGTTTAGAAAGTAGGTCTTGAATGATGAGTTTCAGACTTCCTTCATTTTCTTTTGAAGAATTATGGGGAGATCAGGTAACATACCTTGTATGATCACCCTCACCACCAGATGTGGTTTCTTAGCAGCCTGGTTTCCCCTACCTACGGATGTCTTTTTCAGAGTCATCAATGGGCATGGTTGTCGTATATTAAGTCTCAGGTATGTTACCACTGTTTTAAGGATCCAATGGCAGTCCTTTAGAAGTCGTAGCTGAATCCACATGACTCCCCTCCACATTAGTGGGACTCACCTTAGTTTGGGCTTGCTGATAGGGGCTAGAGATAAGCGGTCTCTCTAGGCTCTGTTGATCCTTGAGAGGGTGTTGTGGATCAACTTCATTTCCTTGAAGTGACGTAATCTCTTCATCAGTTCCTGTAAGAAGGTTTGTAAGGGACAGGGAGATTAAGCCTAATGACCCAGAAGTTTGGTCAATGCCAATTGGCATCGAGCCTATAAGAATATTGTCCCTTTTTGGCTGCTCAGGAGAGTACAGGGACTCATTCAAAGGGATGTTAGCTTGGGTTTTAGGCTAATGGGTTTTAGACTGAGGAGACTGAAAACCCATATTGAGGTTGATAGTGAAGGAAGGTGGGACGTTTGACTTAGTGGGAGCCCATATTTTGACTCTAGTCATTTTTGTTTAAACCTGAGCGACTTGTTCAATCAAAGTAGATTGAGCAAGGGTTTGTTTGGGACATCTCTGGTATGTGATTTTCGTGGGGTGAGAATGAAGGTTTGGCATTATGAGGGTTGTTGCTGGTGTGGGTTCATCACCTGTGGGGTTATTAGGGATGTCACCAGGAGCTGTGTGCTCAATCATCCCTTGAAGAAGGGGAGTCTATCTTCCGATGAAGGTGGACATCTTCTTCAGAATCTTGAAGATTACCGGCCTCATGTGAGGGACTAGCAGTGCAGCTGCACAGACAAGCTTGCTTTGGTCCAACTCACAGTTGATGAAGTTCTGGATGAACCTAAGACGCATATAGAATGTTTCCCTTCAAAGATTGCTCATCAAATTGGTTAGCACAAATCTGGAATAATTGAATCTAAGGCCTCTTACCAACCCATGAACTAGGCATCCTAGTTCGTATGGGATTTGATCCCAACTCCTGACTTGTTTGACAAGCAGTGAAGGACAATGAGCACTCAAAACTTCTATTGGTAAGAGAAGTTGGCTTGTAAGTTGTGGACCTGCTAACACACCACCATATCCTATTAAGGTATATGTTTCATCAATGTTTCTCATGGGGAACTCTGTATGAGAACCCTCATCATAGAGCTCCAGATGCTCCCTAACGGTCTTTTCAGAAATTATCAACTCTTTACCACAAATGCTTAACTTTAGAACCCTAACTTCGTTAAAGGTTGTAATCTGTCTGTTCCCCTAAAATTCAGCCATGTGGTTTGAATACACGGTGGGGTTGACAGTTAGGGCTATGAAGTAGGTTGATTGGGTTAGGAAGGAGTTGAGTTTAGAGAAGTCAACATCCTTGGATGAATACAAGAGTGCGACTTGATTGTGCTGAGGGTTAAGTGCCGCTGAGAAGGAGAGGTAAGCTTGAGATTAAGTAAAGTAACATCAAAGAAAACCTTTGGGTAAGATAATCGGTAAAAAGATTAAAATAGGATAGTTGGAAGCATTTAAATGGATGAAAATAGCGGATGGATATCGTGAAAAGATAGTTTGGGGTATGATGTGATTGGGGCGGTAAGGTTAAATCCACTTAAATGTTCTAACATCATTTAGAAAATCTTTACCTTTTTATAGTCTGGGGCTCAAAAGATTTCCATTGCATAGTAACGTTTTCATCTAAGTATAAAACATTTTCCGAAGGTAATATTCTTTCAAAGCTAATCTTTCTTCCAAAGATAAATTCCTTACTTCCAAGAGTAAAATTGCCATCCGAGTGAAAGAGTTTTGTAAGGAATATATGTTAAGGCTGATGCAACTCAAACATTTAAAGTCTCCTGCATGCTGCACAAGTGCATTGAAAAAGAATGCTTCATGAAGTTTCACACATGCAACAAAAATATTCTAAGTGTGAAATCTTCCGAAGCCAAGACCAATATCGTCCGAAGCCAAAGATGACGTCTTCCGAAGCTTCAGGTACAAAGTCTTCAAAAGCCAACACTTGAAGATAGATTTCTTTCAAAGACTTTTAGTATACATACTTTATATGATGTACTTTACATAAAGCTGGACCCCTTTCTACTGCAACTCTATAAACTCACCAACTTGCATGAGTTGGTGAAAAGGTCCATGCTTTTAGTAACTGTACATTAAGGTCTTGAGTCTATAACTTTCTACTTGATGTATTTTATCCTTTTTCTAATACATTAGGATGTGAGCTACGGTATGTCATAGCCACAAGTCAAAAGTCAATCTGCCTTTTGAGTCTACAATTGATTTTTTGTTGTGTCTAGTCAATTGTATCCAACTGGCCTTCAAAGTATGGCCGGTTGAAGGATGTAGTATATGTATCTCAAGTACTTGTAACTTTCCTTTATGCTTTGTACCACTTGTAAAAGAACTTGAGAAGGCAATATACTACAATCTTGAAAACCATCTTCTTGTGTATTTTGCTATCTTGTTTTGTTTCTTAGTTACTTATGTTCTTTGTATCATCTATTGTGGTTAATCCAATCTCACTATTTGATTAGTCAAATTAATCTCCTCTTTGTGTTGTTGTGTTGTAAGTGAGCATCCTTCACCGGTCCTACATTTGGTAGCAGAGCATTCCAAGGTCTTGATATAAGATCTTACCATCTTTAGATCCCTCTCACACACAAATACTTAAATTTTCAAATGGCAGCCACTTCCAAATAGATATGGAAACTAGAACAATGAACAAGTCCCCACTAATCACTCTTGATGACTTTGACACCTGGTGCCAAAGAATTGAAGGTTTCATCAGGTGTCTAGATTCAATAATGTGGGAGTCTGTTGAGAATGGACCTTACATACCAAGCACCCCCTCTGCTATTGGTAGTGGTATGATCGCCAAGGCTATGGCTAACTACTCTGATGAAGATTGAAAGAGAGTACAGATTGACCAGAAAGCCTTGATAGCCCTTCAGGCTACTGTTCCTAAGTATGTATACAGTGGTTTCATGAAATGAAAAACAGCTAAGCAGCAGTGGCCTACATTGAAACTGATGTATGAGGGTTCCTCTGAAGCCAAGGAGAACAAGAAGGATCTCCTGAAGCAGCAGTTTGAAAATTTCACCTTTAAAGCGGGTGAGACCATGAATCAACAATACTTCAGGTATGTTAAGATTGTGGATACCCTTGTGGTTGGAGGAGTTGTTCTTGAAAACAGGGACATTATAAGCAAGTTTATTTCCTCACTTCCTAGGAAATGGACACACTACTATGTGGTTATCAAGAGAATTGAGAATATAAAAACTCTCACTCTCATAAAGTTGTATGGAATTCTCAATGGCTACCTGATGGAGATGAACGCGCAAGGTTCATCTGGAAACTCCAACAATCAAATGGGTTCAACCCTTCATGTGGCTGGAAGGGATAGCATAGAACCCTAAAATCATCTCATATACTACAATGATAACTCACAAAAGGGTCCTTTCATCATCTTCCCTAAGTCACTAAGGGAGAACTACACTTAAGGAAACCCATGCCAAGAGACAAGTTCTTCTCAAGCCTTTGTGTCTTCTGATGAAAGTTGTGGCAGCTCTCATTTCACCCTTGAAGATCTGGATTGTATCCATCCAGATGATCTGGAGTACATGGAAATAGTCCAGCAGATGGCTCTTCTAACTCACAGAGCCAAGAAGTTCTACAAGCGGACTAGAAGGAAGTTTCCTAGCAATACAACTAGTGGAAAGTTTGGACTGGATAAAAGCAAAGTCAAGTGTTACAATTGTAACTTGATGGGCGACTTTTCCAAGGAGTGTAAGGCACTAAGAACAAATGGTGGCCAAGCACAATCCAGACCAAACTACTCTGACTAGGCTACCTAGAATGAGAAGCCAAAGCAGCAAGCTGCAGTTGCTGTTGAAGATGGAGGCTTTGACTAGAGCTTTCAGGTGGAAGATGCTTCTCTAAACCAAGCACTAAGTTGTAGGACCTGTATCTGTTCATTTGCGTGAGGAGAATGAAGAAGTGATAGTGAAGAATCCCTCTAGAAAGAGTGAAGGGGAGGATTCTAAGAAGGGCCGCTATCCTTCTAAGGAGAAGAAGAAGACTGTGATGACCAAATCAATGAGAAAGAACTTGATTAGAAAGAACAAAAGAAAAGCAAGGAAGATTAAAGAGATCAAGACTACTTTTGATTTTAAGCTAAAACAAGGTTTTATCCCTGTAGGGTTTTAAGTAATGAAGACTAAGGACATCAACCTAAACTCTTCTACTATGAGTTTTGGTTCATGTTCAAATCATCTCAGTATCAAGAAGAAAATGATTTGTTGTGTACCACTGCTACACAGCTTGGACCATCCAACTCCAAGAATAGTCTTCAGCCCAAAAAGACTGTCTCAGCATCTGCAAAGATAAAGGTGGAGAAGGGATATGATCAAAGTCAGTCTTGTTCTTAGCAGAAGGCTCTTGGAAAGAAGAAAATGGAGTGTGTCATGTGTGAAAGTACTGTTCATCTTGCTAAGGATTATCCGTACAATCCTAAAGGTACTCTTCACATGACCAAGACAAGGACTTCCAAGAGTTCCAAGAAGATTCAAGCTTCAGAAGGAAAATCTGCTCCCTTCGAAAGCTCCAAAACTAAGAAGAAGGCAGTGGAAAATTTCCTTCGAAAGAAAACTGGTCTTGGAAGGAAGGAATACTTCCGAAGCACTGAAGTCTGCTGCAGTGTCTTAAGAATCTTCCGAAGGTCCAATCATTAAAACTTCCGAGGTCTCAAGATCTTCCGAAGTGTTGAAGGTCAAGTCCAAACTTCCAAAGGTGTGTGGAAGTCAAAGAAAGACCAAGTGACTAGATGTTCTACATCAACAACAGCTAAAGATTCTCATACCACTATTATAGGATGTAAGGCCCCGTTCCCAAGACGCTTACAGCAGGTAAATCATTGCACATAAAACATATAACTTTACATTTAACATTCATAAACATTGCAGCGGCACATTCAAATAACTTTCATTACATTGTAAATGCTTTTGCAAGTTAATACAATCATACATTTCAAAACATCGTTCATTTGTATTACAATGCAAAAACATTAAACAAAAGAATGCCATCCAAAAGAGCTGAGTAGCCGCCCCGTGCCATCCTCAGTAACATTACCTGCCAACTGGAAACACATAAAAGTCAGGGTTACTGAGTGAGTTCTAGTTTTATAATAAAACATACTTTACTTTCATTAAAGTCGTTCTTTACTTCTACATGTGGTCATACATCATACATACACATAGATAATATCATTATTATCTTCATCATTCGTTCATTGACTTTTGTTCACTCATTCATTCGTCATTACCATACACTTTCATTATTGTAAATCACATTCGTTCATATATTCTTACTTTCATTCATACGTTCATTTGTTACTTCGTTTCATTCCATCAATACCATGAACTTTACCCTACCGTCATGCATAAAGCAGGTACTAAGCCTAATTCTATTATTAGGTAGGATGAGTAGATCTAGTCCTTTATGTATAGGCTTAGTACTTGAAATAATATCTGTAATGAATGTTTGTAATTCATTATTGTGTATGCATTAAATGTATAGGTTAACCCATTTATATGTGTGTTGATTTATGTATGGTTGCAGGTACAAACATTATTCTTGGTCAATTTATGAAATTGATCAAGTGTAAGAAACATCTACGGATAAACGTTTTGTTCTTCCGTAGATATGTCTCTTACAAGTAACATTACATCCGAAGTTCCTCTGCGGATGAACCACCAGAACTGAAGAACAAGTTTGTTACGGAAGGACAAGACTTCTACGGAAGAACAAGATTCCTACGGAAGAACAAAATATCTATGGAAGGACAAGACTTCTACGGAAGAACAAATTCCTACGGAAGACACTCTTCCTGTGGAGTCCAAACACTTGTATAATGCAAGTGTTACAAGTCAACAAGGCAGTTATGCGAATCCCAAGAAATCCGATGATTCCATAGCTGACACAAATCAAATCCCAAGAGATCCGGTGTTTCCATATTACAAAGACATCATTGTCTATATAAATGGATCCTAGGTTTCCATTCAAGGACGCTTGATTAGACGATTGATTGAACGTCAACAACAATAGCAATACAACCGATCCAAATTAGCGTACATCACATCAATTCATTCAATCAAACCCTAGCAGCCGTCTCATCATCATTCATTCATTATTTTGCAAGCATTAACATATTTTGATGAAATACATATTATTCATTAACTGTATTTCTATTAGTGTGTTCTTGAATCATCATTAATATTGAAATTTATATTACAAAATAATTAAACCAAGCCAACATTGTTGCCGCAAACATTGACTTGTCTTCAACTAACACTGATAATTCCTGTTTGCGATCCTTGGATTCACAGGTGGTATCAGAGCCACGTGCTCATTGATTTAGATCAATTGATCTATCAGTATTAGTTATGTTTAATTCCTATGAATTCTGTAGATTTGTCAGTTTTTACTGTAGTAGATCTACTGTTTTTTTAAAATAGGGAATTTTATGTGAAACTTGTTTGCTGTTCTACAGCAGTCGATTAAGTTTAACTTGTATCTATATTCAAATCAATTGAATAGCAGTCTTGTTAATCATTCTCATCAATTAACATCATAAGCAACTTCATTGGATCATCTTACCAACTACCGAAGTTGGAAACAAAAGCAGATTTCAAATCCTGGAAAATCAAGTTCAGGAATCATGCGAATAACACAGATCCTGACTTGTGGGAGTCCATCACTGAAGGTCCTTATATTCCACCCACCCTTGGGCCGGATTATAATGATAAAAATCAACCGATCAGTAGCAAAGATCTATCACCTAATGATATCAAAAAGGTCAAAGTTGATATCAAAGCATATAGTTTGCTTAGTATTGCTTTACTTGAAGAGATATTGAGCAGATGTGAGAACTACAAAACAGCAAACTCCTTGTGGAAGATACTTCATACTCTCTACGATGGGAGTGATGAGATTAGAAGCATAAGGAGAGACACCCTCAGGTTACAATATGAAACATTTCATCATATTGAGGGTGAATCAATTCCTCAACAACTTCATAGATTCATGTAGTTGGTAACTGAGATGAATATTTTGGAGTTGATATATACCAATGAGGAATTAAACAAGAAAATGCTCCACACTTTGCCAGAAAGTTAGAAGCAAACAGTATCCATGTTCAAGAACCATAGATTTTAAGTCAATTGGTCTAGATACTCTGGTTGCAAAAGTGGAAGCTCTTGAAATGGATGAAAAATCAAGAAACAAGAGTGTGAGAACCCATGTCTCACCTTATCGCTTCAAAGAAACAAACAATGCTGGAAGTGCATTTATTAAAAAATGAAAGTGATAACTCTTGTGCTTTGAGTGACAATAAGGAGGAAGTTAGCTTTTATGCTTCTAAACCCTCAAAGAAATCATCTCAAACTAAAAATCAAAAGGTTAAAGGAAGAAATGCTGATAGAAAATATAGCAGTGTAGCAACAACAAAGTCTTCACAATCAAACAATCAGTCAGAACCAATCACTAGGATATTGGATTCTGAAGAACAAAAAGCAGCCTTTTCAGCTTTTAGTTCTAGTTTTCAAGCATATCTGGGAAGCTCTCTAACATCAGAAAATATCTGCCAACAAGACTTAGAAGAGCTAAATCCTGATATAGTGGAAGAAATGGACCTACAATGGCAGATGGCAATGATTGTTATAGAGCAAAGCAATATCTCAGGAGAAACAAGAACTTGGCAGCAACCAGTAAAACATCAAAGACTGGTGTTGACAAATCAAAGGTAAGATGCTTTAAGTGCAATCTCTATGGACATTTCTCTAGAGAATGTAATCAACACTCATATCCAGAGATGAGACAACATCAGCAGCATTAGCAACATCAGACTGAACCTTATCAACAATCAAACTCTCAAAGATCTCTGCACAAACAATTTCTACTGATTAATACATCCCCACCAGCCACCAATGAATCAGCTGGACCTAGCAACTCAAAGGAGTCAGGGATGATCATACTTCAAGATGGAACGTGTGACTGGAGTATGTATGGAAAAGAAGTATTGGAAGAGAATCAAGCATTGATGGCTCATATGGAACACAAAGTTCCTCCAATGGCTGAGAGGTAAAAGAAAGTTGTGTTCATCAACATGTGTTGAGAAGTTTAACATTATCTGACAAAGTAAAAGAAACTATGATTTTGATTGAATCCCATGTTAGAGAACATAAATTGTATCAAATCAAAATATAAATTGTATCAAATCAAAATTAACTCTTTGCAAAAGGATTTAGAAAAATTTGTTTGTAAAAACTATAGCCTAAAAGCCCAAGTTGAGCATCTGACGACTTCCTTAACAAAATCCTTCACTTATCATGCTTCAACTAAAGTGAAACTTCAGAAGTTTTAATTATCTTCTCAGCAATATGAGAAGCTGTTAAACTCTCATATTGAATCAAAAAACAGGTATGGGTTGGGTAATAATGCTGTTGCACCACCTATAATTGATAATTACACATCTCTACTTGAAACAATGACCAACACTCTGTCAAATCATTTCGTACCTAGCCCCAATATTAAAACAGAATCAACTCAAATCAATATTAATAATAAAGCTGAGGTAAGGAAACTGAATCCTCTAAATCAGAATCTTTAAATCAAAATGATTCAGAATTTGATTATGATAATTGTGATGACTTGGATGATTCTGATGAACCTGATGTTGATCAAATAACCATTGGTAAGAATGTTCACATTAAAACCAGTATTCCAAAAGTTCTTGAACAATCAATGCTGCAATATCCTCTAAAGCAAGAAACATGTTGAAGACTATCTGCAAGAGAATTGTTGAACTCAATGAAGGACTTCAAGAACTAAGTCTGTAAAAAGGGGTTGATAGTTGCGGATCAATTGAAGAAGTACTTTTATCCCATGCAGATAAAGGTAAAAAGAAACAAGTATCAACTAATCAAAAGAAAAATGGTTCGGTAGAAGATCTGCGGAAAGCAAAGTCTGCTGAATCCGTAGAACTTCTGCGGAAGAAGAAAGCCAAATCTACGATGAGGTACCAAATAGAGAGGCTGTTAACAAACAAAAGATGTTGAATCTGAAGCAACAAATGTCATCAAAGGACAAGAAAGAGTCAATTGGTGATACTTCAAAAAATAGCAAGAGCAAATCAAATTCTTCAAAAGAGGAAACAAAGGCTCCCAAACTGAACAAGAAAAAGAAGAAAGATGAGCCTGAAGAAGAATCAGAAGAAATGTATTGCAAGTGGTGTAATATGACAAATCACAATACAGAAGACTGCTACTTCAGTAGTTGTTGTTCCATATGCAATATGAACAATCATAGGACTTCAGAGTGTTATTTCAATAAATTCTATGCTATTTGCAACAAAAATAATCATTCCACTCATGAATGCTATTTTAACAAAAAGAACAAAAGCAAAAGCACAAAGAAGTTAAAAACTGATTTGACAGAATCAGACTCTCAATCTACTGAAAGTCAAGATTATTCAAAGCAAAAGAAGGTAAGTCAAAATCAAAGCAGAAATCTTCTGAAGATGCCAAATCAGTGAAGAAAACAACATTAAGTCAATCCAAAACACCTCACAAAAGGGTGGACTTGGCTGAGAATAAGTCAATCACCTGTGATAATTCTTTGATTATTTTGAAAAGGGAACACATGTGTCTCAATCAATAGGAAAAGATGATGAAACCTTCAAAAGTGTAGGTTCATTTTCTAAATCAAAATATCAACCAAAGAGAGATAAGGTGAAGGAAGAATCAATTAAGAAAGAAGACTACAAAGCTTCTGCATCAGCTTCAACAAAATCATCCTCACCACCATCAAATCAAAATGTATCAACTAGACATGAAATTAATACTAAAACTTTAGGATTAAGTCATGAACGAGTAACAATTTTAGACACTGAAGACAAACCCAAGATCATTAAGACTTGGGTTGACAATTGTAACTGAGTTATTTCTAAATGCAGGAACAATATTGGAGAGCTAACAACAAATGGTATGTTCACAGTGGTTGTTCCAGGCATGTGACAGGAAACTGTTCACTTCTCCATGACTTCAAACATAAAACTGCTTCTTATGTTGCATTTGGTGGGGATAAAAAGGGAGGTAAAATTATTGGTGAAGGAATGATAACAAATAGTGTGCTCAAATTTGAGAAAGTGAATTATTATGAAAATTTACAGTATAATCTACTTAGTGTGTCTCAAATTTATGATCAAAATTATACCACATTGTTTGATAATACTAATTGTTGCATTCTTAAGCCAAGTTTTAATGTTCCATAAGAATGGATCCTCCTCAAAGCAGCAAGGAAAGGAAACACTTATGTTTTGGATATGAACAACACATCTCTCACAAAACATGAAACATGCCTTCTATCTAAGCTATCAGAAGATGTATCTCAATTATGGCATAGAAGGCTTGTCCATTCTAACATGAAGAACATGAATAAATTGGTGAAAAATGACCTGGTCATTGGATTGCCAAACAAAGAATTTCATTGCTCAACTCACTATTCTTCTTGTTACAAAGGCAAACAACATAGAGTGTCACATAAATCCAAAATTATCAATACTAATACTACACCACTCAATTGCTTCACATGGATCTGTTTGGTCCTACCAATGTGATGAGCATTGGAATAATATAATATGTTTGGTCATAGTTTATGATTTCACCAAATTCATATGGGTCTTTTTCTTATAACAAAAAAGTGACTTTGTGATCAAGTTTGAGAATCAACTTGACACAAAAGTTAAAATTTTTAGCAGTGACAATGGTACTGAATTTGTCAATTTTGAAATGGATTCCTTTTGCAGGAGCAAAGGTATTGCAAGGTAATTCAGTGCACCAAGAACTCCACAACAAAATGGAGTTGTTGAAAGAAGAAATAGAACTCTCATTGAAGCAGTCAGAACAATGCTAGCTGATTCACAATTGCCCATCACTTTTTGGGTTAAGGCTATGAATACTGCATGCAATGTTCAAAACAGAACATTAATGGTCAAAGAACATAACAAAACTCCTTATGAGCTCTTGTTTAAAAGGAAACCATACATAGGATATCTTAAAGTCTTTGGATGTCATGTATTTGTTTTAAACATAAAAGAGTCATTGGGAAAATTTTCAGAAAAAGCATATGATGGTTTCTTTGTTGGATACTCTTCAACATCTAATCATTTCTAAGTCTATTGAAGGTTCATCATGGTTGTTTGACATAGATGCTTTAACCAAATCATTTAACTATGATCATTTCAACACTGCAGGATCTAATGAAGTTTGCTATCCATTTGTTCCACCTCATATGAGTGAAGTAACATTATCTGCTGATCCTCAAAGGATTCACCCATACTAGGGTGAAAACACATCAGCAGCAGCTGCAGACACTACACATGGAAATGAACATGATGCATCCGGAGAAGTGAATGTTGTCCGTTTCAACACCTCCATGCTCTCAAGTGAATATAACAATTATTCCAAATGTTTTCAGAGAAGGTACTGTAACTCCTACTGAAGAGCAAAATGTTTCCGGAGAAGTTACTGTAGCTCCTACCGAAGAGCAAAATGTTTGCGGAGAAGTTACTGTAACTCCTACTGAAGAGAAAAATGAGTCCGGAGAAGTTCATGTAACTCTGAGGGAAGAGCAAAATGATACTGGAGATGCTTTTGCAGCCCATACAGAAGACACTCATGATCCCTCACCTCATGTTGAACATTTTGACTATTTCTTGAACTCTCAACCTAGGTTGGATCAGTATGAAGCAATGGAAATGACTAATCTAGAATCATCCATACCAGTTGAATCAACTCCATCAATGAGAATCTATAAGACTCATCCAGTCAACAACATCATTGGAGATCCTACAAAGAGAACTACAAAGAGCCAAAGTGGTATGCCAACCTTTGTCTCTTCAGTTAATTTCTTTCTCAAGTAGTACCTCCAAACATCATTGTTGCTTTAAAAGACAATAGTTGGATTCAAGCTATGCAAGAAAAGCTTCAAAAATTAGAAAGCAAAAGGTATGGTCCTTTGTTGATTTTCCTGAAGGACAACATCCTATTGGCACAAGGTGGCTATTCAAAAACAAACTAGATGATAGAGGGATTATAGTAAGAAACAAAGCAAGGTTGATTGCATAATGATACACACAAGAAGAAGGAATAGATTATGATGAAGTTTTGCACCAGTTGCAAGAATTGAGGCCATAAGAGTGTTTCTAGCTATGCATCTTATAAGAAGTTCACTGTGTATCATATGGATGTCAAGTGTGCATTCCTATATGGGAAGATAGATGAGGAAGTTTATGTGTCACAACCCCCTAGTTTTGAAGATGCTCATTATCCACATAGGGTATACAAACTAGACAAAGCCTTGTATGGTCTTCATCAAGCACCAAGAAAGTGGTATGAAACACTATCATCTTTCTTACTCAAGCATGGTTACAAAAGAGGAATCATAAATCAGACACTCTTTCTCAAACAAGAACATCAAGATCTCTTAGTTCTTCAAATATATGTTGATGACATTATATTTGGCTCAACTAACAAGAAATTGTGTGTGAATTTCAAAGAGCTGATGAAATTTGAATTTCAGATGAGTTCAATGGGTGAATTAACCTTCTTTCTCGGTCTTCAAGTTCATCAAAAACCAGATGGGATATTTGTTAATCAGGAAAAATAAATACATCAAATTCTGAAGATATACAATCTTGGTGAAGTATCCTCATGCAAAACACCAGCATCAACAATTGACAAGATTGTTCCTGATCCTTCAGGAAAATCTATTGATCAAAAATTATATAGATCAATGATAGGTTCACTTTTGTATCTAACTGCCAGTAGACCTGACATTATGTTTGTTGTGTGTGTGTGCTAGGTACCAATCTTATCCAAAGGAGTCTCATCTGAATGCTGTAAAAAGATCTTCAGATACCTTAAAGGAAAACTAGGACTTGGTCTTTGGTATCCAAAGGATGGAGACTGTACACTCTACTCATACTCAGACAATGACTATGGCGGATGTAACAGTAACAAAAAATCAACAATGGGTGGATGTCAATTCATCGGACTAGGGCTAGTATCATGGCAGTGCAAGAAACAAACCAATGTATCTGTATCCACAGCTGAGGCTGAGTACATAGCTGCTTCAGCTGGTTGCTCTCAAGTCCTTTGGTTGCAAAATCAATTGCTTGACTATGGTTACAACTTCCTTTAACTTCAATTTATATAGACAATTGTACTGCTATGTTTATAACTGTAAAACAAAACATATCGAGATAAGATATCATTTTTTGAGAGATTACTCAGAAAATGGATTGATTAAGTTAGCCAAAGTGGATACAACAAATCAGCTTGCTGATTTATTCACTAAAGCCTTTGATTCAGTCAGATTTAATTTTTTGGTTGAGTCTCTAGGCATGATTAACTTAGGTTAATTACTTTAAACAAACAAAATACTGTGTGTAATGATGCTTCTGCATGACATATGCATGGGAAATGACAGCACACTATATCTTTGCTTATTCCTGAATTCATTAATTAACAATAAATCAAATCAAGTTTATTGATATGTGAGTAGATTCATCTTGAGTGGACACTACACTGAGTGCATGCCAAACATAATGCTAAATGATTGTTTGTGGGAAACTTCATTTTGAGAATACAAAGTGAGTCTTATTCTGATGTGACTAAATTACTCATCTAAACACTATGTATCAACACTTTATAATATATATCTTTTCATATCATACTCTGTCTATTTTGTGTAAACAAAGACCTGGGTGTATGATCACCATATTGTATATCAGTTATCAAAGGTGAAAAGATCATGATCCTCATCATCCCTCTGTTTTGTGTAAACGAAGACCTGGGTTAAAGGCACCACTGTTTTACGTGAGTAAAGACCTCGTGACCTGATGATGATCATATCTGTTGGACCAAAAGAACCAATGAGCCAGATCAGAAAAACCTTTAAATCCCACAGACATCAAAACAACTGAAGTGATCTACAGCAGCTGAAGACAAAGTCTAAAGACAACTGCTCAAGACAAAGTCTGAAGACAACTGCTGAAGACAAAGTCTGAAGACCAAGTTCTCAGAAGTTGTCACAACAGCTGAAGTAGTTCTCTTCAGTAGTTGTGATGGTTTACATTTTATAGTTTGTAATCAGTAGTTTTATATTATGTAAAACATCTGAAGTTCTTACACTTCAGATGTTATAACTTCAGTAGTTGTGTTGTTAGCTTATACTTAGCTTTTAGTGAAGGTGTCCTCAGTTGTTGTGGACATCTTCAGTAGTTTAGTTTACTTTCATTTGTTTGTATAAATCGGTTAGATGTCACTATCAAGTGACGTCAGCTCATGTCACATTCCTTATAAAAGGAATATTGACCTAATTTTCCTGTACGGGAGCTTGTGCATGAATGAAAACATTCTTTTTGCAGAAAACTCTCTCTCTATAACCACTACTGTTTGATTGAATATTCATATTATTTTTTCTATAATTTCGTCTAATTCGTGTGCTATTCCGCTGCAAATCCTAATCTAATTGATGAAACTAGATCTCGATCCCTTCTATATCTAAGCTCTCAAAACAATCCTGTGTGATCAATTGTAAATTAATCTAGAGCTTGTACACCACTGCATTAGTGAGATGCCAACTGCAGCTCAAGATAGAACTTATAACTTATAAGTGATGATTTGTCTGGCAAAGGGAGGACAAAATCTTTATGAATTGAATGTGAACCCCAATATAGTAAATTCCAAATCAATCTGAAAACATGATAAACAACATGCCTAATTGATACATGAGCTCTTGTATGGATTAAAGTGGACAATATACTTGCAATAAGAACTTTTTTCAGGTATCAATTCTACAAAATAATTCATCAGGAAGAGGCATAGTATTATAGTATGATCCCATCATATGTGAATATATGTCTGCTCATCATCACACAATTAAATGTGACTCATGTTATTCTTCTTAGAAATTTATGATAAATGCTTAATGTCATCATTAATCACAAATTTATGGGGAGTAGAAATACATGAAGTTTAAGTTTATCAATCAGTAGCTTTGTCTATTTCATTATAAATTTGAAGGAATTGGAATCTGAGCAACATCTTTGCTCCTGGATACATGAAATTTGTTTTAAAATCATTTTAAACTTTCTTGTGCTAAATTGTCATGTATACAAAGTCAATAAGGTCCAAAAGCAATAAATGGTTCTAAGCAATTGACTTGGACCGTACAACAATACATCTTAAGCATCAGCAGAAGCTACAGTGCCATCATAAGCATCAGCGGAAGCTACAGTGTTGAAAATTCAAATGTTTATCCGTAGATTGGTAAACTACGGATGAACAAAGATTAACAAATAATTTAATTTCATAGTTTGGCAATCTGTGAAAATGTAAGTTATATTTCATCAGCAGATGTCGTTAAGTCATCCGTTGATGATTTATGAGATCCGTAGATGATCTGCGGAAGAATTTGTTTAGGGTCCCACTTCTTTCATGTGAAAAAATTAAGGTGTCCGAGGGTATAAATGATGTTGTTTGACTTCAAACATCATTATTTGCTTTTTCAGTTCACTTTTTCAGAGCTAGAAAAACACAGTCTCAACAAACTTTTCCTCTTTCATAACATTCAAATCTTACCAAATCAAAACATTAAACAAACATATATCTGTGTTCTTGATCCACTGTTTTCAAGATGGATAATCGATTTGCAAGAGAGCACAATGTGTGTGCTTTCTTAAACCCAGACGACCCTGTTTCACAAGGGTGTCCAGATATTATTCGATATCTAAGAAGATCTAGGTTGTTCTATGCCTTATCAGCAGAGCCTGTGATTCACCAATTGCACATCACTGATTTCTGGAACTTAACCCAAATAGAGGAAGATGGTGGAGTTATTCTTGCTGATGTGAAGTATCAAAGGCTGAGAATCGATGAACAGACAATAAGAAGGGTTCGTGTGTTGCGAGATGTTGAAGCTGGTCATCCGAATGTGTTAAAAAATGAATACATAGAGAAAGTTTTTTCCTGATGGGCTATGACGGTGATTTTGAGAAGGGAGAAATCAAGAAAGGAAGACTCTGCAAGCCATACAGATTTCTCTCTCACACTTATCTTAAGTGCATGTCAAACAAAAAATCTGGTCTTGACAGATTTTCAAGGCTATTTCTTCTGGGATTATTGGTCTTTGAGGGAAGACCTACAATTACTCATAGTACATCTTCAACTGCTTATGTGATCACATCAAAGTGCAGAAGGCTGATAAGATGTATATGTTTCCAAGGTTTCTGCAACTGATCATTAATACTGATCTGCCTGAAACTACAGTGCATGGCGGTGTGTTTGCTCAAGCACACGTTGGCAGATCAGTGCTGAATAAAATATCTGGGAAGTATGAAGGAGAAGACATGCCCATGTGGTTGATGCTACTGCAAATATCCTCAAGAGCTTGTGTGGGAAGATCAACAAGAGAACTCTCCAACCAACTCTGTCCAAGACACTCACTCATTAGATATATCACCCATACATCAGCAGCCTCATCCATCTTCATCCCAACCACAATCACCAGCTAGCCAAAACACAAAACCAATCTCTCCAATCCACCCTCCATCACCAAATCAGTTTCAAATGCAACTTTATCAACAACCTCCAAATCCAGAATATTCAGTCTCTGAGAGCATTTACACTGGGGAGACAGAGTTAGCCTCACAAGAAAGTACTGTTAAACTGTCATTATCCAAAACTAAATCCCATGTACTCTCAAATGAAACTGAACCAGTCTCTCTGGTCACTGACCATTAACAACAACAACAACCACATCAAGAACTAAAAGTTCAAATTATTGAGACTAGTTCAAGCTCGACAGGTGAAGCCCATAATGAAGAGAAAGGTGATGACATTGCTTCTCAACATCAGGAAGGAGATGAAAAAGCAAACTATGTTGATGTGATAGCATACAATGAAGAGGATCTAAGTGATTCTGACATCCTCGTCAGCAAGAGTTATCTGGAAGCTGAATACAACAAGCTTGTACTGAAGGCCATAATAGAAAGCAAAGAATACAAGAGTTGAAGGGAATAGTGAAAGTAAAAGATGAAATGCTGATGCAACTAGACTCAAGAATCAAAAGATTAAGAGAAGATATTGTGTGCAATCATGAAGTGATTGGTGCAAGATGCCATGTGCAATAATGAAGTGATTGATGCCCTTCTTCAACAAGACTCTATACTCAAAGAAGAAGTAAAGAAAGAGAAAGAAGAAAATGAGAAGCTAACAGTTAAAATTGATCAAATCAATGACACTCTCTATGATCAATCAGCTCTATTGAGAAGGAAAGAAGAAGAGATTGATGAACTAAAAATGAAGATATGTGCTGTTGAATCAAATCAACTAAAGAAACCTGCTGAATATTCTAAGCAACTCATTCAATACTCAAGGAAGAGGAAGTATTTGGGCCCAACAAAGATTCATGTAATCAATGTTGAAGACTCTCCTAAACGGTCAAGACATACCTCTTCTAAGCATAATCCTTCTATTGAAAATTTAACATCAAATCAAGTTACTATTGATGAATCTAAGAGTGATGTTGAATGGAAAGAGCTGATTCAAGATAAACCTAACAAAGCTCAAGAAGAATTAAAGACTAATGTCTTCTTACAACAAAAGACATCATGGAAGAAAGGCCTGAATCTGCTATGTTTATGACCCAGATCAACCATGGATTTCCATATGACATGGTTGAAAGGATGAATATTTCTGAGATGAAGAACACATTGAAGGAGTTTGAGCTTGCATGATTTATGATACCTAACTGTGATTATTAAGCATTCACTACTTTTCAAGCCATTAAGAAAATCAAGAAAGATTTAGGCCATTGTGACACTGCTAAGCTCACCAAGTTCAATATGGTATGTTGGCTTCAGGGACATAATTACAAGGCTCATGAGCTTAAAGGAAGAAGTGTTGGTGAAATAAGAAGAATGATGGAACATGTGATGAATGTTGAACATGATACTGGAGTCAGATTTAGAACCGAAGCTCCAAACCCATCATTTGAGCAACAAATCAAACTCTCAGCTCATCCTATAACCGTTGAACCTAAAGATCAACACAAAGGCAAAGACAAACGGATCATTGAACCAAGGGTAGTCATTCCTGGGAAAGTGTGGCCTTTAGGGACAACTGTTAGAGAGATCACCGAACAAAAATCAACTCTCATAGAGCTATATAATCATATCACAACTCCAAGCTCTAAAGAAGAGAACAGGATTATGCCAGGAAATTTGATCTGGACTGGGATTGTGCAATTATCAAGAGAACCTCAGGAAGAATTCAATATTTTCATGATACAGAGGCTGTGCTGAGACTTCATGAGAAAGACATCAAAGATCTGCAGAATCTTTCAACGTCTAACTATCCAATTCACTCAAGGGGAAGATTTCTCTGTGTTGGTGGGAAAGTTAAAGACTAAATTTAAATATGATGTGATTAGAGAAGCAAAAAGAGGGTGTTGAGCACAAAAGAAGATCAGAAAGAAAGAAAAGATCAGACACCAACTCCTCCTCATTAGTTGATGATGAATTCTAAGGAGAGTTGGTTGTCCTAATAAGAAAACAGCTGCAATCAAAGTCATTGGAGGAAATCAATATACTATTCCCATAACAGAGTGGGGATATGTTGAGAAAACAAAAGAATTGGTGTTACTGAGGAACGCTGATGGAAGGAAAGGTGACAAAATAAGAACTTTTGACCCTGTAGAGATCAAAATGCTTCATCCAATCTACACATCATTCTTACATGATAAATTCTTCCCAAAGATGACAGATGAAAAAGCTCAGAATGACTAATGCTTTTAGAGTATACAATCTTAGAACCAGAATAGTTGGGGAGTCATCCAATGCGACCTTCAATGGGCACACACCCAGTGTAAATGGTTCTAGTCTAGATTGGCTATTTGATCTTGATTTAGTTACCAACAATTTTACTAAATCTTGTGAAAATGTTTGAGGATATATAGATATCTTACCCATAGGAATCCTGATCTAAGAGTTGAGTTGAGAATATCGTCAAGTAACACTATTTGAGCTTTAGTTGTAACTAACTTTGCAAAAGAAGTTTCTATCAGCACAACAATGACAAATCCAGCTGATACATATGAGATACCTTCAAATTCTAGCTCAGAGGCTCAACAACCAGATAAAGAAACATCAAATGTAGAAGATTATGGTGGTGGTGAAAGTGATTAAATATTTCTTGATGCTGACAACCACTTCATTGAAGACAACATCAATGATGTCACACACTCATTGGATCAAGTCTCATTTGATAAGTGTACTTATGTGGTGGGAGAAACCTCAATGCCAGATCTTAATATTCTCTAATTTACATCTCTCTCAATAACTTGCTGTGATTCCTCAGCTAAGGATTCGCAAGTCTCATCCCACCTCAAAACATAATTTAGAGATGTTGATTCAGGAGTAAGAACAAGAGGACAAATCAATGATGCAAATATTTGTCTTCACTTTTGTTTCTTATCTCAGACAATCATAAGAAGATTAATAAGGCTATTGTGGATGGAAGTTGGGTTCAAGCTATGCAAGAGGAGCGGCTTCAATTCAAAAGAGAAAAGGTTTGGAATCTATGTTCTATTCCTTATAGGAAGACTACTATAGGAACCAAATTGGGTTTTAAGAATAAGAAGGATGATAGAGGACTTGTCATCAAAAATAAGGCAAGACTAGTTGTTCAAGGGTAAACACAAGAAGAAGGAATTGACTACAAAAACGTATTTGCTCCTGTGGCAAGACTAGAAGCTATTAGGATACTCTTAGCTTTTGTTGTATCCAAGAATTTATAGGTCTACCAACTTGATATCAAGTGTGCTTTTCTAGGAATTCAAGTAAAGCAAGTTGAAGATGGCATCTTCATAAGTTAGTCAAAGTATGTTCAAGACATACTTAAGAGATTCAACATGACTGATTGTAAGGTTTCTAAGACTCCCTTAGCAAGAAACCACTCCCTTAGGCCTGACCTTGAGGGGGAGTGTGTGGATGAACACCTGTATAGGGATATGATTAGGTCTCTTATGTACCTTACAACTAGCAGCCTGATATCATGTTTGCTATATGTGTTTGTGAAAGATATCAATATGACTGCAAAGTCTACATGAGGGGGATGTCAGTTTCTTGGAGGAATGGTTGTCTCATGGCAATGTAAAAAAGCAATCTTGTCTGTATGCATGAACTGTTGAAGCTGAATACATTGCTGCTACAAGCTGCCATGCTCAAGTGCTTTGGATTCAGAATAAGATGCTAGCTATGGGTTCAAGTTTAAGGAGACTCCCATTCACATAGACAACAATAGTGCATTTTATCACATGGAATCATGTGCAACACTCAAGGACAAAAATACATTAATATCAGGTATCATTTGATTAGAGATTACTTTGAGAAAGGATTAATCAAACTTGTCAAGGTTAACACAAATAAACAATACGTTGATCTGTTAACTAAAGCTCTTGATGAACAGAGATTCAAATATATTGTATCAGCTATTGGAATGATTAACTTTGAGTAGCTTTTTCTTGAAACTTAATCATATCTTATTTCTAAAATTTGAGTGTGGTTAATTTGTCTATATTTATCACCATTTATAAGCCCTTGTTGATTTGGAAGTAAAATTCTTTTTGAAGACTTTTCATAGATTTTTTTGACAATTTCTCTTTGGAAGATATGTTTTTAGCTTCGGAAGAAATTTAAGTCTTTAAAGCACACAACTATAACAAAATATTTACCTTCAGAAAAAATCTCCAGTGTATCTTCTGAAGCTTAAATTCGTTTCTAAGTACTTGTATGTTTCAAAGAACCTTTTCTTCAAAACGTAATTAAATCTTGAAATATTTTACAACTTCCGAAGGTTAATTTCTTTTGAAGCTAAATTTTTAAATCTTTGAAATCTGTTTCAAAGTCATTTTGGCTTCGGAAGCTTTCTTCTCAAAACTTCCGAAGTCAAATTACCTTCGAAAGATTTACAGCTTCCAAGAAAACTCATTTTGGGAAAAAAGCAAACTACTTTTGGACGAAATGCAAACTACTTTTTTAGATTTGGAACCGACATCCGGATTTCAAAGTTTATCCTCTTTTATTAATTTTTTCTAAAATCCATTTCATATATAAACCCAACGGTTCCCCCTCTTTCTTTATCATCTTCATCTACCCCTAGACCTAAATTCCTAAAATTCTCTTAAACTGCCTTTGTTCCTCATTTCCTTCACCTCAAAGCTATCTAAAATGGCCAACCTCAGCCGTAGTAATGACCATAACTTCTCCATGCCCTTACAATGGCAACACAATCAGGTTGCTTTACTACACTAAAGAGAAAGATCCTCATTTTTCAAAGTTTTGTCAATTTTTGGCTCTTTCCAACTACCCCACTTCCCTTACCATTGATCCTGTTATTTATGTGGATCATCTGCTTGATTTCTAGAAGACCTGTCAAGAGGTCATTAGGATGGGGAGAAGGCACTGTCTGCTATAGTGCAAGGGAGGACAATGTTCTTCACTCTAGCCATCATCAATACCCTCCTTCAACTGGATGATGAGGAAGGTGAATTGTCCTTTATTAAAGAAGCCGTAAGCCACTCCTTTGAGCAGATAGGCTATGTAGGAGTATTCTTTATCAAGTCCTTCAGCAAAGGGAGGTGATAAAGAAGGTAAATTGTACTTCATGTGCTCATCCACAGTTTGTCTAACAAGCACGAGGGCTAGGACTAGATTCCTGAAGACCTCTCCTTCATAGTGCATGGGATGGTTCAGGGGGTCAAGTGCTGGTACTCTTAGTTTGTTTATACAAATTTACTTGCTAAGTTGGACTCCTTAGAATATTATATGTTTCCTAGATATGTTCACACATTCTCAACTATGAACTGGGCTCACAATTGAAGGAAACAGGTAATGTTCTTAAATCGGGGTAGAAACATCCCTTGTCCCTAAATTGTTAGAGCTCATTGCACAAGGTGACGACCTAGCAACACAAGCTAATGTTCAACCCACACCTTTTATCTCTCAACAACAAAAACAACCAGAAATCACCCTCGCCTACCAAAGAAAATCCAAACGAACCCCTTCACAAGTTACTCAGTCTTTGTAGGCCCCATCCTATTACCCACACAAAGGAGCAAACCACTCCCATCTCTTCAAGAATCAGGGTTGAGGTTCCCCACACTCAACCTGATGAGCTTACTATCCCAACAGCCTTAAGCTTTCACTCTTACTCTCAACACTGAAGTGAACAACCTTCAAGGGAAAGTTACCACCCCCAACCTTTAGATCTCAACCAACCAATCCCCAACCTTAATTTCTATGATGATGAAGACTTGGGATACAGTGAATGCCATGAGTCTCTCTACTCTTCCCTTACTCAAAAGAGATGAGTGCTTATGATTCTCCCCTTTCTAGCCAACATCATCTTCCTACTACTGAGGTGAATTCACTAACCCTGCTGAGGAGGTCCATATGGAAGAAGCTCTCACTTCTGTAAGGGATTACATCTTTAAGACCTCAACCTTGGTAACTCAGCCCACTGATACTCCATCTGAAGTAGTTAGTGAGCAGAGGCAAGCCGACAGCCAAGAACATCATGCTAGTGGTAAGATTGAGGACTTTGGTCCAATTATCTCATCCCCCAATGAATCTTCTAATGAAAAGAGGGAATATGAGACTAGAGGTGTAAAGACTATCAGAAACATGCACCAATTTTGTCTCTAAGGTTAGTCACTTGGAATCTCAGGTGACTACCTTACACAATAGGGTCAATGATCAGCAACTAGAGATGTCCTATCTTAAGGTGAAACTAGCTGGGAGACCTTAAGAAGAGCTCAACCCGAAACACAAGAACCGGTGGATGTGATTGACCTAACTCTTAGCTCACCTATGCAAGTTGGTCACACTACCAAAAAGAGGGAGAAAGTCATTATAATCACAGAACTTGAGAGTTCCTCATATAGTATGGACACTAAGGAATCACCATCCTCACTTGCAGCTGTTCATACTCAGCACCTTCCTTAATTTCACATTGATGTGGACTCTATAGACTCTTTCATTCAGAGTCTCTTTGAGGAAGGCATACCAAGGGTTGTGTCATCTCCACCTCAAGGAACTTCCAACTACATCGTAGGGTGGATGTGTGATGCTAATAGAAGAGCCCTTGTTCTTCAAGAGTTCAAGGTAGAAAGAGGTCTTCAACTTTCAGACATTGAACTATTATGATGGTCTTGAAATTATCAACATGCCATTTGTCAACCCAAGCTAATCTTGACTAGCTGAGAAGTTAGCTCAAAGGATTCAAAACTAGATTATTGAAGAGTTTAGCCTTAGAAAGAGACAAAGGCATTAGTCAAATGGATATTGAGGCAGAACCTGAGATTAGCTTCAAAGGGAAAACCTTGACTGAAGTCCTAGTGAGAGCCCTGTCAGACCTACAACTACTTCGGAAATCCATTCCCTTGATGAGACAATTGTCAGTGAATGTGTATCTCAACCTGTCTTTGGCTAGAGCATGGATGCTACTCCAAGCAATGAAGGAAAAAGCCCTCTCCACCCTGAGTCACAAAGGTTTGTTAGTTAAAAAAGGAAAAGGAAAATGACTCTTGAGGAAATTGAGGAGGAGGAGAGAGAGAGAGAGAGAGAGAGGAAAAGCAAGCTAAGGGGAGAAATTTCCTGTGTAGGGTCTGTTGGCTTCATGGAAGCTGCAATCGGGGATGCTCGCAGACCAAACGCTTAAAATGATGAGATGAGGGTAGTCAGGACTGCTTACTTAGAGACCAGGAACTATAATATTGACAATATTATCTCCCTCCCTTAGAAGAACTGGATGAACTAGCTGACATGGAATTGTCAAGTAGGAATAAGGAGAAAGAAAATGCATGATTGCTTCTTTCGATTAAGGAGGAAAGAGACTGAAAAGGCTTTACAAACATGTTCTTACACTCTAAGTAGTTCAAGAAAGTCCTATACAGGAGACCGTGGTTCCACAAGAACCTCTGGTAGACAAAGAAACTGACAGGATCAATATGATCAACTACCTGAGTGCCACAGGTCTCTATCAAGCATATGCACTTCTTCCCTTATCCTTTGACTACATCGAGTTTGAGTATCTCAAGCATCTGAACTTGAAGTACTCAAAGAAAGAAAGGCAACAAAGAGGAAGATGAGCGAAGAAGGTGCCAAAACAAGAGCCATCATCCAAAAGAGTCAAAAGAAGTCTGCTAATTGGTAGAGGATGATGAGCATTTGGAAGCTTTATGGAATTTCCAGAAGGAGACTTGGCCCTATGTCTCTATCCACTATTGATGAGCACATTAGGGTGATCAAGCAGAAGATCAAAAGAGGAGAACTTGTTAACTTACTCTCCCCACAAAGTCATGTCCCTCAAGAAGTGGAGGAAAAGGTTGAAACTTTTAAGATAAACAACCTGGACCTCCTGTTGAATCTCAGCAAGCTTCGTCTTCTGATCCACAGTAGGGTAATGTCCCCCTCAATCGGAACTTGTCAGAGAGGAAAACCAAACTGAGAATGACAAAGATGATCAACAAGGTGTTGCAGGCTAGTCTTCCCAATTAAAAGGTGTAAAGAGGAGAAAAAGAATGGCTTCCAAACCAAAGTTCAAGAAGA